>MUZC01000630.1:125614-160161 GCA_002072015.1 Radix auricularia | reverse complement strand
GCGCAGGCTCGGGACTGCTGATTTTCTTCGACATGTATGATAGATTTAATTGATAGATAGATAGATGGATGGATGGTTTGATGGGTGGATGGAGGAAGTTAGAGAGAGAGATAGAGGGAGAGATAGATATAAAAGCATAGAGAGAAAAAGAGAGATAGAGAGAGACAGAGAGAGATAGAATGAGCGGAACAGAATTAGAGAAAGAGAGGGAGAGAGAAATAATGAGAGAAAGAGATACAGACATACATAAAGATTAAAATACATAGAGAGAGACAGAAAGAGAAAGAATGGTGAGAGAGATATTGAGACAAGCTAGAGCGAGAGAAGTAAACACAAACAGAAACAGTGACAGAGTAATCAATAGAGACAGAAAATGGCGGTTCATTAATAATTAGTAATAGTCAATACAGAAGAAATACATTAGACAACTATCCTAACAGAAAAATGTCAAGAGCACATCCCAGGTGATTTTGACACAATTGACAGGCAAACAGATGTCAAGGATGGCAGATGTGACATGAACGACAAATCAAGTCTTTTCTATGGTAATTATTTTTAAAAACATTTCTTAAATATAAAAACATATGAATGATAATTTAAAATATTTTATATTGTTGATACAACATAACACAATTTTAAGATAATTCCATTGTAATGTCTCTAATAATACAAGTATTTACACATTGTATTTCTTACATAAATTATTGTCTTCAAATCATCTAAAAATGCTCTTTAATTCTATTGAAATGAAAGAGAGACTTAACAAAATCTAGTTAAACAGGGATAAAAAGTAAGAAAGAGTTGTAACGTGTTAAATAAAATGTATTTACTTTGATGACCTTGTCAGGTACACATGAAACCCTGGTGTTAGAAGGAGGAGAAGCAGCTCAAGACATTTACAAAGCTACCTGTAAAAAGAATCCAGGTCACAAACAGTTTGTACCTGTCAACGATTTTAAAATCAATCACCTGCCTGATGGTTACCATGACAACCTCCTAGTTGATTACATCAAAGTTATAGCTGACCTCACTGTCAGGGTAGCTGTTAAAATGACCAGTACAGAAAGACCAGAGTTTTGGCCAAACACCAAACAACCATATCCATTTTATGACAAGAGAGGAAGTGACGCCATGAGACTAGGGACTGGGATGGTGAGTTATGTAAACATTGAATACAACAAGGGAACTTGTCCATGTCACAAGTGTCAACACTCGGACACACCCAGCAAAGTGTGGGGGAAGGTAAGGATGCACACGGCCACACACGTGGTGTTTGATGACCTTGAGGCGAGACACACCACGTGTAGATTGTTCTATGATAGACAAGATAGTCCACTGGTCACTCTTGGTGGCTGGACGGTGGTTGGTGCAGACATTGAGGAAGACAGGTGTTGGTTGAAATGTGAGACATGTGACGTAGATTTACTGGACAAACTGGTCAAGATGGTGGACCACTGGTTTGATCTATGGGGGAAAGTAAACAACAAATACAAGAGATGTGGAGACAAGTTGACATGGATAGTATCACATCCACATGGATGTCCTAAACAGATCTCTGTAGGACACTGGATAGACAGGTACGAGGTGAGTGGTAGATATAGGACCAAGTACACGTACACAACATGTACATGTCCAGGTAGTAGTGGGGCTCATGTCCACCCACTGGGGTATGATGTTGGCTTGTGGTCTGACCACCATGTCCACAGTGGGGTCAACTCTGAGGGAAGAAATTTTAGTGGCACTGGTTGGGAGTGGAGCTAATATCGATAATGTAAACAATGTTATAATATTTTATATACTTTATACAAACTTGTATCAACTGTTGATTGTTGTAATAGACAACACCCTCTACCACGCCCCATGTACATAGCAACACCACGCCCCATGTACACCACAACAACACGCCCCATGTGCGCCCTCACCACCAGTGTCGGCGCCCTTCCTCAAACATTCCTGTCTGATGTACTTATAAAATATTAGGACACATTTTATTTTTTTATATATTTACCTGATACAAACTGTTATCAAATTATTATTATTGTAATAAAGAACGACATCTGCTATAGTCATGTGCGCCCCCACACACCAGTTTCTACACCTTCAATAACAATGTCGACACCCTTACCCTTAATTGACACATTTTATGTAATTATAATATGTTACTATAAAAAACTTTTGTTTACAAATTCATTTTCTAAGACCTTTTACCACATTTTAATAAATGTATAAGACACCACAGTTTGTCATGCCCCATTTACGTCCACAGTACCAATATTACACCCCCCACCTTCTAATATGTTCTTCTTGTTTACAGTACATATTAACAAACAATTATAAAGTTCTTTTTTTTTTTAATTAAAAAAAATCTTCGACTATTTAGAAAAATTATGTCAACTTTTGTTTATTTTAATTGATGGCATCCATTTTAACGCCCCATGTTCTCTCCAAACTAAATTGTAGCGCCCTTACCTCCAAATATTCCTTCTAATGTATTGATAACGGTCTATTTTGTATTGTCTTTTTTTCATTACAGTAAGTTTTTATTAAAACTATCACTTTATAAATTTAATCATGTTTTGAATTTTGTATTAGACTAGACACAATTATTATCACCAACAAAACGCCATTTGTACACTTTTACCTTCCATATCCACAAAAACAAACTTGTAACATCTTGTATTGGTAGTAGAATTTAGTTTAATATTTTGTTTACCTAAGTTTTATAATTAAACATTTGCTGAATTGTTAAGTATACTTATGTTTAAATTTCTCAAAGTAATCATATACGTTAGTTTTTTAAACAAGTTTTTTTTCTTTAATACCAGATTAGAACATGTGTGTCTTGTTATATTAGACTTAATAAACATATAGAAATGAATTGTTTGACTTTTGTATATTATTAGTGTTTGTATATTTTTAATGTTTATTGATAGATAAATTTACCTGAACGGACATGTTTGTTGATGCGACAACATTTGGGGGGGGGGGGATTATGGTCATGTGTGGATTTTGGGTGTGGTCATATATGGTTTTGCGGTATGGTTATATGTGAGACTGTGGTGTGGTCATTTGTGGGTTTGGGTGTGGTCATATGTGGGTTTAGGGTGTGATCATATGTGGGTTTGGGGTGTGTTCATATGTAAGTTTGGGGTGTGGTCATATGTGGGTTTAGGGTGTGTTCATATGTGGGTTTGGGGTGTTGTCATATGTGGGTTTAGGGTGTGGTCATATTTTGGTTTGGTGTGTGGTCATTTGTGGGTTAGGGGTGTGGTCATATGTGGGATTGTTGTGTGGTCATATGTGAGTTTGGGGTGTGATCATATGTGGGTTTGGGGTGTGTTCATATGTGGGTTTGGGGTGTGGTCATATGTGGGTTTAGGGTGTGTTCATATGTGGGTTTGGTGTGTGGTCATATGTGGGTTTTTGGTGTGGTCATATGTGGGTTTGGGATGTGGTCATGTGGGTTTTGGGTGTGTTCATATATGGGTTTTGGGAGTGGTCATATGTGGGTTTGGGGTGTGATCATATGTGGGTGTGTTTATATGTGGGTTTGGGGTGTGGTCATATGTGGGTTTAGGGTGTGGTCATATGTGGGTTAGGGGTGTGGTCATATGTGGGAATGTTATGTGGTCATATGTGGGTTTGGGTTGTGGTCTTATGTGGGTTTGGGATGTGGTCATATGTGGGTTTGGGGTGTAGTCATACGTGGTTTTTGGGTGTGGTCAGATGTGGGTTGGTGGTGTGAATAAATGAAGTGTTTTGGAACATTCTGATGATATATCAATTCGTGGTTGAACCAATTTGATCGGTAAATCAGTGTTGACAAACCTCTACTGTCATTGCTTCAGTGTGGGATATTTAAACAAATAAATCTTCTTATATCATCGGTGAATGTGTCATCATATGGATAAACTTATAAATGTGATGTCTTTGTGCGGTTATAGAAAAACATAAGTCTTAACCCAAGTGGTTAGTAATATTACATTATGTGGATAAATCTATAAGTGTCTAACTCTGTTTGTGGTTTAATATTGAGGCTAATGGATACCCAACTTTATTATTTAAATAAAATCGTTACATTTGATTAAAACCGAAAAAATAACAAATTCAAAATAAAATACAAAGTTTACATGTACATCTGTATCATCAGACTAAAGTCTGTACAAAAAGTCTTATATAATAAAGTCTATCACTACACTGATCTGAGGAAGCTATGGGCTAGAAGTGTCGAAAAGATTTTTTAAAAAGAAAAACAACTATTTATTTCAAATATAACATTAGTGGTGCTTACACTTCTCAAAAAAATTATTGTTGCCTGTAGTTTTAACATTAACTGTAACAGTTATCTTGCTTACATTTAACTAGTATCATAAAAATGTAAAACTCCAGTTTAAAAACTCAATTGTAAGTCTAAGAAATGTAGCCAATCGTATAATACATTTACATTTATCTCAACAAATCTATCAACGTTAACAATGTCGTACGTTATAACAATCTCTTTATAAAGCGTACAAAAAACGTAACACCATAATGCTATCACTAACGTAAAAACAGGAGGATAGAAAACAGAGTGGAAAGTAGAAATAATACATGAGACATTATATTCACATTAGATAATACAACACATAGATCTACACATTTTAATATAGATCTAACACTTTGATAGATGTAGGGATGATTGCGTTCATTTTTTCATATGTAAGAAATAAAACTTATACAAATTCCCGTTCTTCCCGTCTTGCAAAACTTGTCAAATGTAAACATTAAAACTACACGCTCACACTTTCAAACTTTTAGAAAAGACAAGCTTTTTTTTTTTTAAAGATATATATACAGACGCTTCTTTTATGCAAAAGATAATTGCGTCCACAGACCATTAGAGATGACCTGTGATGCAGTGGTCACAGGCCACGGCTATAACACGGATTCCACGCATTACCCCATCCGCCTAACTATTGTCTATTTTGGTACTCATTCAGAGCTTGGTGACTCGGGGACTCCTCAGGCCCCGGGAATAAATCCCCGCCTACGCGTGGATTTGAACTCGTGACCTTCGGTATAACAGTCGAGCGCGCTACCTCTCAACCACCACGTTAAATCCCATAACGATGTCATTGTATTATATACGTCCTTAAATATCAGCATCTATCCAGAGATGTTTCTGTCCCACCCCGTCCATCTCCCTTATCTGATTCCTAGTTTATACTTTATAGTTGCTCATCTCAGTGGCTGTTTATACTTTATAGTTCCTCATCTCAGTGTCTGTTTATACTTTATAGTTCACCATCTCAGTGTCTGTTTATACTTTATAGTTACCCATCTCAGTGGCTATTTATACTTTATAGTTCCCCATCTCAGTGGCTGTTTATACTTTATAGTTGCTCATCTCAGTGGCTGTTTATACTTTATAGTTGCTAATCTGTGTGGCTGTTTATACTTTATAGTTGCTCATCTCAGTGTCTGTTTATACTTTATAGTTGCTCATCTCAGTGTCTGTTTATACTTTATAGTTGCTCATCTCAGTGGCTGTTTATACTTTATAGTTGCTCATCTCAGTGGCTGTTTATACTTTATAGTTGCTCATCTCAGTGACTATTTGTGTTGTTTTACCAGCCTCATACACCGTGCGTACATTCCATGCTCCAATGACGGTGGTGGTCCTGGTAGAGATGATGGACGTCGGCCAAATAGCTTCAAGTTTTTTACTTTCAATGTTTGGCGTCATGTATTTCTATGTATAAATTCCAAATAACTTCATTGGCTGTTTAAAAGCAATATCGTCGACTTTTGCCGTCATTTGTCGTCTTGACTGAAATAAAAAGTAAGTAAAATAATTGTTGACGTTTATTCTCAGTTCAGTTATATGGGTCATACTCTGCCTGCAGATTTGATTCGGACACAAGTGAGGTAAAAATAAAACAACAATAAATAATAAAGAGACAAAAAAACGAACAAATTGTTGAACTGACAAATTTTTTATTTTTTTTATATTCTATTCACTTTCTCCATGAAATTTAAAGTAACTCAGTTTATTGTTTTATAAATTTGACTGAGGATGAACTATTTTCGTTGCTGCCAGAACGTTATTGATTTGTTTCAGTAAAGTCATGTGTTAGACATGTGTATTGACAGCCAGTCTGTAAATAATTGTAACGAGACGCAATTATTTGACGACATGAAGTATTTGCTATGACGATGATGACAAGCAATAACTAGATTTAATTTAGTTTTTTATTGAAGCTATTGTAATCAATCATTAAAAATAGAACTAACTTTAAAGCAATGCAAAAATCCCACAATGTAATCATTTGGCGTTGTGTTTACGAGATCACACAATGTAATCATTTGGCGTTGTATTTACGAGATCACACAATAAAATCATTTGGTGTTGTGTTTACGAGATCACACAATCTAATCATTTGGTGTTGTGTTTACGAGATCACACAATCTAATTATTTGGCGTTGTGTTTACGAGATCACACAATGTAATCATTTGGCGTTGTGTTTACGAGATCACACAATCTAATCATTTAGTGTTGTGTTTACCAGATCACACAATGTAATCATTTGGCGTTGTTTTACGAGATCACATAATCTAATCATTTGACGTTGTGTTTACGAGATCACACAATGTAATCATTTGGCGTTGTGTTTACGAGATCACACAATCTAATCATTTGGCGTTGTGTTTATGAGATCACACAATCTAATCATTTGGCGTTGTGTTTACGAAATCACACAATCTGATCATTTGGCGATGTGTTTACGAGATCACACAATCTAATCATTTGGCGTTGTGTTTACGAGATCACACAATCTAATCATTTCGCGTTGTGTTTACGAGATCACACAATGTAATCATTTGGCGTTGTGTTTACGAGATCACACAATGTAATCATTTGGCGTTGTGTTTACGAGATCACACAATCTAATCATTTGGCGTTGTGTTTATGAGATCACACAATCTAATCATTTGGCGTTGTGTTAAGAGGTCACACAATTTAATCATTTGGCGTTGTGTTTACGAGATCACACAATCTAATCATTTGGCTTTGTGTTTACGAGATAACACAATCTAATCATTTGGTGTTGTGTTTACGAGATCACACAATCTAATCATTTGGCGTTGTGTTTACGAGATCACACAATCTAAACATTTGGTGTTGTGTTTACGAGATCACACAATCAAATCATTTAGCGTTGTGTTTACGAGATCACACAATCTAATCATTTGGTGTTGTGTTTACGAGATCACACAATCTAATCATTTGGCGTTGTGTTTACGAGATCACACAGTGTAATCATTTGGCGTTGTGTTTACGAGATCACACAATGTAATCATTTGGCGTTGTGTTTACGAGATCACACAATGTAATCATTTGGCGTTGTGTTTACGAGATCACACAGTGTAATCATTTGGCGTTGTGTTTACGAGATCACACAATCTAATTATTTGGCGTTGTGTTTACGAGATCACACAATCTAATCATTTGGTGTTGTGTTTACGAGATCACACAATCTAATCATTTGGCGTTGTGTTTACGAGATCACACAATCTAAAAATTTGGTGTTGTGTTTACGAGATCACACAATCAAATCATTTGGCGTTGTGTTTACGAGATCACACAATCTAATCATTTGGTGTTGTGTTTACGAGATCACACAATCTAATCATTTGGCGTTGTGTTTATGAGATCACACAATCTTATCACTTGGCGTTGTGTTAAGAGGTCACACAATTTAATCATTTGGTTTTGTGTTTACGAGATCACACAATGTAATCATTTGGCGTTGTGTTTACGAGATCACACAATCTAATCATTTGGCGTTGTGTTTATGAGATCACACAATGTAATCATTTGGCGTTGTTTTTACGAGATCACACAATGTAATCATTTGGCGTTGTGTTTACGAGATCACACAATCTAATCATTTGGTGTTGTGTTTACGAGATCACACAATCTAATCATTTGGCGTTGTGTTTATGAGATCACACAATCTAATCATTTGCGTTGTGTTTACGAGATCACACAATATGATCATTTGGCGTTGTGTTTACGAGATCACACAATCTAATCATTTGGCGTTGTGTTTATGAGATCACACAATGTAATCATTTGGCGTTGTTTTTACGAGATCACACAATGTAATCATTTGGCGTTGTGTTTACGAGATCACACAATCTAATCATTTGGTGTTGTGTTTACGAGATCACACAATCTAATCACTTGGCGTTGTGTTTACGAGATCACACAATCTAATCATTTGGCGTTGTGTTTACGAGATCACACAATTTAATCATTTGGCGTTGTGTTTACGAGATCACACAATGTAATCATTTGGCATTGTGTTTACGAGATCACACAATCTAATCATTTGGTGTTGTGTTTACGAGATCACACAATCTAATCATTTGGCGTTGTGTTTACGAGAACACACAATTTAATCATTTGGCGTTGTGTTTACGAGATCACACAATCGAATCATTTGGCTTTGTGTTTACGAGATCACACAATCTAATTATTTGGCGTTGTGTTTAAGAGATGACAGATTTGACAGTAATAACTCGCTCTTCAAAATAATTAAAGCTTCAATTAAACAAGTGAAAGACTAAAGTCTGACGTGTAAGTCTACATTCTGTTTAGATATTGTTACTCAAACAGTGGGGTACATATAATACATTCTGTTTAGATATTGTTACTCAAACAGTGGGGTACATATAATACATTCTGTTTAGATATCGTTACTCAAACAGTGGGGTACATATAATACATTCTGTTTAGATATTGTTACTCAAACAGTGGGGTACATATAATACATTCTGTTTAGATATTGTTACTCAAACAGTGGGGTACATATAATACATTCTGTTTAGATATTGTTACTCAAACAGTAGGGTACATATAATACATTCTGTTTAGATATTGTTACTCAAACAGTGGGGTACATATAATACATTCTGTTTAGATATTGTTACTCAAACAGTGGGGTACATATAATACATTCTGTTTAGATATTGTTACTCAAACAGTGGGGTACATATAATACATTCTGTTTAGATATTGTTACTCAAACAGTGGGGTACATATAATACATTCTGTTTAGATATTGTTACTCAAACAGTGGGGTACATATAATACATTCTGTTTAGATATTGTTACTCAAACAGTGGGGTACATATAATACATTCTGTTTAGATATTGTTATACATTGTGTNGGGTACATATAATACATTCTGTTTAGATATTGTTACTCAAACAGTGGGGTACATATAATACATTCTGTTTAGATATTGTTACTCAAACAGTGGGGTACATATAATACATTCTGTTTAGATATTGTTACTCAAACAGTAGGGTACATATAATACATTCTGTTTAGATATTGTTACTCAAACAGTGGGGTACATATAATACATTCTGTTTAGATATTGTTACTCAAACAGGAGGGTGCATATAATACATTCTGTTTAGATATTGTTACTAAAACAGTGGGTTACATATAATACATTCTGTTTAGATATTGTTACTCAAACAGTGGGGTACATATAATACATTCTGTTTAGATATTGTTACTCAAACAGTGGGGTACATATAATACATTCTGTTTAGATATCGTTACTCAAACAGTAGGGTACATATAATACATTCTGTTTAGATATTGTTACTCAAACAGTGGGGTACATATAATACATTCTGTTTAGATATTGTTACTCAAACAGTGGGGTACATATAATACATTCTGTTTAGATATTGTTACTCAAACAGTGGGGTACATATAATACATTCTGTTTAGATATTGTTACTCAAACAGTGGGGTACATATAATACATTCTGTTTAGATATTGTTACTCAAACAGTAGGGTACATATAATACATTCTGTTTAGATATTGTTACTCAAACAGTGGGGTACATATAATACATTCTGTTTACGGTCCTAACTTAGACTACAAGACTTCTATCTGCCCATTCTGTTTAGATATTGTTACTCAAACATTGAGGTACATATAATACATTCTGTTTAGATATCGTTACTCAAACAGTATGGTACATATAATTTTGTTTTATGGCAATACAATAAAACTAATTATCACAGGTAGTCATACACTACAGGAATATTTCTGTAACAATATGGATGAGAAAAAATATAGTTTTTTTTTTGGTCTGTCTTAAAATCCTATTGATTCGATTGTCACAATGACATTCAGTTTTATTTTAAAGATTTTAAAGCCTACAGGTTAAAGCAATGGAAAGTATACAGATTGTAAATTAGTTATTCTTTATTAAGTATTTATATTTATTTAGTTTTGATAAGGATATATGGTGTTTGATTTTATATAAGTCATTTGTTTTAACGACTAAAGCAACCTCGACATGCTTTTAATAGAAACAAATAGAATATAATCTTTTGAATGTCTTTTCATTAAAACATGAGTTTAACATATTTACAAAACATAAACTGAAAAAATGCACATGTTTATAATTAAGGTAAATAAACAGTCGTATTAGTTTTGTTTACATGTTCTTACTTGTATCTCGTCTCAATCACATCGGCTTTTCATTACTTCTTTTGTGCGCCTTATATATCTTTTACTAACAATTCATATGAGTGTTTTATATAAATGTATAGTTGTTTTTAAAATTATTTTGTATCATAATATCACACACCATCTGGTTCGAAACATTTAATATTTAAATTAAAAGCAATTTTAATTAATAAAGCTTAACACATTTACTTTGAATAGGTATGTAGAAATTAATGACTAATTTCTCAATTATTCATTAATTTTTTTAACTATTAAAAATGTATTAAACAATTAATCCACCCACCACTTATAAATATATTTGAGCAACAAAAAAAAAATGTTTCCGCTAATAAATAAACACTAGTTGGAAGATTGCACAAAACATTTTTGTTGTAAACTCTTCACTAACGCGAATAATCAAACTGGTGAAATATCTAAAGATTATTGAGTACAATGATAGAAATTGTTTGATTACGATGCGATGTTTCCTCCGCGTCTAAGCTTTGCTGTTCAGAGCGCAAAGTTAAAAAAACAAACGAAAACAATGAGTATGCAAGTCAGGTCCCAGACGTTTATTGTAAAGAAAACCAACAATGAATGCCGTACAGCTACAATTATTGATCTCTTAAGCCAGGTCCCATTCTTTTATTGTTATGTCTCTATTATTTTAACTTAATCACGTACCGTTTCATTAGCTACAACACAATGCCAGACATGAGACAAGGCATTATCTAAACTTACTTACCGGGGATAAGAGAACAAACAGGGACAAGACATTATCTCAAATTACTAACAGTGGATACAAGAACAAACAGAGATAAGACATTATCTCAAATTACTTACAGGGGATACAAGAAAAAGGAGCGACACGGCATTGTAATTATATTGGCTTACAAAGCTGACTTTAGTGTGGAATGTGGTTGTCAGGTTGGCTTACATACATGATGTAATTATGATACTTGGTTGTCAAGTAGTTTGATAGGCATGATGTAATTATGACATGTGATTGTCAGGTATCGTTGTCTAGGGTTTCTGGTCCAAGGCTCGCACACTAACAACTGGCGTACAGTAAATCACACAAGTCCTTTTCTCAAAAGCAATCTTATCTTATCTTATCTTATCTTATCTTATAAGTTACAGACGCTCCTTCTGTACAGAAGATTATTGCGTCCTACGTATTTCTATGGTTTGTGTTTAGTCCTGTATTCTTACTAGAGTTTTAAAAGATGATAAAGTGGTGGCTTTCCTGGTTTCTTCAGGCAACCCATTCCACGCCCGAATACCGGACGGAAAGAAAGAAAACTTGTATGTGTTTGTTCTTGCATATGGAATAAGAAAGGTGTTTTTGTCTTTATGTCTATTTGAGGGTTGTATTAGGTTATCTTTGTGTTGTATTTCTAAATTAGAATTAATTGCCTTATGTATAATTACTAATTTACTCTTGGTTCTTCTATCCTCTAGTGTTTCAAGATTTAATGATTTAACTAATGGTGTTACTCTTGTCTGTTTTGAGTATTCTCCAGTAATGAATCTGGCAGCTCTTTTTTGGATTTGTTCTAACTTATCAATATTTTCTTTGGTGGATGGGTCCCATACTGAAGATGCATATTCTAGTATAGGTCTCACCAGGGTGAGATAGCATTTTAGTTTTATATCTTTGTTACATTTGTAAAAGTTTCTTTTTATAAAGCCTACGGTTTTGTTTGATTTTTTAATAACTTCATTGACATGGGGATTCCAAGATAGTTTCTCATTTATTATGACTCCTAAGTATTTCGCATCTTTAGTTTGGGTTAGTTCTTTTCCATGAATGAAATATTTTGAATTTATTTGTTTCTTTTTCTTTGTTACTCTTAGCAGTTGACATTTTTCTGGGTGGAAGGACATACTCCAGTTAGTTTCCCATTTTATTAATTCATCTAAGTCTTTTTGTAAAATTTTGCTATCTTGTTCTGACTTGATTGTTCTATAGATTATACAATCATCAGCAAATAACCTAACTTTAGTTCCTGTTGAGATATTGTTGGGTAAGTCATTTATATAAATTAAAAATAGTAAGGGACCTAGGACAGTTCCTTGTGGAACTCCTGAGTTAACCTTTATTGGTGTAGATTTAGAACCATTAATTATTACAGTTTGCTCCCTACCCAATAGGAAATCTTGGATCCAGTGATGTAAGGGACCTGAGATTCCAAAGTATTTAAGTTTTTTGAGTAAACTAAGGTGGTGAACTTTGTCGAATGCTTTTGAGAAGTCTAGTAATATTGTATCTATTTGATCATTATTATCTAAGCCTTTTGATAGATCATCTATTAGGCCTATCAATTGTGTTTCACATGATCTGTTCTTTCTAAAGCCATGTTGGTGTGGGCATAGGGCATTATATTTGTCAAGGTGGTTAACTATTCTGCTATATATTATGTGTTCCAGTAATTTACATGTGATACTAGTAAGTGATACAGGTCTGTAATTACCAGGGTCTGACTTATCACCTTACCTTTCTTAAAGAGCGGCGTTACATAGGCTAATTTCCTATCCTCTGGCACTTTGCCCTGGTTTAGAGAGGCTTGAAAAAGAACTACAAGGATTGGGGACAGTTCATTGCTTAATTCTTTTAATAGCCTGGCAGGTAATTCATCTGGGCCAGTAGCTTTGTTTATTTTTAAGTTTTTTAGGAGTGAATGTATACCTATCTCATCTACAGTTATGTTACCTATTTCTTCCAATTTATTATTCTGATGGCCACTTGTCAACTATGGACAACTTTTCTCATTCAGTACAACTCCTGGTCTCCTAACTACAACATATCTCAGCCCTGCAGTCCATCGGACCAACACGGCAATCCTAAAAGCTCGGGTATTCCTCGTGTTCACTTGTCACTACGCCACTGGTCTCTGCCACATATCATCCAACTCATCGAGAATCACCCGAGGTTTATACCTGTGGGCCTGGACTCGTGGACTGACCTTGCACGGACCCTGATTCCCGCGCCCATGTGAATTTCGTTCACAAACATCACAACATGAGCTTGTGACCAGGCAAAATATAACTTTCACAAACAGTGATTCTCATACCCATGACAGTGATTGTCATCTGTTCAGTTTAAAACCAATCAAATATTGTACTAATTTCTGACCTCTCCCTATTTTCTTTAAATCGATATTATAAAAATTTTCTACGGTTTGTTTTTGTCATTAAAATGACAGGCGATAACTATACAGTGAATAAAATTGAGCTTATTGTTTCAGTAAATTAATACGGTATAAATTGAGTCTTTGTTAAGGCCCAAACGTTATTGATTTTTTTTAATGAAGTCACGTGTTAGCCATTTGTATTGACAGCCAGTCCTTAAGCCACTGTAGCGAGACACAATTGTTATTTGACGCCGTCAATTCTTTGCTATGACGTTGTTGGCACACAATGAATAGATTTAATTTAGTTTGTTATGGCAGCTAATGTATTTGATCATTTCAAACACTCTCAAACAGCTTTAAATCCTTGAGATCCTCTTACCATGTAATCACTTGACGGTGTGGCTACGAGATGACAGTTGTGGCAGTAATAACAGATTCTTCCATACACCATTTTATTAAACAAGAGTAAGACTCAAGTCTGAGAGGTAAGTGTTAATTATGTTTAAATGCCTAACTTAAACAAAGGGTTAATATATATTTTTTTTTAAATTTAAAAGTTAATATAGGGTTGAGTTTTCGTAACTTAAAAATAATTTTAAATGTTATTTTATTTTAAAAGTTAATATAAGGTTAAGTTTAAAAAATATTCATATTTTTTTTTTATTTTTGGAAGAAAACGAGCATTTGTTGTTTGATTTAAATCAAAGATGTGTATGATACGCAGTTCATTTTAACGGCTTAAGCAAATTTGACAGTCTCATAATGGAAACAAATAACATTTTATAATTTGATTATATTTTCATTAAAACACGGTAATGATTTATCTTTGAATATTTCGTTTCGATATTAATAATATTTACATTAGAAAAAACCTTGAAAAAAATAAAATCTTTATTAAAATTAAATAAAAAGTTATATCACTTCTGTTGAAATCTTTTTACTAACAATCTAAGGAAGTTATATTTGATTTTTATAACAGATATTGTGAGCCTTAAATATCTTGTTTTAACAATTCATAAGGGTTACCATACAAATTGTTGTAAAATTATACATTTTTTTATCATACTTTCACACATCATCTGGCTCAAAACATTTCTATACTTAAATTAAGGGTTTAGGTTAACAAACGTTTTTAATTAAACACATATACAAAGGTTTGTCTTTGTATTTCTTTCATTTGAGCTTATTTTTTTAAAATATGAAATTGTTTTGTTATACGAAGTGTACTTAAATATTATCAATTTTGAATAAATCTTATTCTTGCATTAGTTCCATAATTATTGATTTGTCTAACCGCGGTCGCGTGTTTGGCTTTTGTTGTGGCAACAAGTTTCATAACAACTGTAGCTAACACCAGGGTTATGTGACGTTGTGGACACCTGGGCCCACAATGAATAGATTTTATTGAATGTATTATTAGCGCTGATATAATCAATCATCTCTGAAGATCGTCTTACATTGAAATATTTCAAGACCCATTATAGTTGTAACAACAATGAAGAGATCATATTTGTTTGTGTGGTACTCGATATTGATTGGTCCCTTGACCCCCTACAGACGTCTACAGACAATTACTAGCAGAGAAAAAAATTAATGCTCATTTACATGTTGGTTAATGTGTATATATGTGGTTGTTAATATGTGTGTGTATATATATATATATATATATACATATATATAAGGACTACCGTTAAATCAAAATATTGTACGGCATTTGGATGATAAGATTTCGATCTTTCAAATATATTTTAGTTTTTCTGTGTGTAAAACTAGAGGATATTGTTATTTTAAGTTATTTTTGTTAATATCAATGTGAACCAATCTTGTTTAAGTTTATTTTATTTTGATTGCTAGGACTCTTAAATATTTTTGATTGGGTATAAAACTTATTTGTATTAATTCCAGGTGTTATTTACTTGTGTTACTGTCGGCCCGGGGTTAGTGTCAGGGGTATGAGAATCCCTGTTTGTAAAAGTAATAATTTTGCCTGGTCACAAGCTCATGTTGTGAGCTGTGAACGAGATTTACGTGGGAGTGTTGATCAGTCCATACAAGGACATTCCAGGCCTACGGTATATAACTCGTGTGTGTCTCGATGTTTGGGGAGACAAGTAAGCCGAGGAGATATGTTGCAGAGACCAGTGGCGTGGTGACAAGGGAACACGATAATACCCCCGCTGTTGGAGTTGCCGTGTTGGTCTGCAGGACTGTACGGCGGGCCTACGTTGTAACTAAGAGACATGAAGATATGGTAGCGCTTGAGGCAGTTGTACATAGGTGACGTGTGTAAATAAAGATTGCTGTAAAAAGGGACTTGAGCTCAATTACTGAACAACAGTTGTTTGTGTGTGAGCCTCGGACCTGAACCCTAGACAACGATACCTGACAGTTAGTAAGCCATGGCTCACGAGCTAGATGTGGCTCTATTGATGGCTGCATCAGGCTCTCAGACAAATATTTGATTTTTAAAAGAATTTTCTTTAAAAAATTGTAAAAATAAGATTCTTTAATGCAGACTTTAAAAAATCTACATAAATTGGACCTTAAAAAAAAACCCGCATAACAATGTTATTAAAAAGAATTCGGAGACATAATTCTCGTTCATTTGTTTTTAAATTACACAATATGCACACACTTATTTAAATTGTGTTTAGTTTGAAACAAAAATTAATGGGTTTCACAGAAATACTTTTCAAAATATGTGGTGTTTATGGATCTCTCAGACAAAATGTTTCCCGTCACTAGGTGTAGACACAAGGCTGACATTTGTTTTGGCAACATGTTCCTTAGCACCTGTAGCTAGGCACAAGAGTTATGTAGCTTTGTGAAAGGTTGTTGGCACGGCTTGAATAGGCTTCATTGTCATTAGTATTAGTGCTGAGGAAATCAATACTTGAAAGGCTTCCAAATCTTTTTACAAGAAAAGAGATGTTGCCTTAAGTCAGGATCATAGCGTGTTTATTCTCTACCCGTGTCGGAGCCCACGGTTACAGACACAGCCCCAACCCCAACCCCAACCCCCCCCCCCCCATTTTATCCTAAAAATATNTATATATATATATACATGTGTGTGTGTGTGTGTGTGTGTGTGTGTGTACACATATAAACTTTCATTTTTCGATCTATGCTTTACATATGAAACTCATGTAAAACAAATAATCAATGTCGTTAGTAGCTATACCATACTCAAAAGCCAAAGCAGCTATAGATTAGTGATACGTCAAATGTATGAATTCATTATAAGGCGTAATTAAGTTCTCATCAACTATAAATACAAAAAAGCATTTCGTGTGATATTTATAAGTCATATTTTTTCATGGCTGGTGTAATTATATTTATATCTTGGACATGCTAATAGTAAAAGTAACTTTACATGATGAATATATTAAAACAACTAATTTTGAACATCATTAAGTTAATGTAAATAAAGCAGACAATCGGACACGTTACAACATTGAACATTTGAATTTACTGGGTTATTTGATGATTAAATTCCTAGTTCATTAAATTTTCTGTGAACATGTACTTATTAATTATTGTCTTCCTTATCAATACGGACGTTCATTATATACAGAAGTTATTGTGTGCTATGTTCTGTTAAGAACGTATTGGAGTGTGACACAGAGTACACAGACCACGGCTTTAAAGGACCACGCTATTCTCTCTCTACTTTAACCCACTAAATCATGTCAGGCACACATTCAAAATTGGGCCCGAACAATTCTAAATTCTGAACCTCTGTACGCGAGCCGAGCGTGTCTGTCATTCAACAACAGTGGCCTTTAGGTATCACCAGGTGGGGTCCAAACGTTATCGACTTGTGTAACTGTTGTCAAATGTCTGACATTTGTTGTGGCAACAAGTTCTATAACCTGTGTTGCTAGTCTAGACAACGTGTTAAATGTATTTTGATATTATGTGTCACATGTTGTCAACAGTTGTCCAAATCTTTGCTTCGTCTTTATTTTTAGATTGAATTTTCTTTGCTTAGTATTGCCCTCTCGAGACTTTTAATGCGTTAGAAGAGAATAAACCGTATAATTGGATTAGGTCCAAACGTTATTGATATGTGTTACTGTAGTCGCCTGTTCGACATTTGTTATGGCAACAAGTTCTATAACTACTGTAACTAGACACAAGAGTTATTTAAATTAGTGAACACGTTGTTGGCATAACTTGAATAGATTTTATTGATATTAGTAGTAGAGCTCATGTAAGCAATCCCTTGAAAAATTGTCGAATCATCTTCTTTAAACTATTTTTTATGAGTGATTGGCGTGGCGTGGTTATGTTCCACCAGGGGCAGAACCAGGTTTCCCCCCACCCCTCTAAGCATTTTTGTTGTTTCTATAAATTAAAGAAATTGTGTATTAGGGGTAATAATAAAGACAATATACATTAGAGTGTTAGAAATAAATCTATATTTTTTTGTCATGGCACAAACTTAAATAAATTAATTTCGTTTGTCAGCTTAACCATGCCCAACAACAAAAATAGCTTTAGAATCTTGGTGTAAATATTACTGGTCACAATTATTCTTTTAATGAATTCTCATCCTTTACATTAAAATATTGGTGTGGATATCAGCGGCGTTGCGTAGTTATGGGCCCCCAACTCTCTATGTTTTTTTTGTTTTTGTTACTATAAAGAAACGAAAATGTGTATTAGAAGGTAGTAATAAAGAAAATATATATATTGTGTTAGAAATAAATACAAGGAATAAAAAATGCATTTTAGACGTTTTATACCTTTTATCATGTTAAACTCTTGAATAAATCAATGACGTAAGTCAGCTAAACCAGTGGTCCTCAACCTGCGGTCTTTTCAAGAAAACAAATGTCCAGTCTTGTGGATTAATGTCATGGCGGATATTCTATGAATGCCACTAAATCAATTAAATCTTTATTGTCATTTCCAAAATACTACCTATGTGAAGCAAGGTTTTCTGCAGTTACAGCAATAAAGGCGAAACATCGAAATAAAATGGACAAAAGTAGCGCACTTCGTTTGTCATTGTTTCCCATTACCCCAGATGGACCCGTCTCGTTACAGATAAACAAGCTCACAGTTCTCATTGTCTCCCATTACCCCAGATGGACCCGCCTCGTTACAGATAAACAAGCTCACAGTTCTCATTGATTTCAAATTCTAGGAAAATAAAACATTAAATTATGTTGAATTTATTCTTTGTGGAAGTTTATTTGAGTTTGAAGACATGTTTAAGTAAAATTAAATTAAAACTAATAAGTCAAAACAACTTAAAATACATATATAAACAATCAACACAGCCGCAGACACCCCCCTAAACGATTATTCCCCCACCTCTCAGATTAAAGGTTGCGGATAAAAGTATCAAACTTTTACCGGTCAAAGGCACAAAACATTTGTAGACCACTTAGCTATAACATGGCCAACATTCAAATAAGCTACTGATGAGCCAAATTTGTTTTGTACATAATTGGTCGTAATTCATGCTTTTATTATCTTTCGTAACCATCTATCGTAAGAATGACAATTAATATTGTTATGACATGACTGATAAACACGTATGTATGGGTTTATGTTACCCAGTACGGTAGCTATAGATGTGAACCCCTGACGACTTACCCCTGACAACTTATCCATTACGACTTACCATCTCACAACTTACCACCTCACAAATTACCCCCTCACGACTTATCTGTCACGACTTACCACCTCACAACTTAGCACCTCACAACTTACCCCGCACGACTCACCACCTCACAACTTAGCACCTCACAACTTACCCCTCACGACTTAACCGTCACGACTTACCACCTCACAACTTACCACCTCACAAATTACCACCTCACGACTTACCACTTCACAACTTACCCCCTCACGACTTACCCTCATATAGTTCTCCTCCAAGTCAGCCAGTGCCAAATAACATGAACATACAGCAATTTAATTTGACATTTTTGTGTCACCCGTTTTGATAATGTCACCCCTTTTGATGGTGTCACCTCTTGTGATGGTGTCATCCCTTTTGTTGGTGTCACTCTTTTTGATGGTTTCACTTCTTGTCATGGTGTCACCGCTTCTGATGGTTTTACCCTTGGTGATGGTGTCAACCCTTGTGATGGTGTCACCCTTTGTGATAGCATCACCCCTGGGAATGGTGTCTACCATTGCGGTCTGCACATGAACATTGGGTGTCACCAGGTTGGGTCCACAACATCCCAACCATCTACGACAGATAAATGTGTTTCATGTTAATGTTGTATTTGATGTGTTAGTTATTTTATTTCCTATCTCAAGCAAAGACTTTCATTATTTTTTTTTAAATTTTATTTCAACAGGTCACTGCACATTTTGTATAAAAACTTTGTACATACACGTTTTGTTGATAAGGTAAAGATTATTATGGAAATGTGTTTATGTTGTAACGTCTTGGTGATAAGGTAAAGATTATTATGTAAATGTGTTCATGTTGTAACGTCTTGTTGATAAGGTAAAGATTATTATGGAAATGAGTTTATGTTGTAACGTCTTGTTGATAAGGTAAAGATTATTATATTCAATTATATATTTTTTTAATATCAAACTATTCTTCAATACACAATAAAATAAAAGATTAGCAGATAGCCGAAGAGTTTTGTTCTCTATATTACAGTTAAAGTACGCAGCTTCTACAGATTGTTAATTTTTTTTATAATCAACGTTATTTGTTTTGTCCATAATGTTTTCTTAAATGGTGTCACCAAATTGAAATTTTCAATGTAGGCCATTAACTATTTTCTCAATAGTTTAGAGAGAGAATATAAAGAAATGTGTTCATATATTTTTAATCTCAATTATACAACTAACTATAAGTATGAAGTCACAGAAGACAGGAGGCAGTGACCGAGCTAGAGCTTTTGCCTCACAGGGCGTTCTCCAATTTGCCGCCCTTTTAGGGGAGTCTACAAATGACGTCACACATGTGGATTGAGAGGTTGTCATACATTTGCAGTAACTTCAAAACGCGCTAATTTAAATAAAAGTTTCACTTAAATATTACGGCTGCGGAAATTACCGATTAATTTATCGATTAATCGGTAAAAGTTTTTATTGATTAAAATTATTAAGTCACACACAAAGAGACATACAAACGTATAATCAAACACATAGACAGAAAAGCTATAATAACACACAGAGAGACATACAAACATATAGTCACTCACAGAAACACACATTACATTGTCACACACACACACACACACACACACACACACACACACACACACACACACACAAAACTGTGGTATAAATAAATAATAAAAACAATAATACATTACCAGGTAAAACTTTGTACAAAAATAAATACATTATTTATATTTTTTAAAAATATAACAGATATATTATTTAATTTGAATTTTTAAAAATTGATTACTCGATTAATTATTCGTTAATTTCCACAGTCCTTGTTATAATACTAAATCATATTATAACATAACATTAAATAACAGTCAAAATGAAATGCTTAAAAATATATTTCCCATTAATTGTCACGCTTATTGTCTCTAACAGATATAAGACAGTCATCTAGTTATTGTCTCTAACAGATATAAGACAGTCATCTAGTTATTGTCTCTAACAGATATAAGACAGTCATCTAGTTATTGTCTCTAACAGATATCAGACAGTCATCTAGTTATTGTCTCTAACAGATATAAGACAGTCATTTAGTTATTGTCTCTAACAGATATAAGACAGTCATCATGTTATTATCTCTAACAGATATAAGACAGTCATCCGGTATTTAACTTAAGATCAAGTATTATGGGGGTAAGTATCATATGTAGATAAAAGTTTTTATTTATGTTTTTAAAGATATTTTACACAATTTAGTGAACCCTTACTATTAAACTGAAAAAAAATGTTGAACACAGTTATATATAGTTGAACATTTATTTATATTAATACTGACACCATTTGGTAAAAATTAATTTTGATGTGATAAAGAGGAAGATAATAAAGTAATTTTGTTTGCATATCTAATTATTATTTTGTTGTAAACTAGAAATATGATAATCAATATTTTGTTTTGTAGATCTAGCTTGAATTACAGTGGACCAAGGATAAAAATGTTTAAAAAACACTGTCTTTAAAGAGAAAAAAAAGTATATGATGTAAAAAAAATTTTAGTTCAATAAGAAAAGAAAAGTTTTTTTTTCTCACTTAATAGTTGTAGACATGGAACATTAGTGTAAAATAATTGTTGTAAAAAAGTTTCCATATATGATAAGCGTCACAAAAATTTAAAAGTTAAAAACAGGATTAAAAAGAAATTGGAGATTAATGAAATTGTTGTTAGTAAACAAATATATATCTATAGTCACAACCAATTCAATACAATTTAATAAAAATATGTTTTTTTCTTGTAAAAATTGATTTAAAAAAATCTCCAGAACTAGAATAAATATCACACTTAGGAATTACAGATAAAACTTGTGGTATTATGTGGCCCAGAGTTAATTAAACAGAAGAATGACAGTGATAAAATATGAAGGTATAGACATTTCAGCTTACATAAGAGATTCAGGCAGTAAATTACATCAATCAGGGGCGTCGCTAGGGTTGGTGTCACCCGGGGCGGTAGCTCATGGTGTCACCCCTTCATGATTTAAAGGGGGACGTCCATAAATGACGTCAGGTGAGGTTACCAATTTTGAGCCCCCCCCTTTTCACCCGCGTCATACTTTGTCACAAAAATGTAAACCCCCAACCCCTTGTTCCGCTATGACGTCACAAAGCTTAGACACCCCTCTCCCAAGCATTAATTTTCTCAATAAAAATTAGCATGTTTCAAATACGTATTTTGTCATTTAAATATGTATTTAGTGTAAGTATGCACTCTAGTAACGTAACACGCGGGGAGCCATTGAAAACGTCATTAAATAAATTGTAAACAATCAAATATTTAAGGGGACTTTTATTTAAAGTTGCGGGGGTTTTTTTTTGATGGGTCGTCACATTTGTAAACACACCCGCCCCCTAGTCACACATCGTCACAGATGCGTGACCCCTCCCCCTGTGGTTGAATTAAAGCAAGGGGGCTGAGCGGACTAAAGCCAAGGGTCCCAAATAATTTAAATGTTGTCATAATGTATAATAAATATGGGCAAATGTTTGTATGAATCCCTGAAAATGCCTTATGCTGCAGTTATGAGTAGGAAGTATAACAGAGTCTGGGCTAATTTTTGTAAGAAGTGCAGTGCTGCTCATTTTGTGCGTGTACAGCTCATTCCCTTCACTTGGTTGGGAAATGTGGAGCAGTTGTCTTCTGCAAAATCTTTATACCTGGCTTGTTGCATCTACTCATCGTCGACAGATACTTCCAAAACACATAAAAGTGATACATGTTAACAAAGCCTTGTTTGACACAAGATGGTCAACCCGACATAATGATGTATGCAGGGCCAGCCTAAGAGAATCGGAGGCCCTAATCGAAGTGAATTTGGTGGCTTAAAATGTAACAGAAAATTAGAAAAATAAATATTGAAATATTTTTGTGCGAGGCCCCATTAATAATGAGACTAATCAGAGGCCATATGTGGTTTGCCGGTTTGCTTATGCCAAAGGCCGACCCTGCTGTCAAGTGTGTTTATAACTCATACTATGAGAATATTGTAAAAGAACATTGCAAGTCAAGAAACACGACTTCAACTCCTTGTGGTCTGGGTAACAAGTATCTTTAATGAATCCTAGAATCAACCTCTGTTACATAGCGAACCTTACATTAATAGCCATCCATCCTCTCCCTTCACGACCACACACTATTTTCCGTTCACAGCACAAAACACGTGTTTCATACTCGCACGTTCATACCATGTCAATATAACACAACACGTCTCTCACAAATATTGCAGCACTCAAAGAATTAGCAACAAACGAAAATCAGCCCCATGTCTGTTGACTTGAAGCAGAAAGATTTCGGAAAGAACTTAAGCAACTTAAAGTCGCTATGTTGAATTTTGGAAACAATTTTAGAGAGATTTCATTAAACAAAATTATCCCTTCTAGAGACGAGAATATCTTTGATTTCAGCCAAGTATTTGAAGTCTCTCATTGAGTTTGTTGAAAGACAGCATTTTTAATTTGATTCATATGAAGACAAAAGAAAGGACAAGTCCGTGGGGAAAAACAGAGTATAAATAATCGATAATAATATCAAAGAAGAGGAAGTGTAAGTTTGATATCACCAAAATGGTATTTATGGTAATCATTGACAAACTTTTTGAAGCCCCACAACATCGATTAAGCGAATATAAGGGCATCAATTCCGAGCTCAGCAATGACGCCATTCGATGGGCAGCAGCCAAGTTAATGAAGAATATTAAAGTGATTTCGAAGACTGCTTACCTTCACAATTAGTCCAATTTTCAGAACTCTTAAAAAACTTATTGTCCAGCCCCAGGCTTATGGTAAAGAAAATGAAGTAGCACAATGCGAAACTCAAAACAAGTGCAAAGAGCTAAAAAAAAATAAATTTTGCTGCTTTTGAATGATCTAAATTTCAGATATTTTCAAATGTAGCATCGAACTTCACATTGATCTCTCAATGATGACTTCAAACTGCAGCAGAGAGCGATCCTTTTCAAAGTTGAACTGAATAAAAAATGAGTTAGAATTCGTATTTGACAACCATGACTGAATATGCTCTCTCTATTGAGCATTGAAAAGGAACTTGTAAGCTTATTTAGCTTTACTGACTTGATTGAAAACTTCGCCATGAAAAAAATCGCAAACTTAAGTTGTAGGTTGAAATAATAATACATATTTTTTTAAAATAACTTTTTGATTTCAAATAGAGAAAACAATTCGTTACCCCATGAAAAACGAACGTTGAAAAAAACAACAACATTAAAAAATAAAGAATAACGCGTAATATTATTCTTTATGTTGGCTCGTTAGTAACCATGAAACAGCTAACTCGGGATGGGACCCTTGTAATCGGGGGACTATTTATATACAAACTTTCCTTCATTCAAAATTTTCTTCTTAAAAAACAACAAAGAAAACTTGAGAAAAATTGTACTCCCCCACCCCACTAAGGTGGAGGATATAGTGAGGTGGGATTCATTCATGCTGTTAGTGTGTTAAAGCCTAAATGGCTTTAAGTCCAACCTTTTTAAAGATCTCTCTGCTGCGACTGTTTCTTTCTTTTCTTATTTGTTTTAATGTTGTTTGTGTGTTGGAGTTTTTTTTAATTATTGCAAGTTAACTGATTTAAAAATAATTAAAATCTTTGTGTTTACTGTATATCATCGTATTTCTTGCTTTCTTTCTAGTTGAAAGAAATGTGTATTCTTTGTTTTTCTTACATAAAATCGAACAGTAAAATTTTTGGCTTTGGTGTCACCCCCCTGATGGTGTCACCCGGGGCGGCCCGCCCCCCCCCCGCCCCCTCACGACGCCACTGTTAAAGAGTTGGTTTTCCTAGGTTTGATCAGCCAACCCAGTCCACTTCCCAGATTCCTCGACCCATGACGCAACAGCCGGGGGTTGACACCAGTGCACTGACGTACACGTTTGAATCGATGCCGCTGAATTCGAACGTGAATTCCCGCCAGGCTGCATTCAACAACACTTGATTTTCATCCATTCAGAAAGTCTGACAATTCTCCCGATATTGCAACAATAAATTGAGAATGAAAGGTGAAGGTCGCTGGCACAAAGGGAGGTGATTGATGAGCATTGTCCTAACGCCCGGTCCAGGAACAATGAGAAGGGGGAATAACTGCACACAATCAAGCAGTTATTTCGATTGTCGAAAACTTTATCCATAAATCGTGCGCATTGTCGGATTTCTTTTAATACAGGTTGTTAGGCCGACATCCAGCGCAACAGTGAAAATTTACATATTTGTAAATGATGGAAGTTGAGGAATTTTATTGTCATCGAAAAGAAAAAAGGGAAGGTATAATAAATAAGACGATTAACTTCTTGAAATCTAATATTTCTCAAGCCAGATAAGTTGACGTCGTATCTTTAAGAAGGTAATCACGCAGCACCGGCGTCGTGTCGTTATGAGTCAAAAGGCTTAAAATCTCAAGTTTAATTAAGCTATGCTAGAAAATGCTTTATAATCATGTTACATAGTATATTACAATAATTATTAGGTAATTTAACTGTGGTCATCATTTCGTGATTAATATTAGCTTTGCCGAATCTTTTCTTAAAAAATAAATAATTTTTTTAAAAAAAACATCACCCCCCCCCCTTTTTTTTTTTTAAAATAAGTATTTCCATTACTTGTTTTTGGACAAACAAGGTTAATGATGCTTAAAAATTGTGAAAGTGGATTCTTTTCTCTTGCAAACCTCATAATTCAAGGCCTCACTACTTGCTTAAGGACATATTGCAGCGTTAAAACAAAGACTGATTTGGCCTGGGATCAACGAGGTAATTCAAGCTCCTATGAAATGCTTTTAAGTCACATAGGAAGGAAATCGTGTGTTTTGTAAGAGCTGAAAAGATACAATTTTGTCACTATATAATTATATACCGTGAAAGTTATTTGATTTGCCCGATCGATACTATCCGGTCCCCTAGACTCTCCGAGTCGATTCCTGTCTACTCCCACCCCCCCACCCTTGCACTCGGTTGTTTTAAGGACTCCTTAAGGTTTCGTTTCTTGATTTGTTTCCTTTCATTTCTCCCTCTAGACTCTCTTGACCGCCTGACCTTTCACCCTCCCTTTTATTCCTCGAAAGTAAAATGTCCAAAAAAATCCAGACAGTTCCCCCAAACCAAAAGGTGTGCGTTACGCAGACAGAACCCAAGTGAATACTTGGACCACTTTGAGATACAAGCGGATGGAGGGAAAATAATGGGGAGGGGAAGGGGAGCGGGGATGTCTGGTCGTAATCAAATTTGTAAACCCAGAAATCTGAGACCAGGGAATAACCTGTCTACACTCTTTATATTTCCTTATCAAAGAGCAAAAATGGTTTTGAGATTTTTTTCACTCAGTTTCTTGTGCGTGTGTACGTGTGTGTGAACGGGAGTGGAATTCTTGGTAGCGGGGGGTTGGGGGGGGGTTGGGGATAGACCTGGTTGAGGACACAAGAGCCACACACACAAAAATGGTACACCGACTGAAAGATTCCGAGGGGCTGTGAAAAGAAAGGGAAGACGTCAAGCCAACGGAAGAGACATGAATGAAACAATTCTATTTCCGAAAAATACCGTATATACTCGTTCTAAAGCTGACATTTTTTTGACAAAATCTAGGCAGAAAAGTTTGGGGCCGGTTTTTAAGCGGGTAATAGGTGATTTCTACATGTATTAAATGTATATTGAATATCGGTGTTGATATTGTAGATCATCAAGGTTTTTTTTTTCTACATTCTACAAGATTCGACTGCTCTTCCAAAAGCTATGATATACTATTTAACATCTCCACTTACCTTATTTAATCATTTTATTTATTTTTGCGAATGTTTTAATAAATTATTTTGCAAATTTTCTTTCAACAACGAATTTTAATGTACGCGCTTTCGCCACTGCTTACCAACGTTTTTTTTTTTTTTTTTAAATTTTTTAAAAATACCGGTAACTCTTGCCTAAAAAAGTGCACAAAGCCAAAGTGCAAAGTAAACAGTTATGACCGATTTAACTTGTAGCTTTAAAAAAGTGTACTATTTTGTTTTAGCTATCCTATAATATGGGGAAAGGTCGGCTTGCGAGCAGGCCTCATGAACGAACGGGCTATTGAACGAGTATATTCGGTATAAAGTCATCAGTCATCATTGCGTTTTCAAATGCTACTGAAATTATTGCTATGTTTTGCTGAAGGAATTACACTGAAAACATATTGATGGTACACGAAAGAATCAAACAAAATCCCCTCCCCATTTGCACTGAATTGGATTTTAAAATTAAAAATTACTTTTAAAAATGTATAATCCGCAAACGGCCACTCCAATTAGAATATCAAACCTACAAATCACCAACAAATCATAAGGGTTCATTTTACCGCCAGGTTAAAATCTAAAATTGCTAGGCAACGACACAGACCTAAGCACTCCCTCCCCCGGCTCATAAAATTGACGTCATTGAAGAGGTCGAACACCAACGTTGTGAGAGGAATATGGCGAACTATTTCCATGGGACTACGGCGTATTGATTGGTTTGGGTACCAGGGTCGTTTGATGCCTAATCAGATTGCATGTTTAGGGTAAACAAAAATCGTCATTAAATATTCATACTTTTTTATTTTCAGAAGTCGTTTTAGCATTGAAAGTTGGGGTTTTATATCATGCTGGGCTCCAAAGAATTCGTTCTTGGGTTCCAAAGAATTCGCCCCTTCTCGCGGAACTGTTAATTTTGGTCTGTATTAAAACTTGAGAGATAATGATTACAGAAAAGAAAGCTATGAAATCACTTCAGGGCATAGTTCGTACGTATTTTCTTAATTCTAGCCCCTTTACTTATCACATATTACAAGACTGAATAACTATTTAAATTACATAAAGGGGTTGCACACAGAATATAAACTAATGGAGATCATAATTTTGGGGCTTACATCATTTTCGCTGATGGAGCAGATATAATGTCCACTGATAGGAGAACAAAATAATGCAGTGACAGTGCACATAGAATGTCCACCGATGGGCCACATAGAGCGTCAACTGATGCGGCACATATAATGTCCCCTTATGGGAGCAGAAAATCTTTCCAGTGATACAGCACATAGGGTGTCAACTAATGGGGCACATATAATGTCCCCTTATGGGAAGAGAAAATCTTTCCAGTGATTTTGCACAATTAATGTCAATGTCCAGTGATACAGCACATAGAGCGTCAACTGATAGGTCACATATCATTTCATCTGATTTGGGCACGAAGAGTCCCTTAAACGTTAAAATTGCACATAAGATCCACCAATGACGGCGCGTACAGTTTTATTAGGTTGCCTTGGGTACTGTCCCTCACACAACGTGCACAGAAATACAAACACTCGTCTCAATAGGGCTGACTTGAAATGAAGATAACATGTGTTTACTGTTTGATTATTAAACAGCTGATCGGTTAATGGCCTCAGTTTAATCTTCATAACTCCGGGGGAAAGAAACAAAAACATTACCACACATACCACATGTTCTTGTTCAATACATTAATTATCTAATTAAAAAAGGAAAGACTTACAAGGCAGTTTAAAAAAAAAATCCATCCATATTAATTGACTTCTGTCTGCTTGTCTCTCTCTCCCTCTCTCCCTCCCTCTCTCCATCCCCTCTCTCTCTCTCTCTCTCTCTCTCTCTCTCTCTATCTCTCCCCTCTCTGTCGACAGTTAAGTCACACTTCTATCCAACTACAGCGCAGTCCTAGTCAATAAAAGCGCCGGGTACGGTGCGTAAAACTTATAAAGAGCGCGTAAATCTAACCATTAAACACAGTGTCTACTAAATGAGTTAACGGACGCCGGGTTGTTTAATGGGGCAATAAGTCTGCGAGTGGGTCCACCGAGTGATGGATGTTGACTCCAGTTACCGCTGACCCTGCGCTCCCTCGGATTAAACTCGGTGAAATTAATACTTCAGAAATCGTCGCTGATTTGACACTTTGGGTAAAATACTATTTTTCAAATTAAAAAATCCTTTGAACTTTAATTAAGTTATTTTAAAAAAATAAACTAAGGCATGATAAATTTACCTGTTAGAAACGTAAGACCAACTGATGGGATGAAAAAAAAATTGAATGATGATAATTTCTTTTACGAGACATTGCTAGTTCAGGATGCGCAACGTGCTAAATATTCCATTTTGTTTAAAGTTTTAAGAAAACCTTTATTCTTTAATACATATCTTAAACACTATACAAACACTGGAAAATAAATAAGATTGAAGCGTATGGCACACAATAAAATATATCAACACTTTCTTAATATCTTGCCTTCAGTCTAGAGGCGTCACTGCGGTTGGTGTCACTCGAGCGGTAGTTCGTGGTGTCACCCTTCAAACCTTTACTCTTAGAACTCTTCGGAGTTTTCCAGTGCCAAATAACGGGGACAATCAGAATTTTAAATTTTGGTGTCACCCCCCTCATGGTGTCAGTCGGGTCGGCCCCCCGCCCCCCCCCTAATCACTCTGTCCCTCTTCAGCCATGTGTCTCCTCTACTTTTCACTTACGTTTATGTTTAATGCCGTATGAAAGTTTTAGATAACGTTAAATTCTTTTGATGACTTTGTAAATGTTTTTGCGTTTTGTTCCATGGTTCCAATTAAATCTGCTCACCGTGAGAGTTTTAAAAACAACATTTCCAAACGAATAATTGATTTTTACAAATTTTAATTTTTGCGTTTTTCAAAGCATGAGAAAGAATATTGCTTTGGAACTCAATCAATTAATATTCTTTGAACTTGAAATTTTCTACATGTCAATAATGAGGCCCGTCCTTAGTTCACCGACAACAGTTCTGATAAACATTTTTAGTTATGTTTGGTGGTACGCGCAACACAAAACGCATCTCTCTGGGCTCAAATGTATGTATCTGAGACAAAGCTCATCTCTAAGAGCCTGAAAATCATCTGTTATGGCCCAAATATAACCGCTTTGAGCCTAAATTTAACTATCCACATCTCACCCTTTAAAAAGCATCTCTTTGAGCAACAGGTCATCACGCAAAGCCCAAAACTCATATCTTACTCTAGAGCCCAAAGCTTATCTTAAACAGGCAAAACATCAACTCTTATAGCCCAAAGCTTATCTTTATCAGGCAAAACGTCAACTCGTATAGCCCAAAGCTTATCTTTAACAAGCAAAACGTTAGCTCTTATAGCCCAAAGCTTATCTTTAACAGGCAAAACGTCATCTCTTATAGCCCAAAGCTTATCTTTAACAGGCAAAACATCAACTCTTATAGCCCAAAGCTTATCTTTAACAGGCAAAACGTCATCTCTTATAGCCCAAAGCTTATCTTTAACAAGCAAAATATCATCTCTTATAGCCCAAAGCTTATCTTTAACAAGCAAAATATCATCACTTATAGCCCAAAGCTTTTCTTTAGCAGGCTAAAAAATCATCTCTTATAGCCCAAAACACATCTCTCAGTGCCCGAATTACATCACCCCTGAGCCTAAAACTTGTTTATTGGCGCTAAAAGATGCGACCTCCTGAGAGGAAAAAAAAAAAAAAAAAAAAAAAACCAATACAAAAATTCAATGTAATTGATGAGGAAATAAATTAAAACATATCTTAATAGGTACGTTTTTAAAAAAGCAATAAAGAAGTTTAATTTTTTTTAAAAAAAGGTAATCACCAGAACTTGAAGCTAATTCTTTTCTCTCTTTTCTAAAAACTTGTTTAACTTCAATGAATGTTTAGTGATGTAAGATAGCGGATGGAATGTTTAGGCTTTAGGACATTCCTTGTCTAGTGGGTTATTTCTCTCAGTATATTTAGTACATGTTAAATCATATATGATTACATATACATATATTTCTGCTTATCATATAGATGAGAATGTGCCAGGTTCTGTGTGTAAATTATAGAGTGTGCATATAGCCGCACCAAAATAGTGTCAAATAATGTCAGTAGAAATAGTAAAGGCTTCATTTCGTCATCAATAGTTTAACGTTGATTTCTGTTTCATATAATGTACATAAAAGAAAAGATGTCGGTGAAATTAATTGTAATTTATAAACTTCTGATATTGGCTGCCTATAGAAATAAAATGAGAGCACAAATCTGGATCAATGCTGTCGTCATCGAACTGTATTTTTCAGAGGGAGAAAGGGATTTTTTCTTTATTAAGAACACGACAAAAGGATTGTTAATAATTTCAATGAGCTTCATTATCCAGCTACGTTTTTCTTTAAAAGATATTTTTATCGAATAATCTTGCGTTGGAAATTAGGAGATGCTAATGCAGGAAATACGGCTTGGAAAATATTTTGTAGAAAGAGATGAAAAGGGAGACTGTGAAAGACATAATATAATGTGTGTGAGTGTGGGGGGGGAGGGGGTTGGCGTGAGTGAGTGAGAGAGAAACAGAGAGGAAATGTAGACATGTACCAAGTAATGTTTAAGATAGATATTGGAGAGCTTGAAGTTTTGAATGAAGAAACATATTTTTCTACAGAGCTTGCTTGGAAGGAGTGAGAAAGTGTGAGGGAGAGAGAAAGAGAGAGAGAGGGGAAGGGGAGAGGGACGGAACTAAAAGAAAGCAGACGAGTGAGGAGAAACATAAAAGCGAGAGGAATAGTAATTTCAAAGTGGATACGTTAATTTCGAAAAAAGTAACCAATATCGCTATAACATTGGATGTTTCATTTCAGGGGCAAGTGATGAATTGAGATCATACAGGGCGTATACTTAAGATGAACAAAATCCATACATGCTAACAAAGGCCAGACTTGTGTTTACATTTAAATGCACTTATGGATCTACTTGCCTGTATATGAAGACGTTTTATAAAGGGCCGTTTTCACCAGGCTGGGGCTGTTCCTCGGGCTTGCCGACCTTACCCGTGGGCTGCTCAGGGACGGACTTCCTCGTTTGACGCACCTGGGACTGTTCTTGGGGCTTATCCGTAGCCCGATGACAGAAGAACGATTTTCTAAGAGCGGGGTATCCGATGGCGCAAGGGACGCCGAGAACTTGCCAGATTTGAATGAAACCGGAGGCGTAGCCACGATTCCATTGGTGGCCACGACCATGACGTCTTCGGCGAGCTGCCTCAAAGTGGAACGTTTGGGCTGGGTGTTCGACGACGGGGAGGAAGGACGGGCTTCCATGAACTGTTTCAGCGTATCCAGGGTCGGAACCATCGATCTGGAAGATATCGAATCGCCACTGGAGAACAGGCTCGCAATGTTCGACCTAGTGGAGCCACCTTTGACCCTTGAGGAAATGGATTCCCCGCTGGAAAAAAGCGTGGCGATGTTTGGTTTCGACGATGTGACCTTGGCCTTGGCTGACAGAGATTCGCCGCTGGAGAACAGCGCTGCGAGCCCTGGGCTCTTTGACACGGGCGTTTTAACTTTTGTAGTCACGTATTCCCCGCCGGAAAGAAACGCCGCTTTGTTTAAGGTGTTAGCCGAGGGGCATTTAGACTTGTGCGGAAGGACGTCACCGCCAGAGGTGAAGGCCGCCTTGATGGCGGGTGTGGTCGAAGGGCTCGTGGTCGGCATCGGTTGAATGGGTTTGAAGCCCGTGTTGTTGACTTGCGACGTTGGCCGCAGCCGGTTATTAGAAGCCATGGCTTGTAGATCCGACCAGAACGTTTGTTTAAATATAAAAATACATACAGTTCGTGTTGTTGATTTGCGACGTTTTCCGCTGCCGATTATTAGAAGTCATGGTTTTTTGGATCCGAGCAGCACATTTGTTTAAATATAGATATACATACAGCTTGTCTGGTTGAACTTACGTCGTCGTACATGAAATGGAAATTAGATGTTTACGGCGTACACACCAAACGTAGAGTCTTTGCGTGTCCGAGCCACTCGAGGTGGACTCCATTGTGTGCGGCGTGGTACACTTAATATCGGACAATGTTACAAGTAACGGGTCATAGAAATCCTAATCAACGTGAGGAGAAGTTAAATCAAGAAACGATTAATTCACGCATAGACGAATTGTCATTGGGAGGTCCAGAAAAAGGAAATCAAAGTGATTCAAAAATGAGATTAGCACAAAATTCACAATATATACAATCTACGATTTGTAAATGGTACGTCTCAATTATACAATCTGAATACTGCGTTTTCTTTGATACACATCATTTGTACAATATAGGCATATTTAATTAGTGTAAAATATGTTTCTGCTTAGATACTTCATTTCAAACCAGAATTACAAACTGTCACAAACCGGGGAAACTAAATGGTGAAATCCAATATCGTGACTTAATGATGGGCCTACGAACCAGTTATCAAGTCTTTGAGTAGAAGTAAAATCCCTCCTCCCTTTTCCTTCCTTAAACCCCGCGCCTTGGGCTAATTCATGCTTGTGGGGTAGAGCGGGAACAGATGAGGCGCATCTAATTCCAACGGCCGTGGTCTGCATTGACCAGCGATGACGACTGTCACCCATGTGATCAATACGTCACAAAAAATGGCCGCCCTGTCTGGTTATGCAACCAGCGGCGGATTCATGTCATACTTTATCTTTCGTTTCTTAACCCACCGCCTATGATTTAACAATGAATCCCCGCATCGCAATTTTTTTGATATTGCTGTCAAGTGATTTATTGGAGATGGCCCAGAAGTTTAGAAGGAAATAAACATAAACAGGGGCTCAATAGGAATAAGGAGTTAAGCGTTTTAAAATGTTTTTTTTATTGTGGCGAGGGGTGGGCGAGGTAGATCGATAAATTAAAGAGAGAGGATTTGCTAGAACATTTTGCGCCCGGCGACAAATTATGAAATTATCGCACGCTTATTACAATGTAAAATCGTAAACCTAAATTTGTGTACCCCTGTCTATCTCGGCACCCGGTGACGAAAGAGCCCCAAGCCCATCCTCATCGTTACGCCTCTGATTAAATACATCCATGTCTATCCATTGACCTTACAGTTTTCAATTTGGAATATAAAGAACAGATTTCGGTCTAATGTTAAATTTATGTTCTATATTCGTTTTGATGTACAGTTGAGTCGATTATGTTACATAAAGTTTTATGTAGATCTAAATACATTATTAAAAAAAAAATACACACAATTTTTAAGTTCTGTGTTAATCAGTTTAATTATATAGAAAGTAAAAGAAAAAGAAAAAGAAACCGATGATAAAGCGACTTCATGTATTGGTAGCGGGCCATGTCACCCTAACCTACCAGAAAAGATTCAAAATTGGGGAAAGACAGGAAGAATTCTCTGATTACAATCGTAGCTTTTCACTTCACGTCTGACCCCCCCCCCCCTCAAACCAC
>MUZC01000630.1:93250-125566 GCA_002072015.1 Radix auricularia | reverse complement strand
AAAAAAAAAAAAAAAAAAAAACACCAGAGAGCTAATTTGGGACAAATGTCGAGAGGGTTAGGAAAGGGATGATATTGAAATCTCGTCCAGTGCTTTGCTGTCAAGGCTGCAGCATCAGACAAGTTGCTCCAATAATTTGAGTTGTTTTTCCGCAACATATCTTTTGGGGGTCTTAACTGTTGGACTATTCAATGGCTGGACATTTTTATACAAGTTTCCATTGTAATTGTTTGCTTTACTTAAGAAGAAGTAATTTTTGGCCGGTCAGCCCTAACTCTGTTACTAGCTCACAAAAATTTTAGGTTAACATGTGTGCGAAGTTTAACTTTCAATATTTGCCGATGTGTCCAATATGTAGAGAACAGAAAACCGTCAGAATAACACACGTTTATCTCGTAGCATTCCTTACTAGTAAGGATTTCTAGCACTATGGTGAAACCTGATGCTTTTATATGGAACCGAGACGTGAAGAACAACGGCCGTAAACCTGACCAGAAACCAGTTCTTTATCACCAATTGTCTACTCTGGCAGTGGGCAAAGCTGAAGCCAATTGAGGAACAGACTTTCCAGAAGCAGTGGAAGTGAATTGATCATACACTAAGAAAATCTGCTTCTAATAAAACAAGGCATCCCCTGAAATGGAACCCACAGGGTAGGCAAAAAAGAGGTCGCCCAAGAAACACTTGGCGCCGAGAAATTGACGCAGACATTAAGAGAATTGGCCATGACTGGAAGATCCTGGTGATGCTGGCCCAGGATGGGGATGACTGGAAGTCTCTCCTAGGCAGCCTAAGCACTTGGAGGAATCGCAGACGTTGACGATGATCGGTGGATGCCCCTCATGGACGAGAAGTCTCAAACTTTAAAAAAAAATCTTGCAATATTGAAATTTTTAAAAGTGATCTATGAACACCATGAATTTATATATATTTTTTTAAAAAGAGTTACGCTCCCTTCTTAACAGAAGATCTGTTTCAATAGATTGATTAATAGCAACAACATCGTAGCGATAGCATGTGGCATTTATGAGATTAAGACACACAGTGAAGGGGGTGGAGGTAGAGAGTTCAATTTTAAAAAAGAGCTTTAAGGGACAGAGAGAGAGAGAGAATGAGAGTGAGTGAGAGAGAGAATGAGAGTGAGTGAGAGAGAGAGAGTGAGAGTGAGTGAGAGAGAGAATCAAAGTGAGTGAGAGAGAGAGAGAGAGAAAGAGAGAAAGTGAACGGTATTGAAAGGGTCTGAAAAAGTATCAATTTAAAAAATCAGCAAAAAAAATTTTAAAAATAAAAACAAAACAACTGCGATCGAGTATTAACTATGGCCGAATGCCCAATTCAGAAAAATGAAAAATTTCTTGCGGTTTATAAATATAAAAAATGTCTGAGAGAAGGAAAGGTTTAACTGTCAGACTTGATCACAATTTATAGAAACCACCCGCCTCCTGGTTTCAGAGATGGAGGGAAGTGCTCACGTTTCTGAAAGCCTCACGTTTTAACGGTCGAGCTTAATTTAAAGTCTCACGTTGTCTGTGATCGGGCGTCATACGCCTTGGCGCGTGTGGAAGCTGTTCGTGGAATAAAAGGCTGGTATAGGAATACATCATCTATTTGAGCAGAAATTTGGTGGAAGAAGAGCACTAAAGCGATAACGCTTGCTATGAGTGTAACGATGTCTATGTGTGGGGTCAGAACTAAGCTATAGAAAAAAACACACGCATACACATTAACAGACTTTTGAGTTTAGACTTTGCAGGCAACCTGACAAGTGAGCAGTTTGTCATCTATAGTTATTAATGAGATCGCCATGATCATTTTAATCGCCTACTGGGGATTTTGGTGAACACTTGTGTCTGGTTATTTCTTGACTTAATAAAGGGAACGCCGGAAAGAAAGGGCTTGAAGAAACTATAGGGACGATATAACGAGTGAAGCGCGGTCAAGCGGAGAGGATTATTGATTTCTAATAAATTAGGGCTGGTGCTGATTTTTTAAAAAAAATTGTTCGATTAATGAGGAAAAAATAATCGAATAATTTCCATTAATTATATTTTTAGAACGCATATATAGATGCCGTTAAGTCGCGATTCATTATTTCGCGAAATTGGTTAAGTCGCCGTAATTGAATAACTTCAAATTTTGTGACGTAACACAACAAATTCGTTCGGCTCTGCAAGGTTTAAGGACAAAAAACACTAATTAATCGAATTTTAATCGATAAAATTAATTTAAATCGATTAAAATTTTAACGATTAATCCATTAATAAATCGTTACTTTTTTTTCATCCCTATAATAAAATGAAGATTGGCAAACTGCAGAGTGTTCTTCATAACGCGGATGGCAGGAGACAGGATCTTAACTAAGCATCTGGATAGTGAAAGTTTGCTTTGAAATACATAACTAAGTTATTGCACAAGTTCTCACATTTTGAGCTTATTGGAATTCTTATAAAGAGTATTTGTGTTATTTAAATTCCTGCTTTGGTAAGAAATTTTAGTAAATAATAACTTCAGGCTATGGTAGTAAGTTATTTTCTTCAAATTGGCGTTATTTCAATAATAAATTTTTAACCGTCATGATTTGCAGAGTTATTTATAATACATCGATTAAGACACATTTTTGTCTCTTAGTCTAAGAAATTCAATTCAAGAGACAATGCCCTGTTTTATATATATATATAATGCTATTGAAGACATACATTATTTCTGTATTACACTAAACACTAATCATCCGACTTGTAGATATTTGCCAGACCATGAAGACTTATCGAAGCTAACGTCTAATTTTAAAACGAAGAATCACAATGATAATTATCCAGAATCATGTTCAGATTACAGCACTGCAACTAAAAATTTTGTCGATCTCGCTGGCTTTCCCTAATGAATTTAACGACTAGGTTCTAGTCGATTTAGCGAAACAATGTTGATGCTAATGCTAGACTACCCCCCCTACCTACCACACACCACCTCAAACCCTTCTACGAGCTACAACCATCAGGAGATCGTTAATACCGGCCTTGGATAAACTTTCCCCAAGTCCGCATCCATCACAGTAATGGTTTTAATTAACCCATCTCTCTCCGGTTTGATGGACCCTTCGCGTTGGCGATATTACGAGTGACATTGCTAGGCCAAGGCTCCACAACTTCAAATTGGAATTGAGTAAGTGTAGGCAGTCATCTCGGTGTATCACAACGGTTGCTCCGCTGTCTCCTAAACAGGTGATCAGGCATGTAGAGAGAGAGAGAGAGAGAGAGAGAGAGAGAGAGAGAGAGAGAGAGATGGGGGTTGCGGAAGGATTGGTCAAAAAGTTTACCGCTTTCCACCGCGCGTATCACATGGTATTAGAACAATGGCGGCGATGACATGAACTCATTATCCCAGGTGACATCTGTCTTCATAGACTGCAGAAAACAAGCCTCACTTGACGTCGTCAGCAATAACCGGCTAACTAGTTTTCTTTGAAGAGAACAATATAGTGACAGGCTCAAAGCTGTTGCACATTTATGTAACAACCAGATATGCATATTCATGTGCACTGTCACTTAAAATATTCCAAGCTTAAAGTTGTATCATATTAAAAACAAGTAATAAAAAGTCGAATGAGTATTTAAACGCAATATCCAAAAAGAATTTCCGATTTTTGATTGATACATCGATTTAAATTAGTAATTCTGAAAGAAAACACATACTGACGTCATATCCCCTCACGCTTCATTACACCAAGAATGTCTCAATATAATGCGAAACACAACACAATCTAACATAAACATTCACAAAGCGGGAAAACCATATTAATTATCATTCTAGATGAAATTAACAATACTTTAAAATCAATAATTTTAAAACAAAACTGATATTTTTTCGTTTTTTTTTTTATTTGCTAGGAAATCCAGTAGACCTTTTCGGTATTTTTTGGCGGTTGCACATCTTTGGGACCACATTAGCATATTTTCAAGAAACCCGAACCCTCTATCTGGTATGGTTCAGGAAGAGTTGCATGTGCAAGCTCGACAGTCATTTCAAATATATAAACGCAGTTGATCCAATGGGAAATTGCGTTAAAAAATCTTGTTGGCGCTTTAAGAGAATCTTGCGTCGTAAGGCGTAGCTTCCAAGATCTGTTGTTCATTCTACCGATATTTATTAGGCTTACAACGCATACGTGAAGGCAAGACAAAAGGCTGATTTCGTATGGCTTTGATCTTTCATGCAAGTGATACAATAAAAGGCTATTTAATTATTTTCTTTATTAATACATACATTTTCATGACATTTTTGTTTGGTTTAGACTGGAGCTTTTGCGATTATGGTTTAATACGCCTTTATTAAATTTGTCCAGGAAATGTTAAAGAAAAATTATTATCCTTTCTTATGTTTTTAAAGATTTCATTTGTTACTGAGTTTTGTAAGGACTTAAACTACTTCCACAAGTCTACACTTCCACGCTTTTTCACCAATTTAAAGATGAGGTGGACGGCACTTGAAACATGAGCAAAGACGAGTCTGATTGGTCTTACTGATAAGTCTTTTCCCTTGGCGCCGGGGAAATTACATGAAGCGCCCTGTCTGTAGTGAGACGGAGTAGGCTTGGACCGTTGAGAATTCTCTCAGTTGTTTCCGCTTATTGCTTTTGTTTGTTAGTTGGTTGGCGCGTTCACTTGTTTGATATTTCTGTATTTTTTAAAATATTTCTGATATTAACAAATTATTCCAAGAAACGAAATGCTGTTTTGTTTCAAGGCTAATTTTTTCGTGTGTGTTGCTGAACGGCAGCATATTGGCGCCGAATAGAGGACGTTTCCGAGAAAAGATAAAACTACCTTGTCTCTCGTTTCTAGTTTTTAGTGACCTCAAAAGCATGGCGGCCATGAAAAGAGGATGTAAAAAATTTTTAATACCCCTGACAAAACGAAGTCCTTATATTCCCCGCGTGAGCAGACGTGTATGCAATTACAAGTGGTTGGGAACGTTTCCTGGCAGATAGCACTAAGACATAAAACTGTCGAGTGAGTGTGGGTGTGAGTGTGGGTGTGAGTACGAGAGTGGGTGCGTGAGCTGGTCTATATTTTCTGGCCCTGCACCGTTTGACTCCCATAATCTGTCTTCCATTGAGATGTTGAAATTACTGAGGGATTTTTAAAAAAAAATGTTTATGTAATGGAGGAAAAATTCATTAGGATACACATCCTATTCAAATCAAAGATGTCATAAAAATTATGATCCTTATATTATGTATTGTTTTTACAAATTTACCATGCCTGGCGTTTTTATTCAGATTCCATGACAATCAATGTTCTCTTAAAGCTGCGCGTCTGTGTGGCCGTGCATATATCTGATTGACGCTGCGCAGGAATTTAGAACAACCGCTAAGCAAATTTCGAAAAACGTAGCACAAAATATGGATGAGTTGAAACTTTGCCCGAGAGTTTTTAACTTTGCACAGGGCCCACGAACATTATAGGGCAAATTAGCCACAATATTTGTTTAGTTAAATCCAAAACGATTGGTGTTCAGGAAATTGCAAGTCTTCATAGATGGTTCTACACTGGTGGTGAATGTTCATGATTCTCGTTACAGTTCTTGTAAAATCATTGTTTTTCTTTCATACATGTGTATATACACTAATAATAATTAACGTTCCCCGACCCAGCTACCATAAACTTTAAATAACGTTCTTATGATTTGGCTTCTTAACCATGCAATGTTGGGATAAAACTAATTTTAAAAAAATTAATTTAAAAAAAATGTAATCGAACAAGGAAGAAACTCTTCAAGTTTAACCCATTTCATTAACGAAAGCAAACAAATAAAGTTAGAATGCAAGCTCTCTAATGGGGTATCCGTTAACGCCCAGGTCATAAAAAGGGGACAACATCACTCTGTGCTGATATCTTAATGGGGCTTCCCATGCGTGGCCTTGGTTCGTGAGTTGGGCGAGTCCATATTCTATATCAGGTGTCACTTAATCTGGCGCAGCATCCCCCACCCTTTCGCTACAAAGTATCATTTAAGTTACTTTCGGGCATTTTTTTTTTTTTTAAATGTAGATGATCATAAATGAAATTAATACTTAAATTTTTTATTTAAAAAAAATTGTAACAGTTACCTTTGGAAATTTGAAAAAAAATGTCTGCTTGTCTGTAAAGAGTACATTTTTTACTAGCTAAGATAAAGGAAACATATGCATGCCGCCAGTGGTTGGAGGGGCAGGGAAAATGGGTCTCTTGTCAGTGGCCCTAACAGAAGGGGGCCCATTAACGCTTGATTTCTTTAATGTTGATATTGAGTGCGATGAACGCAGATGGGCTCACATGTACCCACCCATCCCAGTCGTCTGGGGGCCGAAATATTTCTGGCGGCGGATACTGGCACTAGGCCAATCAGTAAAGCAACAATATATATATATATTTTTAACAACCAAGACTTAATGATAAATAATGAACAATACTCTACATCTTGATATAATCAAAAAATAATTTAAAAGGAATACGAACATAAAAACACCATCTTTGTCAATAGTGTGGAGTTATAGTATTGACATAAGCCAACTGCATATTCTGACAACGAGAAGTGTGGGCCAGTGTAATACAGGCTATGCTTAACATAAAAAAAAACCCGAGGGTGTAGACCCGTCATTCAAATGCGTGGGCCATGCATTTGTGGTGTGGAATAACAAGGAGGAAATCAATTATTCTTAAGATGACACAAGCCGTGGTTTAGCTCCTGGCTTCTGGGGGAGAACTCTGGGCACCTCAGCAGGAAATTGTCTCGCTTGGTTTCCTACGGTATACGGTCGTGATTCCGGGGAACTGATTTGCAATCTCTATACCGATGGCTTTGTTTAGTTCGGTCTGATACACTTAGAGGCTTAGCATTATTCTCTAAGGGTGACGAGGAAGAGTGAGTTCTTTTAATGTCCAAGGGGATAATAAGAGAGTGTTGGCCCATCAGGTAAAGGGAAATCAATAAACTAAAAGATTTCTTTTATCCCGCAGGTATTGATTACAGAAAAAAAAAATATTAAAAAAAAAAAAAAAAACTTAAAAACTTCATATGGCATGAGACGGTCTAAAAACGTTATTCCATGCGTTAAATCTCCACTTGGCCAAACATTGTGTGTATGCCTTGAAAAGGAAGTTTAAACCATGTATAAATACGAGCTACATATGGACTCGACACTTTGCAATGAAGGTTGTTGAGTATTTTAAGGGAGGCTTAGCTTTTAAAGCTAAACACAAATTAGACGTAGAGCCTATTTCATTTTTTTAAAGTTGCAAATTTATATTTACTAAATCTGTTTTTGAAGAATGCCATCTATTACAAAGTAATATAATTAAAATTCATTATGATAAGATAAAGAGTTCAAAATGTCCATCCCATATTATTTAGCGAAAGGGATTTGAATTGAACATATAAGACATTTACCGGGTAAATTTGTTTTATTTGTATCAAATTTCACGAAACGTTCAATTATTCTCCACTTTTTAGAGTGTCCTTTGTTCCAAAATTAATTTCATAACTCTGCACGAAGAGAACTCTGTGAGGATTTTTTAAAAAAATTACCAAATTATAAGGGGTAACAAACCAACTGGAAAATTAAATATAAAGTTTTGCTAGAGAGATCAAAAAAGAAAAGAAAAAGAGAGACAGTGAAAGAGAGGGGACGAGAAAAGAGAGAAAGAAAAAGAGAGACAGGGAGAGAGAAAGAGAGAGAGAAAGAGAGAGAGAGAGAGAGAGCGAGAGAGAGAGAGAGAGAGAGAGAGAGAGAGAGAGAGAGAGAAAGGGATAGCTGACATACACAAGGACTGACTCGCGATCTGAAGGACTAAAGTGTGGATGGATGGATGGATGGATGGATGAATGAATGGATGGATGGATGGATGAATCAATGGGAAGAGTGTGTGCATGTGTGTTTATAAGAGCAATGAGCAAAAGTTAATTTGTGTCCCTCATGTTTTTTAACAGAAATAAAAAGTACAGTGAAAATGACTATATAAATTACAACGATTTTTGGAATAGATAAGAGAAAAAGGACATCTTTATTTATAGTTTCCAACTTAAGTAATTGATCAAAATCTTCTGCATGACACCTAAAGCCCAGACCTTACTCTCCGACACCGACATGGCACGAGAAGGCTCTGACCAGATTCGGAAGCTGCCAGACGCCCGTGGCCATATGGTAACCAGAGACCTAACTTACGTTGATGCAATGTTATGATAGTCCACAGCTTCCGGCCAGTACCTGGCTAAAAGTCGGTTAACAAGATTAATATCTGGCGTCGACGCACACGTCATGACTTTTTTCAGCGCTATGACTTCATAGGTCAATCTGTTAGCCACATTTGGACGCAAAGTACCGTCTCTAGGGTCATATTAAATGGGTTTTTTAAATTAAAAATCTTGTTAAGTCTCTCATGCCATTTTTGATGTTATTTGATCGTGTTAAGTCTCCGATTACATTTTTGATGTTATTTGATTTCTCTGATGACATTTTTGATGTTATTTGATCGTGTTAAGCCTTTGATGACATTTTTGATGTTATTTGATCGTGATAAGCCTTTGATGACATTTTTTATGTTATTTGATCGTGTTAAGTATCTGTTGTCATTTTTGATGTTATTTGATCGTGTTAAGCCTTTGATGACATTTTTGATGTTATTTGATCGTGTTAAGTGTCTGTTGTCATTTTTTATGTTATTTGATCGTGTTAAGCCTTTGATGACATTTTTTATGTTATTTGATCGTGTTAAGTCTCTGTTGTCATTTTTAATGTTATTTGATTGTGTTAAGTGTCTGATAACATTTTTAATTTTACTTGATCTTTACTTGAACATTATTTAGTCATGACAAGTTTTTCTATATTTAAAATTTATTTTGCCTTGTTAAGGAGTCAACGGTATTTCATTGGCTTTTATTTTTGTGTTGACGCAGTTGAAGTCATATTTTCATAAAAATTATTTCCGTTGCAGTGTAGTTATGTTTAATTTTCTCTGAATGTTACATATTCAACATGTTACAGTCTTTACTATTCTAATGATATGCACTCCTGTGTATATTTTTTTCAAAATTATTCAGCGCAACAAATTGAAAATGCGATTTTACAACGATCTAAGTGTCAAAATGTTGCTTTAGAAAATAACGCAGATTATTTTTAATTGACGCATTATGAATAAAGCACGGAAAATAAACCGCATTAAAAATACATCAATAAGCAAAAGAAGGCCTTAATATGTTTTCAGATTATAGAGAAAAAAAATTGCACGAGGTATCTAACAGGTCAACAAGTGTTGCTGCGGCTCAAGTGAACGCGCATGTAAACAAGAAACGAACGAATTTTGACAGTAATTCATGCGGCAACATTTCTTGTTCATAACCACAGAAGAAAATGGGTGCTAAGTAATAGAGGAAATAGAACACGTTAATATTTTGGTTCATATCTTTGACTTCAGTCAAGAATATACCGGCCCCTACACACGCACATTTTCTTTTTTTCCAACACGCCCACGGCTTACATACATAATAACACGGAAGATGGTGAAACCTCTTGGAATTGAGTCTGTCTTTACAGAGTAGACATTTCCCCCCCCCCCGCCAGTCTAATAGGGCAAGTCTGAGAAGAGAATTAGACTTTGGGAATCTATCTTGCTGAATAGAAATCATTAACCGTAAACCGAAGCTAAGACTCGTAGTAATCTTGGTTGGGTGTTTATGAGGTACTAATCAGTGGCGTAGCTGAGGTCGGTTGAACCGAGGACAAGCTGTATTTATTTTAACTAGATGGGGCCCGCGGCGTAGCATACGCCGCAGACTTGCTAATAAATAGTGCAAAGAAATTAAGGGGGGTGGGGAGAACAGACAAAAACTACATCTCGAAGAAATCAGAACAACTCGAATGAGCAGCCGTAAATAAAAAAAAAAAATTTTAGAAGAAAAAAAAATTTAGAAGAAAAAAAAACCCAACTAAAAAGTTTATATAACTGTAAGACGCAACAGTTTTCTAATAATACACAAGGACTGTCTATAACAGATACGTTATATGAAGAGTAAACCGCAAGGCTGTGGTTGGAGCATAAACCAAATGAGTCGAGCTTTACATAAACGTTGACACCATAAATAAGATAAGTGGCAAACCTTTTAACTTAGACTACGATCGCACAGGAGAGTGGCCAAAACAAAACAAGAAGAAAGAACGAAATAACCCCCCACACACACATTTTTTCGTCAAATTAAAACGTAATTTCTCGATTGCTTTCCACCTCACTTAATAATTCTCAGCTACCCCGCACCTCAAATAGCTGTAAATTCACAGAAGGGCTCAAATAATCTACACTTTGATCTAAGAGTGCAACATAAAACTACACTTTGATCTTAGCCCAAAGCACGGTATGTGATTAGCAAAGTTATGACTATTTGGGGAACTGCAAGGAAGTGGGAAACTGTATGTTTACGTCAGTTAATACTATAAAACCATACACTTAGAAAGAGAGAGAAGGAAGGAGAGAGAAAGAGAGAGAGAGAGAGAGAGAGAGAGAGAGAGAGAGAGAGAGAGAGTAAAGATATATGTGCACTTCAAATATGCAACAATAAAATGTCCTCTATTTTCTTACCGAATTCAAATCAATACATAACCGGTAAGAATTATTTTTTTCAAAATTCAAAGCACATCAAAAACAACTTGGTAGTTTGATTTGTGAAAGCAGCCTAAAGAATCAAACTTAAATTAGCCTATGTGCACAGTTTCGTTTTCGTGTGTGATCAACCGTTTTTAAAAATGTTGTATTAAGACAGTATTCGTAATTTTTTAATGTGCAAAGTTTAATAACCTGTGATCAAATGTCTTCGAAAAAAAAAACAAGTAGACAACCATAAGGGGTAGAGAGGGAAAAAAACCCTGTTGAAATGAATGGAAAAAAAACATTGAAAAGCGAGAACAAGGTAGCAAATCAAGTGCTCAATTACGATCGGCCAACATCAGCGATCTGCACAATTCTCAAGAACAATTAAGAAGATCGATGCTTCAAATGGAGTGTCAAGAATGTCTGCGAAACGGGTTAGTCACAATTTCGTCAATTTTGAAGCGTCGGCAAAAACAATGGTCTTTAACAGTTTTCTAATTAAAAAGGAATTTTAAAAAAATTAGTCTTAAATTCATATTTTTCTTAACGTTTTTTTAGGGCTGCGGAAATTAGCAATTTCTCGATTCATTTGTAAAAATTGTTATTGATTAATATTATTTTAATCAATAAAAAAATCCATTACTATTAAAGATTCTTTTTTTAAAGTCGAATTATTTATATATAATTAATTATTAATTATAGTTTGTTCTTTTTACGTTAAAACTTCTGCATTAAAAAAAAAAGATTTTCTAAGTGTAAACTTTAAAATAAGCTGTTTTATAAGGAAAATGCTATAAAAATTTAAACATTGTTTTTAATTAATTAAAAATAACTAAATTTCAATTCATTGACATTATATTGAACTAATTATATTTAAATATATCTCCAAATAATATTATATTTTAAAACTTAAATACCTAAGTTATTGGCATTTTTAAAAATGCCCTAAAAGGGCACAAACTGTGAAGGAAAACATCACAGTGATTATGAGCTCTTAGAAAAAAATCATAACTTTTGAACCACTTGGGATAAAAAATATGATCTTTATGTTTTTGTAAATCATCAAACAATTTCTATGCATTTGTATTACTTTTATATTTTTAAAATTAATTTGAAATTTTCATCCAAGTGCCTAGACTTTAATGCGTTATTTTACTAATTTTTAAAAATTATACTGATTTTTAAAGAATTTTTATAATAAAATGTTGAGTGAAACATAAGGTTGTAATGTGTTAATTACAAATCCTGATTCTTTTTAAAAAATAATATAAAATAATAATATATGTAATTGTTTTAAGTTTTCAAATATAATTTTTTTTACTACTCACTGGACCTTTATGTACCATGCCTTGAAATAACACTTGAGAAATGAGACTTAGCAATATTTTCTATTGTTAATATGCAGTTTTTTTATCATCGTATGCACAACTTTGATTTCATTTTTGTTTTGTTCAGATTATTGATATTTTTATTGTCTTTAAGACAGGGCAAATAACTCAATAAAACAAAAAATGTAAATTACCTGCTTTTGTTACTTCTCTTGAAAATTTTCAGTTTAATGACTTCATACATCTTAATTTTTAGATTTAATCAAAATTATCGATTAATTTTTCGAGATTTTTTCAAAAGTTAACGATTAAATTTAAAATAATCGATTACAGCCCTAGTTGTTTCCAGTATAAATTGTATTCCAGTTGTTTCACTCTTCAACAATTTCATTTGACTAAATGTTGATAAACTTTTGATAAATGAGTTGTTGAACGGATTATGGTATTTTACATTGATTTGTATGGGAAAAATTGCTTCGTATATCCAGTCATTCGAAAAACGAGTAAGACTCTGGAACGGATCAATCTCGTTATGAGAGGTTATACTGTACATCAGAATATAAGTATTTACAAGGGTTACACCGGAAAAAGGTTGAGGAGAGGGTTTGTTAAAAGTCCATTCCTCACATCTCTTATTAGCTTCATTATTTATGGTCGCATTCCTTCACCCAACTCTCCTGACATTTAGTTGTCGCCATTAGCATTGATGCACTGTTCTGGTGAGTAGAGACTCTAAAAAAAGGATGTTGACAGCTGGAAGGTTATGTATAAATCAGTAACATTGATGTAGAGCCTCCTCCAAAGAAATTAATAACACCGCGATCTTATTGAACTGAAATACAACACAAAGATAACTTAATACAACCCTCAGATAGACATAAAGTTAAAAACACCTTTCTTATTCCATATGCAAGAACAAACACATACAAGTTTTCTTTCTTTCCGTCCGGTATTCGGGCGTGGATGGGTTGCCTGAAGAAACCAGGAAAGCCAACACTTAATCATCATTTAAAACTCTAGTGAGAATACAGGACTAAACACAAACCATAGAAATACGTAGGACGCAATAATCTTCTGTACAGAAGGAGCGTCTGTAACATATAAGAAGATAAGACAAGTTTGAGATTATAAACGGCTAAGAATTGTGTAGTGGGGTTGTGTTGTTTTTTTTTAATAAAAAAAACAGAAGCATAATTATTTTTTTAGCTAACATGATTTTTTAAGAAATTCTTTATCTAATCTTATATGTTCTTCTCTTATCTTGTCTAATACATACTCTCCTACTATACAGAAGAGTATTGCTCTACACGCTTATCCATGGTTTATGTGTAATCTTGAATCTGAACACCAATCCCCAGAAGTCTTCGCATTTTAAAATCAAGCGAATTAACCGTTTAACTGATTTCAAATTATTTGACTGGTGAACGAAACGAAAGCTCAGGATCTTCTATCTACCTGTCACTGATTTATACTGCATGCACACACGGTGACCATTTCTACAAGATCAATGTTTCATTTCCCTGGTTTCGTCCACCGTGTCAAAGCACCTTGCGATGTGGGCTTTCGCTGTCCCGCCCTCAATCGATATAATTTCCGAGTCTAATAGAATCTCCTGACAATCCACTAACATTGATATAAGCGCATCGGATTTACGAGCAAAAGACTCCAAGGTCGAGAGTTGGTCATTATTCGATAATGTGTAAAATTTATATCTCAAAAGAAAAAAATAAATGCTTTATTCATTTTTTTGTATGCAATTGGGTCTCCTTAGCTGTCAGAGAAATTGAGTTCTGGTCTGCGGCCTGTTTAAGATGCATGCATCAGAGTCGTTCTCTTTCTGGGCGTTACCCAAGAGTTTGCTGCAGGGCCTGGCTTAGACCGTAGGTCTTATCGGCACTTAACGATCTGACTCGTGGGGTAGTTAAAGAACCAGGAAGCCTGCAGATGTCGAGTTGTGAACAGTAGCTGGGTGCCGACGTAATACGGTGTACGTAAAGGTACACCTGATATACAGGCAGGGACCCGGCTTATCGCTACATAAAATGGTCTTCTGTTACATGCGGAACAAAATGTGATTGAACGTTTTCGCAACGAACCATGTTATGCGACATAACGCATTATTACCCAAATATTGTAAACTCATTTAAAGGTCTTAGCACGTTTCTTAAATATTTTTTTTAGTTGATCATGGTCCACCATTTTCCAAGGTAGCTGAGAGCAGAGGTAAATAAGAAAAAAAGAAGGTAGTTGTGAAGAAAGGTGAGTTCGAACTAAGTGACTATGAAAAAATGTTAGGGGGGAAGGGAGGTGACTGCGAAGGGAGATGACTGTGAAAAAGATGAGTGCAAACGGAGGTGAGAAATGTTCCCTTTAAATGTTCGTTGGTGCGTGTGCAAAGTGTAATATATATATATATATATATCGGCATCCTTCCGTCTCGCGAGACGATGGTGCATCACAGTTGGGTTGGGTTGCATTTTCTCGAGTGGTTGTACAGTCCTATCCTTTACCACAGTTTTTACACACTAGTTCTGTGCTTCCAAATGTTTTGGCCTTCAACCTAGCTCTTCTTTCTGCAGCCTCCTCCATTCTTCGCTCCTCGGCTACTATGATGCCCTCTTTGACAACTGTGCGCCACGTAGATCGGTCTTCTGCCTTACACTCCCAGTCACTTGTATGTATTTTGGCTGCTTTCATGTCCCTTTGACAGACAACTTTAAATCGCAAGCGTGGGCGACCTGTTTTCCTCTTTCCTGAAGCAAGTTCACCATATAGGAGGTCCTTCGGGATGCGGCCGGGGCTCATTCTTTTGACATGTCCTAGCCACCTCAGGCGTCTTTCACTAAGAATTGAGAACATGCTTTGGGTATTGGCACGCGTTAGGACCTCACTATTAGGCACTTTGTCTTGCCATTTAATACCAAGGATGCGACGCAGGCATCTCAAATGGAAGCTGTTAAGCTTGCGCTCTTGTGATGTGTAAGTGGTCCATGTCTCACTCCCATATAGTAGTGTACTGATGACACAGGCTCGATAGACGCACAGTTTGGTTTTCTCCGTTAGCTTGGTGTTTTGCCAGACCCGCTTATTTAGTTTAGCCATTGTTGTAGCTGCCTTGCCGATTCTGCTGTTTATTTCTTCTTAAATGGACAGTGTATTGGAGACCTTGGATCCCAAGTAGGTGAAGCTGTCCACAACCTCCAAGTTTTCATTATAATATTTATGATAGGAGGAGGTCGAGTGTCTTGGGCCATGATGTTTGTCTTTTTCAAGCTGATTTGCAGAAAAAATTCTTTGCAGGCATTGGAGAAGCTTGACACGAGTTGTTGCAAACCAGATTCTGTATGTGCTGTTAGTGCCGCATCATCCGCAAATAGTAGCTCTCGAATTAGGACATCCGTCGTTTTGGTCTTGGCTCGGAGGCGGGCAGTGTTGAAAAGTCCTCCATCAGCTCTGGTATGTAACCAGATTCCCTCACTGCTATCCTTGAATGCGTATCGAAGAAGTACAGAGAAGAATATTGCGAAGAGTGTTGGTGCGAGTACACAACCTTGTTTAACTCCGCTGCTGACAGGGAAGGCCTCTGACTTAGCTCCATCGAACTGTACTGTGCCAAGCATATTTTCATGGAACTGTCTGATGATGGCAAGTAGGTGAGGGGGACATCCAATTTTTGCCAGTATTTGGAATAGCCCGTTGCGACTGACTAAGTCGAAGGCTTTTGTAAGGTCCACAAATGCAATGTATAGTGGCATCTGCTGCTCTCTGCATTTTTCCTGGAGCTGTCGTATGGAGAACACCATGTCTATGGTAGACCGACCGGACCGGAAACCACACTGAGATTCTGGATANATAACAAACTGGCGTGCTAAGCCTCCATATTTTTTGTTGCACCAAAAAAAATGAAATAAAAAAATATAGAAAAATTAATAAAATAAAATTTTAAAAAATTGCTACGCGGCAATTCAAAGCTCACGCGCGCCGTCGTTTAGGTATCAGCAGCTTAAGGGGAACAATGCAGAAGGGTGAGTTCCATGGGAGATGACTGCGAAGAAAGGTGAAAATGAATGGGCGGTTCTTCCTTCTACTTCGGGGGAGGGCAGCACACTCCACCTACTGAAAACATTTTTGGTAGAAAGGAGCAGCAACCCATACGCTTACCCCAGGTGGTACTATCTTAGCGCATTGTCTTTATAACAGCAATAGTTCTTCCAAACGCTGAAACTAAGATGGTCTGTTGTTGTTGTTGTTTGTTTGTTATTTGTTTGTTTGTTTAAAAAAAAAAGTTTTATGCCATCCCGAGAATTTTTCTAGGTTCTTTCTGTCGCTCTCGTATCACAAGTTGACTAACACTGTCTTAGGAACTAACATATTTGAAGGATATTGTTTGTCAATACCGTTAGCACGTTTCAAGAATTCCCTCCACGAACCACCCATCCATCACACAACTCTTTATACGCGACACGCGAAGGGTAAATATTTGTAAGACCGAAAAGGTATATTTTTTATGTTTGACTTGCCACCAATCAATCACTGAACTGTGGCACTAAAGCGCCAGAAATTTCGGTGCGTCACAAATGATCGCCCCCCCCCCCCCCTAAATATAAGCGTAGAAATCTCAACAAGAATGTCCTTCCCTCTCGTGTGTAACAACAACACGTCAGGGGATGGGTGTGGCATAATTTAAAGATACATACAGTAAAGCGTTAAAATAATGTGCATTTTCAAAGGAAGACACATAATTTAACTTGAGAGGATATTTAGATTACAATGTATATTCAATTTATTTCAAAATGTTTCTAAGATTGGTTTAAAACAACAATAACTCATTATTTATAATTATTAATAATTAAGATTATAATTTTGGATTTGAAAATTATCCATTGAGACCCCTTCTCTTTCACAATAATGCACTTAGAGTTATTCCTGCTATAATACTGCGAATAATAGTGTTAATTAGACCCTACGAAAGTTACCTAAACTTTTTAATAGAACTGATGTTTTCTTGGAACGCTCGTTAAATATATAAATGTGCATAAATGAAGTTGAGGATTACATAACATATAAAAAAACAAATTCGTTAAAAATAACAGCTCGCGTAATCAAAGTCAGAACCCACTTTGATTCTCTTTAAGACAAGAATGTAAGGGCTAATTATGGCGAACACTTCTGCCACTCTCGATGTGCTTGCATTTGAGTACACTAGGTGAGTTTAAGTTTGAAGGGGGCGGGGGATGGTGGGGGTGAGCAGCTAAAAGCAGGAAGAGTTTTATACATCCTGAAACCACAAAGCGCTTTCTGGAAGTTGAAAAAAAAATCAATGAGGCGAATTCCACAAATTGGGTTTTTAGAAACTGAACGACCTCGTAAACACAAACGAAGACCAGGGTTGGGCGTTTAGAAGAGAGTTGTGTGTGTGTGGGGGGGGGATGCTGAGAGAGGTGGGTTAAGGGGTTAATGGACTAGCTACATTTACATACTTTGATCATAATGAGATTAAAGAATTTAATGGTCCATTTATTTCAAGTAAACGTCTCATTTACTATAAAACCTGGTGATTGAGTAAATTATAGCAGTAACTAGGGTGCAGAATTATTCAAATTAATTGTCAGTTGTAATATGGGAATATACTTGTAGGATATAAAGGGGAAATTATTGGGGAGTAATCAGAATAAAATCTTAGCAGCATTAGGAAAAAAAGATCGAGGAGTATATTAGGCGCATTGTTACGACAAGATTGGTAAAACGTTTGTAAATATAGCGATAACGAAGCCAGTGTAAATAATAGATAAATTAGAATGGCCATTTTCCTATTCGAGGCTGCCCGCCATTCAAAAACTAAAATTCCCACTGCCCCCAGGTATTGAACCAGATGTTCAAATAAATAAATGAGGTGTATACAAAGCAGGCCGCAGAGTTGTAAATATAAATAAACAATGCACACTGTTATGGTTTCTTTGAAATAAGTCGGTAGGGAATGAAACGGTAAAAGTCATTCATAAGTAATGGATAGATAGTAAGCTTGTCTGATATTGTAAATTAAACGAATCAAAATAGATTAGTTCTTATATTAACTCTGTAATTTAGGTGATTTTTAAAAAATCATTGTTAAAATAATTGTTATGTATATTTATGACATGGGACAGGATGTAAAATAGTGGGTGGGTGTACGCGTGTCAACTACTAAAAAGTGATACACGTTTGTTAAAATAAATTACCAGAAGTAACCGAGTTCACCAATAACTGATCGTTGTTTTTCTTTCTTATTTACTGTAATGTTAATCGCATAATTATTCCTAATAACCCTTTAATCCGTTTATATAGGCCTACACAAACAGGAATTATGTCATGCTAGTATTATTGTCAGAGGTTGTCTTGGGAAAAGAAGCAATTGGAAGCCATTTGTCACCCTGAACAAGAACAATAACTGTGTACTTGACAAAATGTTCAATTTTTCGCCTTACGTTGAAATTATGAAAAAAACAAACAAGTAATTAAAAACTCGAATGAGTACTTAAACGTTATTTCCAACAAAGAATTTCTGAATTTTTTATTCAAGGGAGTTCATTCTCGATTACATTAAAAGTAATTTCAAATCCGTAATTCTGAAAGTAAACAAAAATGAAGTCATATCCCCCCCCCACGCTACATCACACAAAGAATGTGTCAATATAATGCGCACCACGCAACAATCTAACATTAGCTTTCACAAAGCGGGAAAACACCATTAACTATAAGTTGGATAATATTAAAAGTAATTTAAAATCATTAATTTTGTAACTAAACAAAACAATTATTTTCGAAAATTGCTGCTAAAATTACGGTAGTCGAACTAAAGAACATTTTTCAAAACTTCCGTCTTCAACATTGTTCTAAATTTTATTAGCTATCGTTTGGCGTTGGTTTCTAACCGATAGGTGTTAAGGTTGGCGAGAAATTGACAAAATGCTGATATTTTTTCGGTTTCTTTGGATTTTCCAGAAAATCCAGTAAACCTTTTCGGTATTTTTTTTGGCCATTGCACATCTTTGGGACCTCCTTAAAATATTTGCAAAAGACCCGAACCCTCTATCTGGTATGGTTCAGGAGGAGTTGCAGGATCAAGCGTGACAGACATTTCAAATAAATAAACGCAATTTTTCATATGGGATTTTGCGTTAATAATGTCCCCTGTTGTCACTCTTAACAGAGCAGATGGTTTAATTTGGATTTAACCTAAGACCTATCCTTTAAGCTTGAAATCTGCAAAGACTTATTTTTGATGTGATTGAAAAAAAGTTAAGGTTTACCTCGCTTACCGTAACTGATAATTTAACGAGGCTTTCAGTTACGTATGCGATTAGGGAACCAAGAATTATAGTGAATAAGACCGAGAATTATAGTGAACCAGACCGAGAATTATAGTGAACTAGACCGATAATTATATTGAACTAGACCGAGAATTTTAGTGAACTAGACCGAGAATTATAATTAACTAGACCTAGAGTTATATTGAACTAGACCGAAAATTATAGTGAACTAGACCGAGAATTATAGTGAACTAGACCGATAATTACATTGAACTAGAGCGAGAATTTTAGTGAACTAGACCGAGAATTATAATTAACTAGACCTAGAGTTATATTGAACTAGACCGAAAATTATAGTGAACTAGACCGAGAATTATAATTAACTAGACCGAGAATTATAATTAACTAGACCGAGAATTATAGTGAACCAGACCGATAATTATAGTGAAATAGACCGAGAATTATAGTGAACTAGACCGATAATTATATTGAACTAGACCGAGAATTTTAGTGAACTAGACCGAGAATTATAATTAACTAGACCTAGAGTTATATTGAACTAGACCGAAAATTATAGTGAACTAGACCGAGAATTATAATTAACTAGACCGAGAGTTATATTGAACTAGACCGAGAATTATAGTGAACCAGACCGATAATTATAGTGATGTAGACCGAGAATTATAGTGAACTAGACCGAGGATTACAGTGAACTAGACCGAGGATTACAGTGAACTAGACCGAAGATTACAGTGAACTAGACCGATGATTACAGTGAACTAGACCGAGAATGATAGTGAACTAGACCGATGATTACAGTGAACTAGACCGAGAACTATAGTGAACTAGACCGAGAACTATAGTAACACACAGGCAAATTCCTTGCGTCCGTCTTAGAAACCCAGACACAAGGGAGCGAAATGAATACAATGATAAAGTCCACTGCCCAGATGAATGTCATGTAACATCAGAAATCTGGTTAAGAGGATAAAGTTGGGTCGGTTCAGGGTTTAGAAACTGCCGTATGTGATGTTACGCAGAGACCCGATGGGGTGACTCAAACGGGGTTGGGGGTGGGATGGACAGATGAATTATCTGGACGCACATACAAGGGGAAATAACGCGGAGGTCAACTAACAAGAGAGTTCAAGGTGTGATGGAGGGACGGGAGAAAGTTGGACATTGGTGAGTAGATTATTTTATGGGAGGAATTTGGACATTGGTGAGTAGATTAGATGGAAGGAATTTGGACATTGGTGAGTAGATTAGATGGAAGGAATTTGGACATTGGTGAGTAGATTAGATGGAAGGAATTTGGACATTGTTGAGTAGATTAGATGGAAGGAATTTGAACATTGGTGAGTAGATTAGATGGAAGGAATTCGGACATTGGTGAGTAGATTAGATGGAAGGAATTTGGACATTGGTGAGTAGATTAGATGGAAGGAATTTGGACATTGGTGAGTAGATTAGATGGAAGGAATTTGGACATTGGTGAGTAGATTAGACGGGGATAACAATACATGTGAGATTATAACAGATTGAAGGAAACTTGACTTTGGTAAATAGAGTTAACGGGTGGTGGTGAATTAAAAAGTCAGACAATTAGGATAAGCTGAGGCTGTGGAGAAAGGTAAGTATGGATGAGTGGATCACATGGGATGAAGGTAGACATGGGTAATTAGAGTTCTTGGTGGGAAAGTAGACATGAGCTATAGCACAATAGGAAAAAGGAAGCTAGACATAGATGAGTCTTTATAACATCATTATTGGCTATAATACAAATGTCGGGGCACATTCGTTGATCAGAATTTGAATGGCAGATATACTTATTGATAGAAAACTTTTAATCCAGTTGATCATGCTTGACAGCAGATTATTGTCAATGTCGAAGTAATCGGGTCGAAATGGATGCAGTGAGAGCTCCAGTTCATTAATTCAGGCGACGAAGCACTTAGTTGATGAGAAGATTTGAAGAGAGAAATCCACACTCCACGTTGATAATAGAAAAAAAAATTAGTCACGCTTGAGCGATTAGGATGGATAACACGATACGAATGAAATTAGGAGATCTCATAAAACCATACATAAATGTAGATACGTTTGATTGTAGCAACATAGAAAAACAACTTTATACTTAAATGGTCTAGTCAAGAACTGGGTCCCTAACTGCCAGCACTGCTGCCTAGGCTTCTTAAACATCAGCGCGTCTGTTGAAAGCGTGTCCCAGCGGTGGAAGTGGTCACGGAGGCCAAGGGTGGACAATACATAATTTGGGACATTATAGAAATCAATACACTTGATAACGCCGGGAAACAGAAAGCCGGGTGGATCTATTGACATAAGTCCTCCACGTTAGTCTATCTGTATTACAGCTAATTAAAACAGACACACAGACGCCTTGGAGATTTAGAGACTCTAGTAACAAACACATATTCAGTCACAGCCATACACGACAGAGAAGCTGAAAAGGAATCAAATAGAAGTAATGCAAAATACGCTTACCCGCTCCCAAGTCATATTTTGAAAACGATAAGAATATGGAATTATAACTACGTCAAAACATGTCGACGAATTCAGTTTTCGTTCTTTTAATTTTTTTTTATAGTCCCATAACCTCTTTTTTTTCGAAGTCGTAGGGGGTTCTAATGTTTCCATTAGAACATTTTCGGGCTTGGTAGACACTGGCGGCGCCCATCCCTCTCCAGGTCAGCGGAGGACTTCTAAGCGTTAGTCATTTCTCAACATTTTTATAATGGCTTTTACGTGAGCTCGATCCCACGCCCCTCAGCTTGTGTGGCGAGCGGACTATTGACTTCGTTACCTAAGTTTAAATGCAACTTCGGCAAGCATTCGGCGTTAATCATAAATATTTCTAGATCCGATGGATCTGTATCGTATTCTTATCAAGGGTAATAACTACCACAACGGCATACAGGTTTGAATAGTCATGGGCGACTGATCATAGAAATGAAATCCATTTCATTTATATATAATAATAATAATAATAATAATGTTTTAAAAAGATAATTTTAGAGAAAAAAGGTTTCAAGGAAAAGAAAAATGACATTTGAAATGAGGTTAGAGATTAGATCTACTTTTTTTGACATTTTGATTTTTAGTAACTATCAATTTTATACATTTTATGATAATGTGTTATTACTTTTAACAAATTAATTTGCATATTTGCTCCGTCACACCGTAGCATATATATATTTAAATGTACTATAACACTGCTATTAGTACTATAACTGGAAACTTTCGTGTATGTATCTTAATTTTTAAAGCTAGGATTTGCTGGAATCTCATATGAATTGTATGCTTTAGATCGGTAAAAAATTAGGGCTGTTAACGATTAATTTAAATTTAATCTTTAACTTTTGAAAAGTTAACGATTAATTAATCGTTAATTTCGATTAAAGCCAAAAATCAAAATTTATAATGTCGTAAACACTTATTTGACGTTCTTGTTGAAAATCTAAATAACACTGCAATGTCTCATTTATACGTAATCTTTTAACCAACTACACAAAAAGTCAAGTGTGTTGACATTATTTAGTTAACGTGTTGAGTGGATCTAATTGAAAATATAACCAGACGAGCTGAGCAATATCCTTCACATGGAACTGAGGTAACTGGTATACACAAAACGGTCTTGGCAAAGGAATGATATTATCGGATATCGATGTTCATAAGGTCTCCACGATTGTTGAGGGTTAATGGATTAAAGAAATTTTATCTCCATTTCGTAACGCATTAATTAATTAGAAGCGCTGTCGTCATTTTCTGTCTCTGCGTCAGACTCCATTACGGCCATTAGCTTAATACGGTTTACATTTGGTTGATAAGTATGCGAAATGTAAGAACCACGGTGGGCAAACTTTATCAACATTTTGAACAATAATTAATCGTTAAAAATAATTTAATCTTTAAGGTTTTTTTACGATTAATCAGCCCTAGTAAAAATAAATAAAGAAACACAGTTCAGGGTCACTGAAAAAAAACACACACTCACTCCATGACCTTGACCTATGACATAACCATTTTCCCCTCACACTGATTCGGAGGGGAGGAGCGGAGCAGGGGTAATATCTCTCAGCTGTGTAAACTACAAGAAACATGATAAAATTGTCAGGTTTCTCTCACCTCGTGTCTTCAGAGATGAGGGTGGAGGGTGGGGATAAACCACGAGATTTCTTTCATCACGCTGGAGACTAGACCAAGGGGACTGGGGTGTGGGGGGGGGGAGGGGAACGGGCCTCCTCTAATCCCGAGAAATGCGTGAGTTAACCAACCACCGGGGCTCGGAGTGGGATGGTTTATTGCCACAAATCATTAGTTAATGGCTTTGGAAACGTTAGGAGAAACATTAAAAGTTAGTTGCTTTGTTTTTTTGTTTTTTTTTAAAAGAAGAAGAAAAGAATGCAATTATGCTACACCACGCATATTGAGTCGGAAAACTTTAAAACTACGCTAACAATGATTTTTATAATAGCAGGAACAGAATATATTTTGGTTGTAACCAGGCAAGGTAGAATTGCAAAGTCTTTTGGAGGGTCAATGCTTTTAATATCAATTTACCATTTGAGACGCATTTTTTCAGGAAATGAATGTTGCATTATGGGTTATTTATGTGTCAATAAAAATTGGACTAGCTTCAAGTGTGGTGGTACTCGTGCTGAAAGTTGCTGACATATGGAATATAGCACACCCGTTGTTTAATCCTCTATTCTACGACTTCTCAAAGCGGTGGTCGCGGACCGGTTTGGGTCCTTGAGCCAGCCGCAACCGTCTGCAGAAGTTATCAAGAAAGGCAAGAAAAATATAATAATAATCCCATATTTGCAACCATTAATCATAACTCTATGGAATATGTCAACTTTTCTTTAACAAGCGCAAAAATGAAAATAAAAAATTTAAATAACAGTTCTCTAACACGACAGTACAGTAAGAATGCATCGGTCCCTGGTGCAAAGGCAAAGTTTCTGCTGGTCCACCATGCTAAAATGTTTGAGAAGCACTGCTCTATTCAATTTTTTTCTCTCATCTTATCTTCTACCCCCCTTAAACCCCCCCCCCCCCCCGGGCTAAAAATTGTTGAATTATCTAACAAAAAATTATTTTTAATGTTTTTTTTTCTTTCACTAAAGATGCTTGCTATGCGCCTTCATCTCCCATTTTTTCCCCCTTATATCTTCTGTCCGAAATCTCACTTTGAGTATACAGAAAACGATTGTAGATATGATAAAGTACACGCTACAAGGTCAATGTTTTCAACTAAGTCTCAACTGTAAGTAAGGTAACTATCGATTGACGAAACGAGCAGCTGTGGTATAGGCGATGAGGAAAGACAACATGCATGGTGAGCAATTATACATCGGTGACGCAGGGGTTGGGGGGGGGGAAGGGGGGAGAGGGTTAAAGAAGAGCGTTGAAGGCACGCAGCGTCAAGATAGACAATTAGCGAAGGGGGTAAACCGATACAGTTCTGACGGTAAAAATAGTCGAAATCTATTTACTTAAAGGCGGGATCGTGTCACCGAGGATCTGCTACATGAGATCCGAGAGTCGCATCGAGGCTCGACATCTCTCAGACCGGAAAACGTCATAGAGTTAAAATTGTTAGTCATGGTTTTTGTAAAAATAATGTTTACAGCATATTGTTGCAGTAAAAAAATACGTTTGATGGCTCTATCATTGTTTATTGGGATCATGGTGAGCACTGTCATTGTTTATTGTGATTATGGTGAGCACTATCATTGTTTATTGTAATTATGGTGAACCCTATCGATGTTTATTGGGATCATGGTGGTTCACGTGACGATTGTATATTGCGGTGTTATGCTGTATTCGGATGAAATCCCCTGCTTGGCGGCTGTAACTATATCAATACGCTAAAACTTGAATTCCGCGCAGACCGAACTATTTTGTGATAGCGAGTTAATAACGAATGTACTTGGAGACATGATTATCGGCGAAAGGAAAGAAACACGAAGAAATAAATATGTCAAGTTAGACGCTAAGCAATTAAATATATTGCCTTTATTGTTACTGATGTGTCCAAGAACGGATCTGCCGACCAGTGAGACGAAGTAGTAGGATCGGGAGGGAATTGGGCGGCGAGGGGATTATCATTTCGGCGGGCCAGGCACATCTTTCATTGAGCCCCCCTACCACCCCATCCACTAACCCATGGATGGAAAGGGAGTCAGTTGAACGTAATTATAGTCTGCCGTGTTGCAGTTATTAGTAGAATATAACGGGTCGGGGAAGAGAGAGAGAAAGAGAGATGAGATGAGGAAATGAGACAGCTTTTACGTCACACAGCCTCGGGGAAGTTTCAGGTGAAAGAATCAATTCAACGTACAGCATCGTCTAATGGAATCAATTCAACGTTTAGCCTCGTCTGAAGGAATCAATTCAACGTTTAGCCTCGTCTGAAGGAATCAATTCAACGTACAAACTAGTGTTTGCTTGTGTGAAAAGGTGGTTGCAGGGCGGAGGGATCAATTCAACACACAACCTTTGTGAGTGAATCTTCAAGGTGCAACCGATGTTCCATCATCTAATTTTCATTTGTCCGTGTGCAAAATAACAAACTTGTTTGCACAGTTGCATAACATCAAATTTTCTGCTCGAAATTTTACAACCCACTAACATGGAGATTATTCAGTCTTCATCAAAATTTGCTACGCTGTAATTACTAAACTGCTTCGCGTCGTTGGTCAAATATATGAGACGACACGGAGGTTAACGGAAACTGCATACAACCTTGTTGTGATGTAAAAATATTTCAAATCTGATATGTTACAGACGCTCCTTCTATAGAGAAGAGTACTGCTTCCTACGCGTATCTATGGTTTGTGTTCAGTCCAGCATTCTGATTAGATTTAATAATTTTAACACATGCGTTTGAGTGAAAATCAATTTAACGTACTAACAGCTGTGGCCGAATGTATTCAGCAAACAAACTTGTGTAAGTAAATGAATAGAACATACAGACTTACGTGGGTGGATGAATTTAACACACAGAATTACGTGAGTGGATGAATTTAACACACAGAATTACGTGGGTGGAGGAATTTAACACACAGACTTACGTGGGTGGATGAATTTAACACACCGACTTACGTGAGTGATTGAATTTAACACATAGACTTATGTGAGTGAATGAATTCAACACAGTGAATCCCTGAAAGCATAACGTTTATGTGCAGCAATATAAGACCGTGACGTAAACAGTATAACAATAATAGTCAGCCCACTCTATGGAGAATCTCTTGGAAATGCTCCATAGTGTGAAATGAACATCATAGATTCACATAAAAACGATTCCTTAGAGGCCATTGTAGATTTTAAAAATTAGTATAGAGCATTAAATCGATCGCCGGTAATAAATCATTCCCCCCACCCCATCTTTTCATGCTGCTCATATTAAACGATATTTGTTTCAACCGTAGTGAGTCGCTGAACTATCGTCACGATTTGTAATCTCGTTGTGAGATGTTGAGTTGTGAGCTGTATTGACCTGGGAGATAAACAAAAGGCCGCAGCAAAACCGGGGCTTATTTCATGTTGTAAACTCCCTAGTGTTACCAGGGGGGAAGGGGGGTCGAGGTATGCAGACCTACTAATAGGGGCTGATGGCGGCTATGTCATTTTATAGCTGGAAAGCTCTTAACAGAAATATCGGGGGTATTTAGTTGTACCGATATCATTAAGATATTATTAATATAAAATACCCAATTGTTCTGTCAGGAATCATCTCAGAGGGCTTTAGATAATTCTATCTTTGGTCATAAAGAGGCGAGTGCATGGCGTAGTAGTATAGTTTCGAATTGCGCTGAAGCTGGGGTGGGGAATGTGGGGGGGGGGGGGGGGGAGGGGGCTGGAAGACTAAAAAAGCCAACCATACAGATTTGAAAGCGGTTTCTTCAATTTTTGACATTTTAATAAACTTCACAGCGGAGAACGAGCAGCGGTATATTAGATTATATATCCCAGTCTTAGGTAAAGTTCTAAACAAAAACTCACACGCGCCAAGTACTACATTTGAAGTATGATTTACGTACTCAATATTCACTTACGTATCACTCACTCATTCACACACGCATGCGCATGCAGTCACACACACACAAAAACGTATACACAAACAATAAATATGTCGAAATTTAAACGCATTGAATTTTTGTTGGTGGTTAGACTATTCAAATTGGGGTGAAATCAATCAGATTTGATGTTCCCATGTTACATGGACGCCATTTTTGTTGGTGGTTAGACTATTCAAATTGGGGTGAAATCAATCAGATTTGATGTTCCCACGTTACATGGACGCCATCTTTGTTGCTATGCCGCGTTACAAAAAAATTGGAAAATTCAACTACTAATATTCTAAAACTATACCTAACCCTAACCCTGAATTCACAATTATAACTAAACCTAACCCCAACCCTAAATTAACAAATAATAAGGTTGTAAAACTAAACCTAAATAATAAAGGAAGAGAACACAGAGTTAATTGCCATAATAAGCCCTTTCGGAACGTATAATCGGATGTAACCCAAATAAGTATTTCAAAAATAATTTTGTAGATTCAAGGAAACACTCTTCGAGCGTAGATCTAGATCTAAATAGTTAAGAGTGTACAAATGTGTACCGTCTTTTAAAAAGTTTGAATTCAATTTATCTAAGCTGTGAGTATTATAAATAGTGGTGTAATGATATTTAATTAGTACTTAATTAGGACTTAAATGATAAATTTTGAATATAGCATGCTATTTATTGTTACTTACACTATTTCTAAAATTTAAAAAAAAGTCACATTTAAATAAAAAAGTAGTTTTTATCCTTAGCGGATTAATTTTAAAACAGTTATAAATTCAGAAAAACTCATTAGACATGTCACAAGCAGAATTACTACGCTTTTAATATCGTTCGCTGGCAGTGACGAAAATAAATGATCACTTAAAAAGACTAAGCACACAAACGGATGTCTAAACCAAAAGTTTAATAACGATCACATATTGATTACCACAAATTAATAACAGTTTCACATGAAGACAACGTGAATATTCACCAAGGTAATCACATTTCGCTTGCGCATTGGTACTCATAAAGTAATCAAAAACTGTGCACATCGATTTTCATAAAGTCATAAAGTGACCCATTTTAGCCAGGGAATCACATTTCTATTACTTATACTCAAAAGCTGTTCACTTACTGTGCACAATTATTTTTACCAAGTAACACCACGTTGTGCATAATGATATTCATAGACGAGTCACATATTCCCTTTGGCGCTGTGAACATTGATAGCCAAACGGTAATCCTGCACCGTGGGGTGAAAGGAAATATTCACAAAATAAAGACCTTAAAAAAAACTACAACAAAAAAAAAACCTTCCAAGAATGACTCCAACTAACGTCATTGTCCTTAGCTACACAGACATCATAATGGTTGCCGGACTCCTGGCTTTGATCCTTCGCGCCACGTGCGGCCCGAGCCACGTCATTCATACGGCGAGTCCTCGCACACCCGTCACCTTCCGCAACCAGAACCCTGACTACCCTCACAAATCCACCCGGGTTTGGTGGGGAGTGGGGGGCAGAGATGTGGGGGTGGGGTGGGAACCACATTCTGGGGGGATGGGTGAGGGAATGAAAAGAGTGCTGCACCCATTCGCCGGCACCACGTTACTGACAGAAACGTAAAATCAGCATGCCTACAGGTTCGACATGATGAGGGAGAGTGGTGGGGGGCTAGGGCGGGGGCGCCGCCCCACAAAGATAAGAACGTAGGTGAGTGACCGTCTAGGTCAGCGGTGGAAACATGCGCGGAATGCCGAGTGTGAGTCAAAATGTGTTCACTTGGAAATTCTAAAGACAGGAGTGACTGAAGTAAATGTGTGAGATAATCATCGTCTTAGGTTTATAGATGCAGTGGAAGGATTGGCGCTTAAACGTACAGGAGGCAAAGTGACACACTGAGAGAGACAGAGGGGAGGGAGAGGTAGTGAAGGGGAGAGAAGGAGTCAGAGATGGAGAGAGTGAAAGGAGAGAGCGAAAGGAGAGGGAGAAAGGAAAGAATGAAAAGGGTAGAAAAATTAGAGATTTCAAGGTGATATGAAGGAAGAGGGGATGACTAAAACAATATGAACAATTCTAACGAGAGTGAACAATGGAAGCATATATAAATTAATGGATGGTGTATTTATTGATTGAGAGACAGATAGAAAAAAAGAAAAAGAAACGGATATGACAGAAGGGGAAAGAGATAAGGAGAGAGAGAGAGAGAGAGGGAGAGAGAGAGAGAGGGAGAAAGAGAGAGAGAGAGAGAGAGAGAGGGAGAGATGGGTTTTAGGAAAGAGAATACAAACAGAAAAATTGCATCATGCAGGTAATGAGAAAGATCGAGCGAAAGAGAAATGAGGAAAGATTGATGTGAGAATTGAGAAGAGAAAAATATATAGACGGAATGAAGAGAAAAAAAAGACATGACTATTCCGAGTGGGTTTCGATAGAGAGTGATGGTTAAGAGGTGATATGGGGGGGGGGCAAAAGAAAACTGTGCAGGCAGTGGGGACCAACAACAACAAAAAGTAGCCGCCGCGCAAAAGGTGAGCGAGGGATACGAGCATATTGGCAAGTAGAGTGACGCAACCCTGGCTCTGTATCATGAGAAGCATAAGAACGTTAAACAAAAGCGAACATGTTTTTAAATTCAGTCGTGCGAGCGCCCCAGAGCTGCTCACAAATGTTAATAGAAAACATTTATTGTTATTCAATGGGAGAGCATAAATATATCAGCCGCCCGCACCTCGCAGCCCTACGTCCCCCGCCCACACAAACACTCCCTTAGATCAAGAGAGGAATATATATGCATGGTAAGAACCACAAACAAATATGCATCGAGGTCATTTCAGATATTATTGTGCTCACCGGTGTGCCTATGGTTTGGCGATGGCACCCCAACTACATTTTTTTCCTACGATGTAGATGTTTAAAAAATGTGAAGTCCAAAAGCGGAAATCAATTCGATAGCACGCTATCCTACCCAGGGGCGGATTAAGACTGCACGGAGCCCCGGGCTGCAATGAAACGGGGGCCCTATCCACCCAGCGTCCCTTAAAATAAAATGATTGTTAACAGCTAATATATGACTGTAACTAAATATTAATAATGAAAAAGAAAAAAAAANNNGAACACGAAGAAATAACTGTTTGAAGTGTTTGTTGTATATTACAATTGAGTGTGAAAAGAAAATTTTTATCTTACTCTGCTGGGAATCGAACCCCACACCGGTTGCATCACGCGCCTGTACTCTCTCCACACGGCCAGCGGAGCTTGACTAAAGTGTGAAATTTTAAAAATATAAACTATACTTCATACTACGTTCTCTAAGTGAGCCAATGAAATAACTTTTTATCGATTATTAACTCTATCAGTAGTATCCGGTCTGATTCGCTATCAGTTGTATAGTTAATATTTATATTTTTTTTTTATTTTTTATATTTTCAAGGGTTCTTGCACACATTTGTACACTTTTATTATAAATATAAAAAGTTTGGGGGCCCCTAAACGGTCGGGGGCCCATGGCTTTAGCCCGCTCAGCCCCCCCTTAATCCGCCATAGATCCTACCCCAATCCGGGGTTAAGTTACGTTGTTTATTTATAACGGAAAAATAATAATGTGAAGACGTTATTGTAAAGGTTCGTTTTCATTTTTCATTTATGTCGACATCTTCTATGTGTTAAGGGCCAGTGATCAAGGTTTGGATCCCTCTGTTCTCTCTGTACGCTGAAGTTGGTTTAAAATGTTTATTTGCAGAGAATGCTTCGCAAGGACTGCGCGTCAATGGTTTTCAGGAACTTGGGGTTTGAAGGGCAGAATCAATAGAATTTTTAAAAAGTCGTAAGTGTTCTCGAATCAACCTTTTCCACTTGTTTAAGTTTGTTCCTGTCACTGATTGTACTTGTCAGACGCGAGAAGCTCTTGTTCTGTGATCTTATTGTTGCGAGACGGAACTGCCTATCATTGTCTCGTCGTTGTCTATGCGCGAGGGTTGGGGGTGAGGCGTCCAGTTTATGTCTTATGCTGGAGCAGAACATTACTTCATTTTTTTAAAAACAACTTTGAGAGCCTGGATAATCTTCACCGTTTTTTTTTCTTACCAGTGATACCCACTCGGCCAGCTAATGGATTTTTTCTCTTTCACTAAATTTTCTATTCCTAATATTTCGCCATAATTTTGTTTTGCCTGATTTCACCCAGATATAATATACTCATCCCCAGATAAACCCTCTTGAAAATTATCAAAGAGAAAACGCCCTTAAGGACATGGCCATGAATTTCGTGCAGGTTGTGTCATTGTATGTATGGCTCTCTACTGCTGGGAACTGACAATGCCTGCGCTTTTACAAGAATGAAACTCCATGTCGAAGCTTTTTCTCCCAGTAAGCATACTGATGAAGGTCGCTTTGTACCTAGTTCTCGTGTGAGACTTGTTGGCCATTAACCTGCATGTACACAGCCGTGTCGTCGGCGAACAGTCTCGCTTGCGAGGTCCGCCTCTCGGGCAAGTCATTGATAATTGCTGGGACTAAACAGGAGGCCAAACAACGAGTCCTTAGGGACCCCAGACTTAATTCCGACAAAGGACGAGCTTGTGCCGTCTACCAGCACCGCCTGGCATCGATTGCTGAGAAAGCTACAGATCAATGTTGTTTTTTGTTTGTTTTTTGTTGTTTTGTTGTTGTTGTTTGTTTTTGTTTTTTTTGTGTGGTGTCTTCGATCCAATATCTCTGAAGTTTCTGCAATGGTAATCTGCAGTTAATAGAATGAAATACTTTTCTTATCCTTATACATCCACGTTTCATGTCCATAACCTCAGCACGTTTATCTGCTAGCCTTTTCCGAGACATTTCGTCAGGTTCTTAAACATTTAGAGACGTGTTTTGATTAGAACAAATGGCTAGCAATAATCGTAATATTTTAGGGATTAGAATCACAATAAAGTGACGCATTCTTACAATTATTGCATTTTATAATAAAAACAAATCCTTCATCCTCGCACCCCTCAAACAC
>MUZC01000630.1:71658-84480 GCA_002072015.1 Radix auricularia | reverse complement strand
TATATATATATATATATGTTATCACCGTTAACGATTAGTTTTAATGTAATCTTTAACTTTTAAAAAATTAACGATTAATCAATTGCCAATTTCGATTAAGGCCAAAAATTATAATTTATGATGCCATAAATTACAAATAGAAAAGACGGAAACAGGGTAAGGGATGGCCTGACAGGACGTACAAAACACCGAATGTTTCGGCAAAGAGCCTTTTTCAACGGACAAACAATACAAAAGTAAAACGAAAATAAAAATAAAAAATTAGTTGCATTGAAATCCAAAGAGTCAAATTTCATTAACATTTTGAACATTCTTCAGTCAATAGTTTAAAACCAAAATGATCGTGTAATCAGGAATTTAGTATTGATCGGCCGCTATTTTTTATTATTTCTCTTTTAATTTTTATTATGTAAGTTATCGTTCGATTAATCGTTAAAAATAATTTATTAGTTAAAAACTCTTAACGATTAATCGAGAAATTAATCGTTAATTCAACAGCCTTTATATATATATATATATATAATTTAAAAAAGCAAGACAAACGAACAATAAGAACAATAAAGTTAAGGGTCTCAAAACAACCAAAGCCCCAAGGCCAACTCTCACAGGTTGCTACGACATTTCTAACTCACACACCTCACAGCAAACAAGCGGATACTGCGGGAGTGTGCATTAGAGACATTGTTGTATCTACAAGGAGTACGCGAGGGCGGGTGGTAAATGTCACATCCTGCCAAGAGCCCTAAAGTAAAGCCGAAGGGGCCTTATCTCCGAGATTTGCTTAGAAGCCCTCGGGCGTGCACCTGAACAAGTTCTAAAACGGTCGTCAGCTCAACAACACGCTCACCTCCACCTGCCTGGATTTTAAAAAAAAATTAAAAGCTAAGGTGGAATGGATCCTTTACTCGTCAAGAAATATGTTCACCTCACAAAGTGCGTGTATGAAATAACCGTGAAGAAAAGTATCCTCTAAAATGCCGTTCTTTTCGACACTACCCCAAATTTTTATTTAAAAACTAACTGTGCATTCTGAAAGATACTAACGAAAAATGAAGATAAAATCTAATAATTAAAAAAAAAAATCTCCGCAAGTGATTGGCTGTAGGAATCTGTAGGAGCTTGAGGACCAATCGCTGTCAAGGACCGGACAGAACGGACAGAAAATTGCCTTTTATTATATAGGATATTATTGAAGATATAATCTGAAATCCGTTATATTCAAGTATTCTGTCTACAATTTATATTTCCACATTCCTGCAGCAGTAATTTTCTTAAGAGGGAACGATAGTGAAATTTACTCAAATTATTTTTGAGTCAAAATGCGAACTAATACCTTTTCAGGCTTAAAAAAATATGTAATTATGTAATAATGATTTACTTTAACTTTTGAAGATACTAAAGTAAGCCAAATTACACTAAGTTTTTGACACGTTCAAAAGTTAGAAGAAAATTTTCTGTTTTTTTAATTAATGAATGTTCGTGAGGGGTGCATCATGAGCTACCGCCCCGGGTGACACAAACCTTAGTAACGCCTCTGGATGTAAGAACAATAAATATTTTCTCAGAACGTGTACATTCTATACATAAAATAATTGTTATAAATAGATCATAATAAATCTCATTCTTAATAAATTCATGATATACTGAAAAGGTCTACAATATAAATCTTTATGCAATTCAGCAAACACAAGTGAAGTAAATGTTTAGAGCTGTTCACTCGGTAAGTGTAGTTAATATTTATCTTTTTCGCTTAAAAATATTATGACATGCAGGTTAAAAAACAAAAACAAACAAACCAAATTTTGAGGAAAGATAAAATACCTTATGCCAAGTAGATTTATAGACAAATTTATACACAGAAGATTACACGATAGTTATTGCAGTCACTCTTGTCTCCTTTATTCTTACACAAAGTTGTGGAGAAAAACTACTGTATTTAGTCATGATTACTCTCTCTCTTTCTCTCTCTCTCTTTTCCTCTTTCTCTCTCTCTCTCTCTCTTTCTCGCTCTCTTGATCTCTTTTTCTCTCCCTTTCTCTCTCTCACGTTACACAAGATGATAACAGATTTTCCTAAATACACATCGAATTCAGACAAAGTAGGCTATGCTAAGATGAGAGGGCTTCTCAAACCACCATGCTGAAAAAACAATTGTATCAACAAATGACCTGTACGCCACGGAGAAACCGCGTCACGGACCATACAAGTACAACATACATGATAGACAAATAAACCATCTCCAGCTGTTGTTGTTAATGCTTGATTCATGGCATCCGGTACAAGGGCATTGTCTCTCAGACACAAGTTATGTGGAAAGATGTCTTATTCAGAGTTAACGCGACCCATAATATTTAAACATAATAATTTTCAAAAACCGCCAAACATTCCTCCCCCCCCCCAGTTTTTTACTATAAATTATTTATATACGAAACATAACTAAAAGTATGTTCAGTATAATACGCATCAAAAACAAGATCTAATGAATGAAAGCAGGCAAAGTTCTACTAAAACTCATAGAAACTATTTAGTAAACACAATCAAAGTATGTATTGTAATTCAACAACTTGTAAAAAATATTATTAAAAACGGTTTAGACCCCAAGCAGGAGGATTATTACTATTTATAAAGGACTGAACGTGAAAATACAACACGCCTGTAAATCGGGAACAAGTTATCGACAACACACCGGGGTTTAATTAATGGGATTAGAAATCCCTGAGATGATGATGTGCAAAAAATGTCAGTTTTCTAGTTGGTTTGTAATGAGTTTAAACAAAAAAAAACAGACAGAGCTCAACTCAGGTTTTCCCTTCACGTCTGGCTTACTAGATAAATTGTTAATTTCCCTTACAAAAATGTTTCCTTTTATAGAACGTATTATTGATGACCTCGTTGCCCATATCAAAGGGACTATATTCTTATCTCCGCAAAGCAAGACTTGAACCTTTACCGGTGAAGACCCGCATCTTTTGTTTCCCGTTGCTGGGTTTTTTCGTCACCTTCTGGTCGATAGGTAAACTCAAAGCCTACACGTCTTTCATAATATTCGCTACAGCATCCGAGCGAGTGACACGCACTTGTCATGCTTTAGCAGTAACTCAACGAACATTCACGCGCATGACGTTTTTAAAACACCATTTTAATACTCACCCGTAAGTTCAAATTACGATGGTTATTCGTTAACTGTGGACTGCTAAATGCACTTTACCTATACTATAATTGTAACTCAATCTTCTATTTTTATATACAGGCGTTGGAGACTCTAGCGCGTTAAAGGCGAGATCGGGAAGACTACTTAAAGCACATGCAGATACACGAACAATTCGATGATGACACTGAACTATCTTCCTCTGATATACACAATCATTTTATTTATACTTTTCCCTACGCCATTTCATCGCTCTCGTTTAGCAAGTGACATAAATATTTCACGAGCGTAGATGATGCAAACCTTAAATCCCCTTCTTCTCCCCCCCCCCCGCCCCAACCACGATAACCACACTGAACATACGTCAACAAAAGACAAAAGGTCACGAGATCGATGAAGGTAACTAGATCCAAGGTGTGCAATGACCTTTGTGAGCGCGGGCGACAGTCCGTTGTACATTGTGTTTCGTAAAGAGTCAGGTTTATAAGCCACGTGACCGGCGGGCCTTATTGATCAGCGGGTGCGCGGGGAATTAAAAAAAAAAAATCGAGTTACGTTAGCAAGTTTACAAGTAGTTTTTTTTTATTTTATTATTATTGTTTTACGTACAAACTTCTCCGTTAAGGGAATTCAGAAAGAATATACTTTAAAATAACCTGTCTTATAAGGACAATGAAAATAAAACATTGTTTTTAACTATTTAAAAGTAACAAAATTTAAATTCATTGACATTATATTGAACTACTCATTTTTAAATATATCACTTAACAATAGTACGTGTTTTAAATTTAATTAATATAAATACTTAGGTTATGGGCATTTTATAAAATGTAATAAAAGGGCACAAAATATGAAAAAAAAACGAAATAGTGAAAAAAGAGATTATGAGGTCTTAGAAAAAAATTATAGCTTTCGAACCACTTGGGATAAAAAATATGATCTTCGTGTTATTACTAATCATTAAACAATTTCTATACAGCTGTATTACTTTTATATTTATAAAATTAATTTGAAATTTTCATTCAAGTGCCTCAACTTTAATACGTTATTTAACTTGTTTTCAGTGCAAACTGTTTTAAAAATAACTTAATAGCACTACATACCGTATGTTTTTATAACCTCCCTTGAAATTTTCAGTTTAATGACGTCATACATTTTTATTTTTAGCTTAACAAAATTATCGATTAATTAATAGGTAATTTTTCAAAAGTTAACGATTAAATTTAATTTAATCGATAACAGCCCTAATTTTTTTTTTAAAGGAAGACAAGTTAAAGATATGAACCCCCATGTACATTCCTGCACTTCAAGGTAACCGTCAATAAAATCTTGACTCGGCCGTCACTGTATTTCAAGGTGAAAGTACCTGGCAACTCGACCCGGCAGACATCACCGTACTTCACGCATACAAACTCCTGACAGAACGACTCACCTCTGTTTCCCTTTTAGCGTTACTGACAAAAGGTATTCCTCATAAAATAATTATTTTAAAAAAGCCTACAGCAACAGGCGAACAAAATTGTGAACTGAAAATTTGGGTAGTGGGCGGTTCCACCCAAGTGGCCCGTTATGTCTTAATACTAGGCCTGTTACCGATTAATTTAAATTTAATTGTTAACTTTATAAAAAATTACCCATAAATTAATCGATAATTTTGATTTAGCTAGAAATAAAGATGTGTGCCGTCATTGAAAATTTCAAGGGAGGTAACAAAAACTTAACGTAACTTAATATTTAGCAATAATTTTGTTAAAAAATAAATAATTATACATTATTAAAACATAGTTTGCAATAAAAAAAAATAAGTTAAATAACGCATTAAAGTTTAGGAACTTGGTTTATGATTTCAAAAAAATATTTAAAATATAAATGTAATACAGCTGTATAGAAATTGTTCGATGATTTACAAAAAACATAAAGTCAACTTTTTATCCCAAGTGGTTCAAAAGATAGGAATTTTTCTCTAAGAAAGCAGAATTACAATTTTTTCACTAAGTTGTTTTCCTTCACATTTTTTGACCTTATATGGCATATTTTAAAATGCAAATAACGTAAGTCTTTAATTTTTAAAAATATATTTTCAGGATATATATTTAAATAAATATAGTTCAATATAATGTCGATGAATTTAAATTGAGCTATTGATAATTAAGTAAAAACAATATTTACTTTGTTTTATATCATTTTAGGGCTGTTATCGATTAATTTAAATTTAATCGTTAACTTTTGAAAAATTACCGAATAATTAATCGATAATTTTGATTAGGCTAAAATAAGATTTATGACGTCATTAAACTGAAAATTTCAAGGGAAGTAACATAACAGGCAATTTAAAAAAAATTTAAAATTTAAATATAAGAGCTTATTTTAAAGTTTACACTTACAAAATCCTTTTTGAAAATGGAGAAGTTTGTACGTAAAAAAAGCAACCTATTATTAATTATTGATAATTAATCATTTATTAATAAATCGGAAAAATTATTTAAAACAACCTCTTGAATTTAATCGCTATTTTATCGATTTAAATAATTTTAATCGATACAATTTTTACCGATTAATCGAGGAATTAATAGTTAATTTCCGCAACCCTAATCATTTTCCTTACAAAACAGCTTATTTTAAAATTTACACATTAAAAATCCTTTTCTTAAGGGAGAAATTGAATTTAAAAAAGCAAATTATTATTAATCGCATTTGTTCTTTAAAAAAATTATGTTTGTTCCACTATTGGATGTTAACATTGCAAAAATGTTTTAAAGTTTTTAAAAGCTATTCGCTGAAGAAATATCAATGAAACACTCTTTTTGTCTTTATGCTGGGTTTTTAATTTGTCTAACTGGTTTCTGTCTATTTAGCCAGATTGGATCCTACCCACCCAAAGCTATAATTTTACAGACGAATCCATACTCTTTTTATTTGCTCATCATTGTTACATATTCTCTTTTTCTATATCTTGTTGCTGAAAGTGTTTAACTTTAAAATATGATTTTTGTGTTTGATTCCTTTTTTTTTAATTTGCAAAATTCATGTTGAACTATTTAAGTGCATGGGCCGCTGTGGTCTAAGTGGTAGCGCGCTGGACTACCGCGTTCGAGCCTTGGTACTGATCGTTAGTGGTGGCTAAATAAACGTGTCAGTCCATGTCCATCTCGGACACTAGGGCAAGTGAAGCAGCGTTCACAAGTTTAATATGTGCACCTACTTAAATAATAAGTAATAAGTAAATCGTACGTTCAGGTAAATCCAAAATGAAAAGAATAATGCAAATATAAAATATACATTAGAGAAAACATAAGCTTTTTTTCAAAACAATATTTTTGTTTGAACTGGATACGAATTTTTCAAAAAACCTTTCTTGTTTTGGGCGTTTTAAATAAGTCGTGTCTATAATATTGATTTTTTTTTTAAACGCTCACCCCAATCAGTCGAGATCCACACTCAGTTTAGTGGGCGAGACCATAGACGATCGTGCGGTCAATTGGTCAGCATTTACCCATTCACATTTCAGGCCACGGTATTAACCCTACACGAAAAGTTCAAAGGTTAAACCAATATTGAGTTCTGTCACTAATAAGTTTTAGCCCTGGTTTTTTGTCGAAGGTATATCTCCAATAAAATTGAAATATGATATTTATTTTTGAAAAAGAATTTTTAAAAACAAAAGGAAATTTTAAATAGTGTGTTTATAAGTTCGTAAGTAAGCTGCACAACATCTGAGTCACCATAATTGATGTAAATTAGCTGGCTTAGAAAACATTTTAAAAGAGCATTATAATTGCTTAGATTCGTCATAGTATAATATATAGCTTAGCCAATAATATAGCTATGTCTGTGCAATGGATGTCAATAAAACAGCTTTGAAATCGCCAATGTTGCACTGAATTGAGCTTATTCAGTAGAAATGTTATCGCTTTCCTTTAAGCTGCGCAGACATTTGACCGACAGTTTAGAAATACCGGGCAACAATTCTTTTGTAAAAATATAGCACAAAAATGGATGCTTTTCAAATTTGAACACAAGTTTTGTAAATTTCTACACGGATCAACATATCTTAGAGGGAGCATTGACTGAAATATTGTTTAGCCGATGATCATCGCTCTAACATTTCCAACCAAAAAGCCCTTCTCCCTTTTTAGCATAACTTTTTTTGCATTATAAAATAAAATGAAATGGATTATCACAAATTAAAACTAATTTATCTTCGAGTGCAAAAAATTCAGAAGGACAATACACATCAACGGTTGATCTAAATGTTGTTCAGGAATGGCTTGGGGCGGAACTGCAGTTTCGGATGGCAATCTTCATTCTTTCATGAAGTGCCATCAATTACTTTTAATACGCAGCGATGAATTTATCTGACGAAACCGGAACACATAATAAAACAAGAAGAGACAAGGTTGTTTTTTTAACCAGCTGTGATTGGCGATCATAGCCCGTGGATGACTTGGATGAAATAAGGCAGCACCAGGGAAGCATGGGGAGAGAGAGAGAGAGAGAGAGAGAGAGAGAGAGAGAGAGAAAGAGAGAAGTTACACTCTTTTAATTAACGGTAACGGATGTTTTTTCTTCTTCAGATGTTAAATTTATATATAAACTTGTAGTGATCAAATAATTTTTTTACTACAAGAAGCATGTTATTCAAAGACAGAGAACTAAAAATAAGTCCATATTATCTCAGCTTATTTGTTCTATTTTAATACTTATAGTTGAATCAGAGATATGTCTTTCAGTACAAGGATGCGACACTGACCCCTCCTCAAATTTATTTATGTACCTGCAATGCAAATTGTATAAAAGATAGAGTTAGAGAGAGTGAGAGAGTGAGGGGAGAGATAGGGGAGAGAGAGAAGAGAGAGAGAGAGAAAGAGAGAGAGAGAGAGAGAGAAAGAGAGGGGGGAGAAAGTATACACATATTATACATAATTATGCATATTTTAAACATTCTGCTATTCACACAGAAATATGGAAATTTCAAGGTGGATTAACCCTACTACGCATATTTTCACCTATTGCTGGAGTCCTGGTCCCCATCAACCGCATAAAATGAGGTATCAGTACATCATTATTGGAAACCCCGAGGTTCATCCACGTCATTTAACTTTGCTTCTGTGGTAGAAATTGTTCTTTGTTTTTTCTAAGTTCTTCGAAGTTGAACCGTCTCAAAACTTTATTTTTTGGTTCAAAATGGTGACTTATATATTTCTTTCTTCTGCAAGTGTTGTTGTTACGCTATGCGCGCCGCGCTTAAACGCAAAACGACTGGAAACTTTCAAGAGTGTCACGTATCTTAAATCTTCAAGCCTTGGTGGATAGAGAGGAAACAATTAATAAATTGTTTTTGTTGCTATCTACAATCAGAAATCGATTAGGTGCCATCCAGGTCTCCGACTAATGGTTGGTTTTTCTTTGAGAAGCAAGGCATTAAGTTGTCACAAGTAACACATTAAGCAGTAATAAATACGTCTTTCAACTGTCACAAGTCACAATATTTCTATATTCATATTTCTATAATCATCTATTCAATAATAAAGTAAATATTCTCATACCTAAGCTTCTGTTAAGACGACGTGAATAAGAAACTAAACTCGTTTGTTAAAATGCGACTTTCAGTCAAAAACCCAAAAACTAAATTTTTAAAAAATGAACTGGACAAGTTGTTTTTTTTTTTTTTTTTTTTTTTTTTTTTTGTTGTTTTTTTTCTTCAATTATAAAATGGTTTTTGAAGTCAAGGAAACAAGTTTTACAATTTTAGTTCGCTCGAGATCTTTAAGGCTAACATTATGAAGAAAAACAACATATGAAACCCAATACATACTTAACGCCTAAAATTACCATGGCATTACCGATGGTTATCAATTTTGCACCGATGGGAGAAAAAGAATATAAAAAAAAATTGGTTTAAAAGGAGATAGTCAGGAATAATATTTTTCATAGCCCCAACACTCTTTACATCGCTATTGTAATGAAGATTTGTAACTAGCATTCGCTGGCTTCCTATCCTACACTCTTTACATCGCTATTATAATGAAGATTTGTAACTAGCATTCGCTGGCTTCCTATCCTACACTCTTTACATCGCTATTGTAATGAAGATTTGTAACGTCATTTGTTGGCATCCTATATTCTTTGATTCGTCTCGACATTTCTCTGCTTCCAACCCCAATGACCGAAAAATACCGTTACTAATTCAGTCCTATTTAATTATACGCTTTCTTCTCTTTTTAAAATTGCATTTTTAAGGGTAAGCTTCAATTTAAAAACAACAAAAAAAACAACTTTGTTTTCACGAGGAAATGAATTTCTTTTATTATTTGAACCCTCCTTAATAACAGAAGACTTTTTTTTTTTTTTCAGAGAAAATTCCTCGGAGACCGTCTGTTTACGTCATATGACGTGACATCCATACGTGAAAAATGGACTGGACAACACAACATTATTGAGAATGTACGGAGTGCAGCAACGACATACATAAAAAGAGAGAGGAAAAAAGAGGGTGATGAAGAGGAGGAGGTGGGGTGGGGTAGGAGAGATGACAACAGGGAGCAGAAATTAAATTACTGTGACGGCCAGGACAAGTCGGGACTGACCTTGGCCCTTGGCGGGTGGATTTTGGGTGGGGGGGGGGGGGGGNGGGGGGGGGAGGGACGGTTTCCGTCTCATGTTGACATCAGGTTCGCCAGTCACACAGTCAAGTCATTCCAAGGGCCACGATGGCCTCCATTCACTTCTTTGTTTTTGTTGATGTGTTTTATCTGGGTTAACGGATCCACAGCCTCCCGTCGCACGACCGTAATCTCGGGAGGTGATTTATTTCTTAGTCTACGGAAGCACGCTCTCGTGGCCTTCTAACGGCTTGAACTTATTCTTTTTTTTTAATATTAAAAAAAAATGAAATGTAAAACTTAAAAGAAAGGAACACCACTTGTTTAATAATTAATTTAACACTTCAAATGCGACGTTACATATTTTTGCAAACAAACAATATTTAAACCAAAGGTATATATATTCTTATTGTGATTGGGTTTATTTCAACTGAGACTTCTTTCTTGATCCTCAAAGTTATAAGGACACACAATGAATTATATCAATAATTCATAAATCTGTTGAGCCCAGAGCTTGGTGCATTAATAGAAATAAGCCCATCAAATATAACTGGGGGCTTTCGTGGCTTACAGATCGGTTGTGAGTTTACACATTTTTACTTTTGTCTAGACAAGATTGTTGGGGGTGGGGGGTAATGAAATCGAATACTTTATGTAATATTTGGAATCGGATACATTTTGTTTTTGAATATTGCTCTCATCTTCAATCTTATATCTCTGTATACTTTGGCGTAAAAGGTAACGGCTGAGTCAGATAAAAGTTAGATAATCGTGGCTTTATAATACTGGGGGGAGGGAGGCGTGTGGTCGAATGTATTCAGAGTGATAACAAACAGTAGAAGACTAAATTGATGGGGGGGAGGGGGCACCACATTAAGTGGGTAGGGTAGGCGGTATTATGGGTAGAGACATACCATCGTTTATCAATTTAGCTCTAGCAATGGTTCCACGCAAAACCGATCTGTAAGGGCATTAGTTACGAGTGTCGCAGTCTCCCATAGCTTAGAAAGAACAGATTGACTAAAAATGAAACGTTGTTGTTGATTGAAGGAGGTTTTAGAAAATACAAATACTTAAATCTCACCGTCACATTTCCCCCTGTAATGGGATCATTTCTAAAATACTAATTCAAAATTTAAAAACAATCCATGGAACGCTGTCCTTGACAAACGCCGCTCAGTAACGATATCGATTTGTTGGTTAGACAGCACTTTGCCCACAGCTTCGACAGGACCTAAAATCAACACAAGCGCCACTCTGTGATCTTCGCCTCCCAAAGAGATGGACCACGAGCTGAAGAGCTCCTGTAGATTTCCATACGTTGTAATGCGATGAAATGTGGGTAAAAATCTCCAATACATTTCCTTTTTTTTATTTTATGTATTTATTTATTTATTTATTTATTTTTTTTNATATATATATATATATATATATATTTACTTATTTATTTATCCAGGTTTGTTAACCCGTCTATGTGGAGGCTCGCCAACATAAAGATTTGAGCACCATACGACGGGGTGTGCGTGGCTCCCTTGCCCAAGCCTTCCCCAACACACTGAAACCTTCATTAAAAAGTCAAGCATGAAGGGGCCACCTTCCGAGAAAGGCTCCGGAGCCAGAGCTCCGTTTCTCCTCCCTTAGAGGCGAGCCTGTTAAGTGTATTCATTACTTATGTATCATGGTTGAAATGCACTAAAGCTCTTTTTTTTTCTTCAGTATGCATAATAGATAATGGTATTTCCTGTTGTACGTATTTTCTTCTTGACATATTATCATGTGCAGTTTTTGTGTTGAAGATAGTGAGGCAGCATTGTTCCGCATATCGATCCTAAACTATGTCATAGTAACGTTCTGGGGAATAAAACCTAACGACATAAGAACGATGTTGGAGAAGGGATGATGAAAAATTGGTCCTGTATGAGCTGAGAAAGAGAAGAAGTAACAAAAGAAAGTAGATCTATTGCTCGAATACAGATTGTCGTGTATCACTGATTAAAAAATATAATGAGGACAAGTTTTATTGAGTTTGTAAAGAGAGGATTGAGTGGCAGCATAAGTAGGATTATGGATTATTTGTCTGTTGAGTGGTAGCATACGTAGGATTATGGATTATTTGTCTGTTGAGTGGTAGCATACGTAGGATCATGGATTATTTGTCTGTTGAGTGGTAGCATACGTAGGATTATGGATTATTTGTCTGTTGAGTGGCAGCATAAGTAGGATTATGGATTATTTGTCTGTTGAGTTGTAGCATACGTAGGATTATGGATTATTTGTCTGTTGAGTGGTAGCATACGTAGGATTATGGATTATTTGTCTATTGAGAGGTAGCATAAGTAGGATTATGGATTATTTGTCTATTGAGTGGTAGCATACGTAGGAATATGGATTATTTGTCTGTTGAGTGGTAGCATACGTAGGATTATGGATTATTTGTCTATTGAGAGGTAGCATACGTAGGATTATGGAGTGGTAGCATACGTAGGATTATGGATTATTTGTCTATTGAGAGGTAGCATACGTAGGATTATGGATTATTTGTCTGTTGAGTTGTAGCATACGTAGGATTATGGATTATTTGTCTGTTGAGTGGTAGCATACGTAGGATTATGGATTATTTGTCTATTGAGTTGTAGCATACGTAGGATTATGGATTATTTGTCTTTTTGAGTGGTAGCATACGTAGGATTATGGATTATTTGTCTATTGAGAGGTAGCATACGTAGGATTGTGAATTATTTGTCTGTTGAGTTCTAGCATACGTAGGATTATCGATTATTTGTCTATTGAGTGGTAGCATACGTAGGATTATGGATTATTTGTCTATTGAGAGGTAGCATACGTAGGATTATGGATTATTTGTCTATTGATAGGTAGCATACGTAGGATTATGGATTATTTGTCTGTTGAGTTGTAGCATACGTAGGATTATGGATTATTTGTCTGTTGAGTTGTAGCATACGTAGGATTATGGATTATTTGTATATTGAGTTGTAGCATACGTAGGATTATGGATTATTTGTCTATTGAGTTGTAGCATACGTAGGATTATGGATTATTTGTCTGTTGAGT
>MUZC01000630.1:35331-68380 GCA_002072015.1 Radix auricularia | reverse complement strand
TGAGTGGTTGCATACGTAGGATTATGGATTATTTGTCTATTGAGTGGCAGCATACGTAGGATTATGGATTATTTGTCTGTTGAGTTGTAGCATACGTAGGATTATGGATTATTTGTCTTTTGAGTAATAGCATACGTAGGATTATGGATTATTTGTCTGTTGAGTTGTAGCATACGTAGGATTATGGATTATTTGTCTATTGAGTTGTAGCATATGTAGGATTATGGATTATTTGTCTGTTGAGTGGTAGCATACGTAGGATTATGCATTATTTGTCTATTGAGAGGTAGCATACGTAGGATTATGGATTATTTGTCTGTTGAGTTGTAGCATACGTAGGATTATGGATTATTTGTCTGTTGAGTGGTAGCATACGTAGGATTATGGATTATTTGTCTATTGAGTGGTAGCATACGTAAGATTATGGATTATTTGTCTGTTGAGTTGTAGCATACGTAGGATTATGGATTATTTGTATGTTGAGTGGTAGCATACGTAGGATTATGGATTATTTGTCTGTTGAGTTGTAGCATACGTATGATTATGGATTATTTGTCTGTTGAGTTGTAGCATACGTAGGATTATGGATTATTTGTATGTTGAGTTGTAGCATACGTAGGATTATGGATTATTTGTCTATTGAGTTGTAGCATACGTAGGATTATGGATTTTTTGTCTATTGAGAGGTAGCATACGTAGGATTGTGGATTATTTGTCTGTTGAGTTCTAGCATACGTAGGATTATGGATTATTTGTCTATTGAGTTGTAGCATACGTAGGATTGTGGATTATTTGTCTGTTGAGTTCTAGTATACGTAGGATTATGGATTATTTGTCTATTGAGTGGTAGCATACGTAGGATTATGGATTATTTGTCTATTGAGAGGTAGCATACGTAGGATTATGGATTATTTGTCTGTTGAGTTGTAGGATACGTAGGATTATGGATTATTTGTCTGTTGAGTTGTAGCATACGTAGGATTATGGATTATTTGTCTGTTGAGTTGTAGCATACGTAGGATTATGGATTATTTGTATGTTGAGTTGTAGCATATGTAAGATTATGGATTATTTGTCTATTGAGTTGTAGCATGCGTAGGATTATGGATTATTTGTCTGTTGAGTGGTAGCATACGTAGGATTATGGATTATTTGTCTATTGAGAGGTAGCATACGTAGGATTGTGGATTATTTGTCTGTTGAGTTCTAGCATACGTAGGATTTTGGATTATTTGTCTATTGAGTGGTAGCATACGTAGGATTGTGGATTATTTGTCTGTTGAGTTCTAGCATACGTAGGATTAGTGATTATTTGTCTATTGAGTGGTTGCATACGTAGGATTATGGATTATTTGTCTATTGAGAGGTAGCATACGTAGGATTATGGATTATTTGTCTATTGAGAGGTAGCATACGTAGGATTATGGATTATTTGTCTGTTGAGTTGTAGCATACGTAGGATTATGGATTATTTGTCTGTTGAGTTGTAGCATACGTAGGATTATGGATTATTTGTCTCTTGAGTTGTAGCATACGTAGGATTATGGATTATTTGTATGTTGAGTTGTAGCATACGTAGGATTATGGATTATTTGTCTATTGAGTTGTAGCATACGTAGGATTATGGATTATTTGTCTGTTGAGTGGTAGCATTCGTAGGATTATGGATTATTTGTCTATTGAGAGGTAGCATACGTAGGATTGTGGATTATTTGTCTGTTGAGTTGTAGCATACGTTGGATTATGGATTATTTGTCTATTGAATGGTAGCATACGTAGGATTGTGAATTATTTGTCTGTTGAGTTCTAGCATACATAGGATTATGGATTATTTGTCTATTGAGTTGTAGCATACGTAGGATTGTGGATTATTTGTCTGTTGAGTTCTAGCATACGTAGGATTATGGATTATTTGTCTATTGAGTGGTAGCATACGTAGGATTATGGATTATTTGTCTATTGAGAGGTAGCATACGTAGGATAATGGATTATTTGTCTATTGAGAGGTAGCATACGTAGGATTATGGATTATTTGTCTGTTGAGTTGTAGCATACGTAGGATTATGGATTATTTGTCTGTTGAGTTGTAGCATACGTAGGATTATGGATTATTTGTATGTTGAGTTGTAGCATACGTAAGATTATGGATTATTTGTCTATTGAGTGGTAGCATACGTAGGATTGTGGATTATTTGTCTGTTGAGTTCTAGCATACGTAGGATTATGGATTATTTGTATGTTGAGTTGTAGCATACGTAGGATTATGGATTATTTGTCTGTTGAGTTGTAGCATACGTAGGATTATGGATTATTTGTAAGTTGAGTTGTAGCATACGTAGGATTATGGATTATTTGTCTATTGAGAGGTAGCATACGTAGGATTGTGGATTATTTGTCTATTGAGAGGTAGCATACGTAGGATTGTGGATTATTTGTCTGTTGAGTTCTAGCATACGTAGGATTATGGATTATTTGTCTATTGAGTGGTAGCATACATAGGATTATGAATTATTTGTCTATTAAGTTAAGTGGTAGCAAATGTGTGATGTTCAACTTATTTCTACTTTATAGAACAATTGAGGATTCTAGATTATTGCTATGCTGTAGCAAACGTGGCTTGATTAATTATTTGTTCTCTATTGAGCGGTAGCTAAAGTAGGCTGATAGATAATTTTTATATTACGGGGTAGCACTCGTAGGGTAATGGCTTATTTTTCTATATTGAGTGCAAACATGCGTAGGATAAAGGTATTATTTCTATATTGAGGAGAAGATAAAGTAGGATAATGGATTCCCTCTTTCTTGAGTAAGGAAGCGTAAGGATAATTGTTTTGTTTTTACGTTTATTTTAGCGCATTTTTGAGAAGTCGAATGCGCTATTGCACCCGTTTTGTCCGTCTGTCCGTCTGTCATCACCCTAGATCTCAGCAACCATAAGTCCTAGACCCATAATGTATATATGTTTTTTGTATGACCTGCCATTTGTGCATCAACACTCAGTTACTCGATCCGTTAAAAAAACCCGTTAAAACTACCAAAAAACATTGCGAATCGAGAGATAACACTGGCGCAGACAACGGCCGCCATTGCCGGAAGTCGAATACATCGTTTTTCAAGCATTGAAGAGTTTTTACTTTCTGGTTTTTTTTTTGTTGACGTCATTAGAATATGTGTAAAAGTTTAGAGAGTTTTACGTCTTTATTTTTGGTGACTTCAATCAAGATCTTAGCGGCCCAGGGGCAGAAATTGAAAACTTTTTCGAAACAAACTTCAACATTCAACTACTTTCAACAAGATTGGCAACCACGATCTATCAAACAACAATTGACGGAGTATTTGGGCGATTAGCTGATTACAATTTAGAATGTTTCATATATGAGTCCTATTTCAGTGACCACAAACCACTTGTAGTTAGATTAAAGAGAAAATAAAAAAAATTTAAATGTAAAGAAATGACTTTTAAATAAAAAAAATTTCAAGTATATTCATTACACAAGAAAATTCATAAAAATTTGTCTAAAATCTAAACACAATTACTGATAACTACATAATGCTGATATCTAACATAAGTACTGATACATAATACGAAAATGCGCTAACACGTCCTGAGTCCAAAAAGGGACCAGGCTTAACATGATTTTTTAGCTTTAACACGCTGTTTGATGATTTCCATTTGTTGTGTCGCAATAGTTCATGTGTTTGTCTGCATTCATTCTGAACTGTCAGTTGTTTGAACAGACGAACTTAAAACCTCTAAAGAAAAATCAGACAAAAACAAACAAAAGAAAAACAAAAAAAACAAAAGTAGGATAATGGATTACCTCTTTCTTGAGTGGTAGCATACTTAGGATAATGATTTATTTTTACATTTATTTCTAGCTTTAACACAATGATGGATTATTTCCATTTGTCATGTCGCAATAGTTCGTGCGTTTGTCATCATTCCATCTGAACTGTCAATCGTTTGAACAAACCAACTTAACCTCGAAAGAAAAATCAGACAAAACAAACAAAAGAAAAACAAAAAACAATAATAAACGCAAAGCACTTTTCCACGAAAGTACAACGATACAAACACACACACACACACACACAAAACCTCTTCAGCTCCTCGATTTCTTAACAGCATCTCCCAAGACGAGTGGATCTCATTTCACGGTCACCTGGTATCGATAGCGTCTTACTGTTTGTTTTTTCTCTCACTCTCTTGCTCTCTCTCTCTCTCACTCTCTTGCTCTCTCTCTGTGTCTCTATATTTCCTCCTCTCTCAAACTCTTTTTTTGCTATCTCTCTCTTTAGCTCTCCTTAACTCTAAATTTTGATCTTTATTTCTTTCTCTCATTTAATTTATTTTCGCTTCACCGTATCGTTCCATTTCATTGGCCTAATCGGTCTATTTGTTTCACAGTCCCTCCCTTCCTTCCCTCATCCTTTCCTATAATTGTCTATACGTTAGGATCAGAAATAGCAATGGCAATGAGAGTAAGAAGGGCACTAGTAGTGGTAGAAAAGCACAATGAGTGTATGGAGGGCACAAGGAAAGGTAGGGGGCACAAGGAGTGTTAGGAGGGCACAATGAGTGATAGGAGGGGACGGAGTTGTAGGGGGGCACGGAGTATGAATGTTCCCTCTAAGTTTGTTGGTCCGTGTGCAAAACACAAAAAACTCGTGTGAAAATTTGCACAGCATCCATTTGTATGCTATATTTTTAAAAAATTGCTGGGCGGTAATTCTAAAGTGCTGCGCAGAGTCAGTCAGACATCTGAACAGCTTAAAAGGAATATTGGTGGTTCGAGGGCATGGAGTGGTAGGAGGGAGCGGAGCGGTAGGAGGGCACGGAATGGTAGAAGGGCACAGAGTGCTAGGAGGGCACAATGAATGGTTACACTACTATTGGTCCCACACTTATTATGTTGTGACACAACTTTTGCTGTAACACTATTTGACATAACACTGCTATGACCATTACAATGCTATAACCATTACACTAATATAACCATTACAATGCCATTGCCACGACACTGTGTTTGGCGACACACTGCTACTGGCCCGACATTTCATACATCGTGACAGTGATATAGTTGTAGCAGTGTATCATGCGTTCAATGCTATTTTGCGTGACACGTCTATAAGCCCGTTTCCACCAAAAGCCTGACACTGCCACAGAGCTGACTCCACTTATCGCGTGACACTACTATTGGTGTAAGACTGTATTTGGCGTTACACTATACCATTAGCGTGACACTGATGTTTATGTGTTTAGCTACAGGAGCTTAATTAACATATTTTAAAAAAAAATAATAAAATTTGACAATAGTCAACAAATTAACAGGTGTCCCATCTATTGTTTGGCCTAGAAGTATTCGAAAGACACAATCCAGTATTCATTGTTGGAAAACAGATCGTTATCTTCAACAATAATTGATCTCTGACGAGTTTCTTGCCCTGTACCTGTGATATTAATATATTTTTAAACAGCAATGAAAAAACAACACAGGCTTGAAACATGAGCCGTGAACAGGGACAGTGCTTTATTTGTACTTATTATGGAATTGGCTTTGTAATTTCTAAAACCGGAAGACGTCAGATTAAAGTTTAGCGCACCAATGTTTTTAAGCCTAAATACTGTCGAATCAGTGTGTCCTATAAATTGTTAGCATAGTAAAAATTACGAAACTGTTTTTTCCTTTTTCAATTTCAATAAGCTGTCTTCAATTAAGGAAGAATTAACCAATAGCTGATAAGATACATCCTTCTCAATATAACCTACATTTACATATTTACTCGTATATTTTATTAATTTCTTTATGAAATTAGTACTTAAAAAAGATATGTATAGTCCCAATATTTCCATTAATATATATTTCCGCCATATTATGACAAGGCCTATTGAATATATTTATGTATTTTGAAGGTATTGTATTTTTACGCACCTGATATGCAATGACTTTGGGGAGTATTTGAGTGCGTTTTAAGTACGCATTTAAAAGCGCTTTTTTTCTTTTTACTTCAAACACTAGATCTAAGTGAAAGATAAATATTTTCTTAATTTTTTTTCAACATTATAACCATTCAAAATCGCGGCCTGTTTTCCGAACTTATTAACTAAAACTAAACAAATCCTCTATTAATATCACGGGAAATTTTTTACAAGGATATTTAAAGAGAGAAAGCTGTTAAAATAAATCTAAAACAGAAACAACCTCAACGCTGCCTCTAATTCATGTCTGAATTGCCAGAGCTGTATTTGTGTTCATAAAGTCCATTACACGGACTCCATATAACTGCATACTCCTGATAATAAAACACTGCCATCGGCGGAGTTAATTAGCGTTAGTTCTGGGAGTGTTATTGGAAATACATTTGTAAGATATTTAATGACTTTTGAACATTATTTTAGGCACGAGGAGTTGTTTATTAGAAATGAAAAAAAAATTATTTAGCTCTGGCAATTTAGTTTATTGTTCATAGTTTAAATTAGATGAAAGTTTGGGTTTTTTCCCCATTTCCCCAGCTACGATTTCACAATTCAGGGTTAATCCATGCAGTTGGAAAAACAACAACACCAAAACTACTACAAGAACACCATCAACAAAATTCTAACAGTATCTTAGTTTTCCTAGCCCATTTTCAACATCTGAATATCATATTTGACTTTTCTGTTGGCCTGTCGGTCTGACAAACAAATAATCCGCATCTGCAGGGGTCAAGGAAAGCTTTTTTGTAACAAAAAAAAATTAAGTAAGAATATTCTTATGTTTGTTGCTTGGAAGAAAAGCAATCATCCCGCTGTCAGCTGTAGGCACGAGATGCCGTCTATGTAATCATAAACAGCACGCACATGTCTCACCTTAAACTGCCCGGAGATGCAACTCTTGGCGCGGTGATCTTGGGTGACAAGAGTGCGGGAAAGAAAAGTCTCTGTTTTAAATATGCATGGGGAAACAATCTTCTCTATGTCACCATGACCGGTGTAGTATTCTTTTAGTGAATGCTTTTTTATTTTAAAAAATAATAATAGAATACCAAGAGGCAGGTTGTCATTTCTGGCAGCATATACACAGGGGTTAAGCTCACAAAGAAAGAAGGTCACAGCCAATAAGGAACCATGAAATATACTTGAGAGCTTTATGTCAGCAAACATTCTGTTTATTCTAGCTTCTCTTACACCAATGAGATCAAGTGTTAGTCCCTGGAAATCAGCATCAAATCCAAAGAGGATCATATTGACTCTTGTCAGATTTAACCATGTTTTTGATGCCACTTTACTTTGTATGATTTCAAAAGCCACTTTTGATCAGCGAATCGAGGAAATATTTTTAGAAAAGTTATCTTAAAGAAATATTGAAATCCGATTTTCTTGTATAATTACAATGACATTTATGGCTTTTATTGAATTCAAGTATTTTTATATTAAGCAGAAAATATAAATCTTTTAATTAAAAAAAATCTTTTGGTTCAAATTAATCTTAGGTTTTAATTATTTGACAATCCCTAAACGTTAGATTGGGTTCAGCCTCCACAGAACAGTGTGAGTGTTTAACTACTAGTAAACACTGCAACCCTCGGATGACGAGAGTGGCCCTCGTCGACTTGACGGACGAGTAACAACAAACACTGCGCTCTTATCTGTGTGTTTAACAAATATATTTATTAAAAAGTGGACCCGGATAAAGGATATTTAAACGGTAATTATCCGCCACTCAAACCTCTTTAAAAAAAAAACAAGAGGATGCAGACGGCCGAGTCACCAACAGCTCACTCAGCTGATAAAACTAATCCCGAGGAGTTGGTCATTAACCTTGACAGTTCATGGACATCGCTCTGATGTCCTAATCTGTCGGCGGGAATTAACCGTGTAGCAGGTACAAGAGACACATGCATGGACTTGATGATAAGAAGATCTTATATATTTTTCTAGGCAACAAACACAACACAACTAAGAACTGTCACGTGAGAAAAATGTGTGGTTGAAAGGAGGTGACGTGACGAAAGGAATGATAGACCAGAATGCCTTGCATGGTGGTTGAGAGTTGAAGAAGGCACGAGAGAGACTGATGGTTGTGTAGAGTTCTATCTGATAATGTTCGCCTTGTAAAGTTGTAAATAAGTTGCTGCATTTAACTTATTTTTTTAATACTGAGGATTCCCATTTTATTATTGTGAAGTAAATATTGTTAAATGACGCCCACAAGAAAACGGTTTTAAAAAAAAAACACGGTACAAGAACATTTTTTCTAATTTAAAAAAAAATTATATAAATGTGAGTTTGAAAATGTGATTTGAAAGGGTGAACATCATAATGCATTTAAAATCCACAGAACAACAAAATATACTACGTATCTAAGAGAATACATAGTTTACTCAAGGGATATCAAATCTCTCATGTTCCTGACTTGATATGAGCAATGAAGAAAGAATAATGTGACACTTTCTATATTAAAAAAAAAATTGTTGGGAAATAAAGGGGATAGAATGGGGAGGTGGGGAGATTTTGTAACCCCCTTCCCCCACCTTTTCCCGTTCACAATAAATTAATTACAACAACAAAAAAATTCAAAGAAACAAAAGTAAGGAAAGGCGGCTACAAATCTAATATGCGTCGTAGCAGTTTTAAGAATACCCTAACACACATAACATCCCGTATCACAATCCTTGAAGAGTCTTATACATTACAGAAGATTATTACGCCATTCCTCCGGCCTAAAAAATTCTTGCTTGGTCGAGATTTTACCTCGCGCTTCGTTTTTTTCATAGAAAAATGAGTTAATATAAAGATACGTCAAGAGAGAAGATAAGTCATCAATACTGCATAAACGTTTAGGAAGCGTAGTTTTATGTCTGTGGCAGGCGGGTTGAAATCACCGGAGAAAAATTAGTTTTAAAATAATTTAAAAAACGATATCAATGCCCTAACTAGGGTGGAACAAACTTGTTGAGTTATAAGTTCCAGATATTTTTGTTTTCTTTTGCAACTGATTCTTTTTAACCATAATATCATTTTCCGATTTTCATCAACTTTCCAGCAAGTACAAATGAAAAAATAACAACAAATGAATTAAGAGTTATAAGCTAATACAACATTTAGAGGTTGAGGCTTAATGCATGCATTTTTTTAAAAAATAAATCCGACTAGATAAAACATCACGTGCGTTGAGTGAGACCTGAAAATTTCGACGAAAAGAGAGAGAGCTTTGCTTCAAACTAGATATCACCAAGAGAAGCATATATGAGACAAAGTAACAACTCTATAACAAAAGCTATCGTACACCTAAGGCAGGTATTTAAACATATGAATTCATTTGTAATTCTGGATTTTTTTAAAAATTAAGTGAACCCGCTCATGCTATTAGTTAAAATTTCAATGGTAAACAATCTTTTTTCATTTGATAATTCTTAATTCGTTTATGTAAGTGAGCTGGTTAAAGTAAGTGTGTCTAGATTGTGCACTACAATTGGCTAAATCAAGTTTAGTTTGATTTTTACAATATTATCACTTGTTATCTTTAAATAAAACTATAACCTTCAAGTTGATTTCATGCAACAGTAAAAGTATATTTCCTAATCTTGGACACCGAATATTCGATATTGTTTAATTCAGATTTAGAAATTTTAGATCACCACTCAATGGAACTGGAACCCCATCCATCACACCGCCTTCTTCGGAATTATATTTTTAAACCAACTCCTGACCTAGTCTTAATACTCTTCGAATTACCACACGAGGCAGAACAATGGTTCCCTATAATTTTATCCTAAATGCTGCGAAGGACTCGAAAAGGGATTCCCGATACAGGCGGATACATTTTACTGTGTAGCCTTGATGAGGGGTGTCGGGTTTTTAACGCGTACCGTGGGAAGGTAAAGGGGAGTATATTTTGCGCATTATTCGGTCAAACTAACTTTAGTTACGTCACTAAAGTGGGATTTAGATTGCGGAACTATCAAAGTTACACAAAAATTGTATAGCTAAACGCAAACTTTTAAGATGAATTTCCATCTTTTTTTTTCGCTAAAAACATCAGTACAGTTCGTATCATATCGGTATGTGCAGAGTGGCTATGGAGATGAAGGGATGCAACCCAGTGATGGCGATGAGCCATCCTGCGGAAGGGCAAGGGGATGTAAAATAGCTTTGTCAACTTACCATTCTGCTCGGCCGAGTAGCTGCCCCTGTTCTTAACCTTTTCGTTTCGCCGTAGACTCATCCTGCTGCGGGTGGCCCCCCGCTCAGAAAACACCGACGGTTCCTGGAAGGATAAAATGGAGCAAAAGATCAGATCGGATTGACGATACAAAGAAATTATACAACCGTACATAATATTGCGCGAGTGAGTGTGTGAGTATTGCATTTCTGGTTGTTGTAGACTTTAAAAAATATCACTTTATAAAAAGAGGAGCTGAAAAGGACAGAAACCGTTTATTGTTTGTAAGATAGTTTCATTCCCTGACAAGTTTCACGAATAAAGTTATTGCCCTGTCTCATATTTTATTTGGAATAAAAGCCGTCGCAAGCAAAAGCTGTATACTGTATTAAGGAAAAAGCACGCATAAAAGCAGCCATACTCTTCTTTAAAACAAAAGAGAACATTTCATGTTTGATTTGTTTTCACCCACTAAAAGCGCTTAGGGGAGGGGAGAGAAGGGTTGTCACTCAATCCAATTATTGGGATATCCCGGTATTGTTTATATGAATATTTATGGTTTAAATTTTCCATCTTAGTTAGTGATTTTACTGTAAAATTCATAGAATGCCAAATGAAATTCTTATTTTTAAAAAATCTTATATCTTTGATCTAAAAGCGCTTGAAATTGTAAAAAAAATCCTGTGTAGCTCGACTGAAAGAGAACGTTTAAAAAAACCTGCGTTCAGCTAGCGACTGATAAATGTAAACGAGAACTTAAAAAAAGAAAAGAGGGTGAGCTGCTTTCTTTTATGCTCATCAATATGTAATATGAAATCGTCATTTCATATATTATAGTGTTTCAATCTCAGCCCTTTGAACTTACATCTAAACGAATTCTTGAACGACAACATTTTTTTAAAAAAATAAATCACCGCTCCCCAAATCCTAAAATATTTTACCAATTTTTGGTTGGTTATGGAGGAGGAAGGTCATCTGAAAATAAAATAATGTACTTGTCTGTAATTGGGGCATCTAGAATTCTAGAGGAGGAACCGAAGTTAAAAAAAAAAAAAAAAAAGCTTCACCTTGGGAGCATGATAGGGTTTTCTCCGCCTTCATCTCCTAAATAACTTTCCAACAATACACATTTTGAATGAAAAAGACAATATAAGCATATTGCAAATCTTTCATCCGGGATAGCCTTCATATCGCATGGACTCTGTAGTCGGTCGATGATGCTGAAATTCTGTGGTGGACTAAATCTAATTTAAGTCTCTCACCAAATATTTGCTAGCAAGGTCAGCTGTAAGATGTACCAGTCCCCATCAACCATCTACACAATTGTTGGTACACAAACAACTACAGATACATTACTTTATTTTAGGCGGTTAACAGAAATGGTACAAAATAAAAATACAGTTATATATATATATATACACATAATTAGTCTTTCAAATTACCCGCAGATTATTTCATTTTACACAAACACTTTTAACAAATATAAAAAATCTAGTGGAATATGAATTTTAAACCCTTTTCAGACGATTATGGCCTATGGGGCAAGTGAAGTAGCGTTCACAAGTTTTATGGACCACTAAAGAGCAGGGAGCATTGCCAGTACTGCGGCACGAATCCGTGACTCGGGTTCTTGCCTCGGTTTGACAGTCCAGTGCGCTACCACTTAGACCACCGCGCCCATGGAATATGAATTAGGTATTTAAAACTTTGATTTTTAAAATAAATGAAGTATAAACTAACATGAATCCAACTATGTCTTACGATATAATCATATATTGATGTCAACACACACAAGTGTTATTTTATTTTATATCGAACTACATGAGATTTTTAAAAAATATATTTTTAAAGGTAAAGCCAAGTGATAGCGAAATCAGTATTTAGTTTAACATCTTGTTAGAACAAAGACCGGTCGATACTGATAAACCTTCAAGCAGTGGGTTAATGAAATGCTCGAAGATTCATCTCTGTGCGCGCGCGCGTGTGTGTGTAGATAACTGTTGAGTGTCAATTCAACGACAATACTAATGTCTCCTGTAGGAGAGGATTCCGTGCTTGTGATCTCTTTGTCTTAACCAATTAGTATAGTAAAAGAAGCCAGTCATGTGAAAAAGTCGTTAAAAATCTTCCACACTGATCGCAAAGTTTTTAACATTCTTCACCAGCTGTTGATTCTTTGCGCGAGGTTAAAACAAAATATTCGTGCAAAGATAAAACTTGGTGAAAATTAGTGCACACTGAATGTTAGGTTTTAAAAGCTCATTTCAAAGATTAAGATGTAGACTACAGACTAGATGCAAAGATATTTAGGAGTAGTGAAACTTTAGTAACGGTATATTAATTATTTTGCTACGGCTCTTGTGTTTTTTCATAACACGTTTCACTTTGAAGTAAAAATGACAGTGCGGTTCCCCTTTATTCACCGAGAAATCTAAAAATGCCCTGTATACGTGAGCTTTGAAGAGGACCTATCAAAATGGTTGGATAACGAATACCTATGTACTGTTTGTGGCAGACTTATATCCACATGCTATTTCATTATCGAAACAAAATTAAAATTATTCACAAAGAAGGACAAAGCATCTAATATATACAATCCGCGTTCGTACACGTGCACAATTCATAAAATAGCCCGAAGTCTGTTTAAAATTAAGTGCATTGAATGTATTCATTTGTCGTGCATGTGTGTGGTCTTTTCTTTTTTAAAAATGCGAAGTACGAGATTAAAGTTAGAACAAAGTGAACGTTAGATTAAGACCCATACTCATGCAATCGCCGGTAACACATGATGCCACCAGTAGTCAACCCCAAATACAACAAAACAATAACACGACAAGTGGAACCCAAGGACGAAACTAAACTGAAGCCGTAGTACGGACGCCGACCCGCGCATTTCACGATGATTGGCTTTCAAATAAAGAGCTCAACTGGACGCATTACTTGAATCACTTCCTTCATCATTGTAAGCAGGTAATTAGAGCATTAAAAAAAGTAAAAGAGCTGCGCCGTACTTTGAAATTATTTTTTTTTAAACACGTAAAAAACAAAATTTTTGACAATAAATCTTTTATATACGAGTCATAATTAAAAGTATGTTCATTATAAAGCGCTTCGCACGACAATCCAAAAATCAAAAATTTTAGGTACCGTTATGTCTCATATACAAAGGATTTATAGTAAAAACAAACAACAAACTACTACAGCCAGCCTGCTAAATTTCAGCTCGATTTGATCACGGGAAAAGAGTTATAAAAACATGTTTAATATAAAGCGCACCGCGCGACAGTTTAGCATAAACATATACAGAGCGGGACTTAGTTTGAAAAAAGAATCGTCAAAATATTACGCACCGCATCACGCGACAAGGAAATATCAACAAAAAAGTAAAAAGGTTGTTCAATATAATATGCACCGTGACACTCTAGCACAGAAATAAAAATATTATATAGAGATGCTTAGAGAGAATCTAAAAATTCATTAGTTTAAATACAGTACATTCGATCGATCTGAAATTTTGAGATATCATTTTTTTTCGTCGGGACGAGTCTGCCTGCAAAGTTACAGCTCGCTAGCATGCGGGGATGTGGGTTAAAAATCCTTCCAAAGTTTTTTCGGCAAAATATCAAACAATCAAGCAGACGCCACGAGTTAATATAAAGGATTTTATTTTTAAAAAAAAAAAAGTTAAGAGCAGACCATCGTTACGAATTAAGTTCCTTGAATGAAATAATGTATTTTTCCACAGACATTTAAACTTAGGGCTAACTTCGCTCTAAAGACGACCAACAAACAGAAGGGGAGGGGCTAATTCATAGCATAGCCTGACAAAAAGTGATCGTCCGAAAGTGAGTGTTAATAAATTGCCGCGTGATGTTTCCGCTTTTAGAAATGCCATATTTGGGAACAATCAAGCAAGTCTTTCTTGTTTCCTTTTGATTCCTTCTTTTTGTTTTTATTTTTCACTTTAAAGACTTGCTAAGAACGTGATGTGGTAGTTACCCGATTAACCGACAAACCAAAGATGGACGATTTTGTCACTGGGTTAAAAAGGTCAAATGTTGTCGACCGGTAATGTCGTTAAGAATGTATTTAGCAATGCGTGTCCCTACTTCCAGAAGGCAACCGTCGAGCACATGATTATTCTTCGAATTTCGCACTTCACGTAACCAAGCCGCATCGAGAAGTGAATTGTAATTGATAAACACTTTGCGGTAAAGATTATGTTCGCCGAGCATCGCTAGTTGTTTATGTTTAGATGTCTCGTTGTACAACATTAGAGTATTATCATGGGTAGAATCAAATAGTATTTTCAAAAGATGATCCAAAGGGAGAAAAAAATACCCTCTTCTAAAATAGTACCAACAAGCGTTGTCTTCTCATATGGAAAATCTATTTTTAAAAAAAAAGAATCGTCAGGGGTACTCGGTAGGACGAATTTATTAATATAATAATGAACTATCCAAGAATTTCGTTCAAAAGTAGGTGGAAATTAAAACAAAATTTAAAAATTCTATGTTAATTTGATTCAGCTTGGTGGACTTGATTGAGTTAACATTTTTTACATCTTTATTACACAAAACATTTTTAAAACGTGATAATAATTCAATAAGTTTGCTGAAAAACATGCTTTAACAAAAACCTTGAAAAATTTTTTTTAACAATATTTTTAAAAAAATGAATAGACTAATTACTTTTTCTGGTCATCGAAATTTCTTTTATTTTTAGAGTTATTGGTGCGAAAGGTGAGCAAAGTTATTTTAAAAATCAGGAAGTAACTGGAAATACAATAACCATATTTTATAGGAGTGACAGATTTATTATTTTGTAAAATGACAGATTTATGCTATTTTATATTGACAGATTTATGATATTGTGAACTGACAGATTTATGATATTGTGAACTGACAGATTTATGATATTTTATATTGACAGATTTATGATATTGTGAACTGACAGATTTATGATATTGTGAACTGACAGATTTATGATATTCTAAACTGGTAATTTATTGTGAACTGACATATTTATTTTATTGTTAACGCACGATTTTCCAATTTAGAAATTTTATGTGGTGTTGGAAAAGGTAACATGACCAAACATTTAATAACATTTGTTTGTATTGTGTAGCGGAAAGAAACTTAGAGCTTTTTAAAAAAAAAATAATAATAACAAAAAGGAATTAGCCAGAAAACACAAGTTTTTGTTCAATTTTTTTCCACAGACATGACATAGAATTAGACTTATGTCTCTAAATGAGATGGGTGCAATTTATGAGTTGTTTAATTTTTCGCATGTTGTTACTAATTTTGGGTACATATACCTACATATTGCCAAAGCCTCAAAACGCTATAACTTTAACAGTTCAAATAAAATAATATAATAAACCTATATTTCATCATTTCTCTTAATACATTTCTTGGGCGATTAGGGATATAGAATACTTAGAAATCAATATCTTTATCATAAATACTTACATATTTTTTAAAGAAGAGAAAAAAACTACAACATTTTTATCGGTATTTTTGTTTATTGTTAATTTTGAATTTCAAAATTGTTTACATTTCTTGAAAAGTAGAAATTAATTTAGTGTCTATACTGCAGGGTACTTTTAAATTTAGTGTCTCCCGATTTAATAACAAATACAATATTGTTTTAGATAAGACGGCTCGAAATAGCTGGTACAATATGGTACATTTTACCCGCGACAAACCGCATTCTATATGCCAGCATATCCAAAGAGTTACCCGATGTTTTCGTTTATAAAATCATAGGCTCTTAACTCTCTATATTCTTAAAGACAGAAATATCTCCTTTACAATTTGAAGTTAAGCTAAAGTAAATGGGAGAGGGGGAAAATGCCTTAAGGGCAATCGGGTGCTATAAGCGTGGGAATTTGTTATAGACCGGTCAATCCGGGATGGTGATCGATAGCTCAGGATAGAATTGGCCAATGTACACTTGTCACGACTGCTGCACGCCGAGGTGAAGTACCGCGTAGCCCGCAGAGGGAGACAGTCATTCTGAGAACGATGCTGACAAGCCGCAATCAATACCGGGTGGTTTTTGTTTTGTTTTTTACTCCTTGTTTTCTTTACAAAAAAAAAATTGTTTTAAAAAGAGGACAGAAATCATGCTTGGGTCGTATAAATTTGGTATTAAAAGTCGAAGGTATGTAGAGGAGCCGAGAAGGTTCTTTTTTTCCCTCTGATTTATTTTCATTTTGGGAAGAGCGCACGTTTTCCCATTCGGACAGGAGGGAAATTAAGATGGACAACGCTGGTGAGAGGAGTGCTCCGGCTTTGGCCATCCCCACTAATCAATTTCGGATTCATCCACGTACCATGGACTACAATTTAGTAAATGTGGCATGGTATCGAGTGAAGGGGTTGAGTGTGCCCACCCCCTTACACCCCCTTACCCAAAAACCCCAAATCTCCAATGGGATGGAAGTCTCGGCAGAGTTTCGTCTTGGATAAGGGCTAGGGACTCGGTGTCACGAAAAGCGCCGTTGAGAGACTGAAGACGTTTTCATTGCAGCGGGTCTGGCGTTAATGTTTGCTCTAGTCCTCACGCCAACGGGGGGACGGCACTCTCTGTAAAGTAAACAGGTCTAAATCTGAGTTAGATGGCGGAAAGCGCGAGGCTATCAAGTGCGGTCCATTGAAGTGTTAGGAGCGCATAGAAGGCCGGGGCAATTATTTGGTGACATCGTGCATCAATAAGACAAACACACGCCGTATTTATTTGGAGTGTTTGATTAATGACCAGAAGTACGAAACAGAGGCACGTGTGTGAACCGTGAGATAGAGACGTCGGCAGCATTCACTCATCTGTCTGCCTGGAACTCTAGGGGAACCCTTGTGGCTTAAAAGAGAACGATCAGCATCCTACTTTGGATAGTAGTTTAGAGAACCATGTCTCACACACACACCCACATACACACACACAAACACACACAAACACACACACACACAAACACACACAAATTACTGTGAATGGGCAAATTAAAATGTAAAATGAAAATAAATACTACAACTATGTCCCAAGGACTTTACTTTAAATTTGAGTAACTGACAATTCCTGATAGGTAATGCCAAAGTCCGATATGTTAGGTGTTAGGTGCTAGTCACATATCACATTCGGTGTACGGATCTTAGGCAGAGTATTTAGATGCAATGCCGATGATAAAAATCAAAGTACCCGTTGAGGGCCGGGTAACTCAGAAGCGACCGTTTCGCCCCCCTCAATTTACTAGCAACACTACTGAGCGGTGCCGGTTTAGAGCCAGAAGCGCCATATGGATTAGCAAAAGGAACCGTTAAGAATGCAGCGGCCGCCAGCTCTGAGGAAACATTCCAGTGGGGGTTCTACCCTAGGTAGGTCATTGATGATCCCCCGCATTGCGGCGGTCCTAACCATAGAGACTCCAAAGGGCGGGACTTCTCAGCTTCTCAGAGAGCTGAGGGGGTTTTCCGGGAAGCCTCATGAATAGCGCAGGCTGAGGACTGCTGATTTTCTTCCACATGTAGGATCATTAGTAATTGATCAAGATTTGTTATCCTCTTCTTTCAAGACTTCAACTCTCAGTTGCTACACAATGATGCCGCATGATATATTATTACATTATCAAACAAGAAACATAAACTAAAAAAGCGCATGTATTTGTACACAAAACGTTATCGAATAAAAAAAAATCATGTTAAGCCTGGTCCCTTTTGGAACTCAGGACGTGTTAGCGCATTTTCGTATTATGTATCAGTACTTATGTTAGATATCAGCATTATGTAGTTATCAGTAATTGTGTTTAGATTTTAGACATATTTTTATGAATTTTCTTGTGTAATGAATATACCTGAAATTTTTTTTATTTAAAAGTCATTTCTTTACATTTTAAAAATTTTTATTTTTTCTTTAATCTAACTACAAGTGGTTTGTGGTCACTGAAATAGGACTCATAAATGAAACATTCTAAATTGTAATCAGCTAATCGCCCAAATACTCCGTCAATTGTTGTTTGATAGATCGTGGTTGCCAATCTTGGTGAAAGTAGCTGAATGTTGAAGCTTGTTTCGAAAAAGTTTTCAATTTCTGCCCCTGGGCCGCGAAGATCTTGATTGAAGTCACCACAAATGATGACGTAAAACTCTCTAAACTTTTACACATATTCTAATGACGTCAACAAAAAAAACTAATACTTTTGATAATACTAAGATTTCCGGCAATGGCGGCCGTTGCCTGCGCCAGTGTTATCTCTCGATTCGCAATATTTTTTGGTAGTTTTAACGGGGTTTTTTAACGGATCGAGTAACTGAGTGTTGATGCACAAATGGCAGGTCAGGACATACAAAAAACATATATACATCATGGGTCTAGGACTTATGGATGCTGAGATCTAGTGTGATGACAGACGGACGGACGGACGGACGGACAAAAGGGGTGCAATAGCGCATTCGACTTCTCGAAAATGCGCTAAAATATTAATTTCCTTGAGGACAGACGATAACATGCTACGTTTTTTATTTTTTAAAAAAGCCTTGTAAATGACTTCAATAAAGTCTGAAAACGACCCTCTCTCTCCAACAACTCCAACCACCCTCCTCCTCTCTTCGTGAAACAACTATAATAACCAAGAAAGCAACGCTTGTCTCCAGAGACATTAATCCACCCTCTCGACCATCACCAACAGACCAGTGCTCTTCAAGAACACCATCGACACCACCCACCCTCTGTACCATTACTACCAAGCAACAGCGACTTTTATCTGTCGTCGCCATCCGTCCTCATCAGCAACACCGCCAAACTTCTCCACCAATACTAACAACAGCACCCACAACAACACCACCAATCCTCTCCACTAATACTAACAACAGCACCAACAACAACACCAATCTTATCCACCAATACTACCAACTGCACCTACAACAACACCGCCAAGCCTCTCCACCAATACTAACAACATCACCCAGAACAACACCACCAAGCCTCTCCACCAATACTAACAACATCACCCAGAACAACACCACCAAGCCTCTCCACCAATACTAAAAACTACAACCAGGTTTTCCTTTCAACGCCACGCATCCCCAACAGCAACCACAACAACACCACCAAGCCACTCCACCAATACTAAAAACTACAACCACCTTTTCCTTTCAACGCCACGCATCCCCAACAGCAACACCGCCAAGCCTCTCCACCGAAACGCATACGCTTTCCATCAACAACTAGCCTCTCCCTTCAACACCAACATTCAGCCGTGTAAAGTCCACAAAGACCTTCTTAAGCTAGGATTACGTTGCCGTGTTAACCACGCTTCAACAAGTAGTGGGGCATGAAATGGGGCTCTGCACTCACTGTCAACGCCTGGTCATCGCTGAGAGAAACATATTTTTAATTTATTTTTTTTTATCTACAAAGGAAGATCGATTCGGCTATTTATTTTAAAGAGGGCATACACTGAAGTATTTAAATACATGAACTCAAAGCAGAATTGGAATTTTTTTTAAACACTGTTTAACGTATCTGAGTAAAATAATGAAAATAATAAATTGATAATTTATATAGCGATGTATGCCTGTAAGGAATTGGGCTCAAAGTGCTTTACATGAAGATAATAACAGATATATATATATATATATTTACTTAGTATAAATAACGCATACAATAGGGCCCATCAGAATATGAAAATTAAGTTTGAACTCCACAGACATTAGTTTTGTTATAAAACACAGTAATAGAACCGTTAGGATTGACCTACCTAACATTTTTGTTAAAGAAAAATATTTTTAAAAAATTAAATAAAATTAAACTCAAAAATTAAAATATAGCAATTTAGATCTTTTATAATTCCAATAGTTCGTTGGGTGAAAAGAAAAACTCAGTGTTTTGTAATAGTATATGATTTTGGTTTAGTCCAGTTTTCTAATAGGTGTACCAGAGTTGACAAGACTAATAGAGCCACTTGACTAATAGAGACTTTTGAATAATAGAGCCACTTGACTCATAGAGCCATCGGTTGCTACACGTAGCCAAATGAATATCTGACATGATGTCAATGTACAGCGTAAAGCAATTAATACATCAAAAGTAATTAGGTTAAATATGTAATCTTTTGCCATACCCCCAAAAACAAACAAACAAACAAATTAAAAACATTTTTTTTTTAAAACCCGTAAAAACATATAACCTGTAAAGACAAAGTGTTTTTTACTATAAAATCTAAATCCTTTATATATGATACAGAACTAAAATTATTGATTACATTCAAAACAAACATTTACAAACTGAAACTGACTTAATTCCCAAAAGCTCTAAAATAAGTACAGGTGGGGGTGGGGTTATGGTCATTGATCGTTGGAGTGAACTCAGCAAACTTGTGGATGTCAACAACAGACAGCCATTTATACATTTAGTTACAGAAAAACTAAAAGTGCATTAACTTTATTACGGTACATTAGATCGATCTGAAATTTTTAAATAATGCAATTTTATTAGACACGAGTCTATGTGCAACATTTCAGCTAGATATCATCATTCACGGCAGATTCAGGCCAATGATAAAAATGATGTACCGAAATTTCAAATCGATCGAATGGTCAGTAGAGTAGATCTAATTGAATTATTGACATTTTAAATTATTTTATTTATCTCTTTATACCATGTTAGTTTTTGAGACAGAGTTTTGTGGCGCGTAATATGCTCGACAACCTTTTATGTCGCGCAATAAGGTATATTAAATATATTCACGATCGGTGCGCATTATATTAAACAAGTTATACGAGACATAGTCTATCTAGAATTGTGTATTTTCTGATTGTTTTGACCTGCGTATTATAATGAACATGCTTATAAATAGATCTATGTCTCATATGTAAAAAAAGTTATAGTGAAAAACTTGGTTTTTTAAAATTATAAATTAATAAACATGAATAAATAAAAGTAATTGAAATGAAATACATTTTAAAAGGTTGATAACATTTTTACCATTGCATGCTCTATTGATGTAAGCAGTAATAAAAGAGTCCGTTAAGAAGATGTAGCTATAAAAACACATTTAAAAAATACAAGATAATTGTTTTGAAAGCCACAAGAAATAAATTGGGGTCACAGGTCCCCCCACCCCTTAAATGAGACTAAACATATTCCAAATTTACACCCCAAAAAATCAACAATTAATATGCTTTTATTTTTATTTATAAATATATGGTGGGGGGGATGTTATAAACAAAGAAATTATATACATCAGTATGTAAACACATCTTGTATGTTAAAAAATACATTTACTTACTTACCTAACTTTCATAGTAGAAAAATCGTGGTGTCAAAATTTAAATTATTTGTACTTTTTTTATTCTAGGGACAATATTGCAAGATTTTGTAGTCTTAAATAACTAATTGTGGAGCGAATATATATATATATATTTTTTTTGCAAGTCCAGCTTAAAGAAGATCCTTTCACAACTAGATACACTGATAGCAATTGTTGAAAAAATTCTTAGCAAAATTATAATTTTGGGTAAAGAATTTCCAATCTATACTGTTAAATATATTTTAATAGATCAATAGGGCATTTCTCCCCGTTTTTCTAACCTAATATCCCTTCTTGTGGTGTAGGTACAGCCAGGGCTGGTCTTAGGCTACTGCAACCATGCGGCCGCAGTGGGCCCAGCGGTTTCATAGGCCCCACTTATCTTAATTTTTTACTTATTATGCTTATTAATACATTATCCACACCAAAACTGGGCCCCACGCAATCCTTTTCGCAATCTAACCTGCATAGGGCTCCGCAATAGCTAAACTAAGACCGCCCCTGAGCACTGCCATAAAAACCTGCATTCTTCCTCTTTCAATATCTAAATGTTTTTTTAAAAAATCAATGTGAATAAAGAAATTTATTTTAAGTTCAAATTCTTTATTTTGTAGGCTACATGGGATTATACACGAATATTTTCTTGCAAGAAATGTAACTCATCGGGGCATTCTTTTATTGTCTTTTATAATTACATCTATGCATAAAAACATTTCTTGTTGTACTTCTTGCTCTAAAGATAGAACCACGTCTTTTGAATTTCCCCCACTCACATTTTTTCTAATTCTAACTCGGCTTTCAGTTGATATCTCCAACTCTCTAAAACAACGTTATGTATTAGCAAATATCGTTTATCTTTGTTCCACGAAATGGGTTTGCATTAATTTAAAGAAGACGGGTTCTCATAAATTGATATACCATAGAAGAGAAGAAGATTGCATTGAACTGAGTAAAATTCCAGCATCTGATCTCGTTTGACTAGTTACTTCAGATGTCAATTTTTCCAAGACGCTTGAAATTTTTAAGTTTGTCTTATTCGAAATTATCTATATTATTGTGGTGTTTATTAACGGAGAAACGAATAACCGTTCATTTTTTATGAACAACCGTATTTTAATTTTAAAAACACAAGCTATATGTGCTACTTTAATGCAATAAAAACAAAAAAAATTAATTTAATTTTTAATAGTGTTAACTTACAATAATTTTATGAAAGCTGAAACAGTAATATAAATTACTACTCGCAAGCTAAACACAAAATTTGAACAACCATGTCATGTAGGTACTTGTTAGCGCATCATTCTGCGCAGAAACTGACGTGACGATATTAATAGTACATATTTTCGGACCAACAGTGATATGTTGTTGTTTTTTTGTTTTTTTGTTTTTTTTTAATGCAGTTTTCTTATAAAAGCGTCATATGTAACATATACCGCTTACTTTTCCAAACTAATCGTTACCTTTTTTGAGCTATTTTATATTTTATTTTTGAACTTTTTTTGCGTTAGTTATAATAACTACTATGTAATAAAAGAAATTTTGCACGTGTCCGTTAATTAAGAATCAAAATTAAGATTTTTTTCACCTTGGTTTTATCCCTTCAAAAGAAAAAGGGCGGTTTTCGGAAATTGCTTTACTTTAAAAAATCCCCACAAATGCCGCCCTTTGAATGAGTGCAATCCGGGGCGGACCGCCCCCACCGCCCCCAGCTACGCCACTTAGTGTATGAAATGCAAGTCAATAAGCTACAAATCCGTAAGGAATGAATCATAATGTTCTTTCGAAAATCTTTAATTAAAGTCAAGTTAATCTCAATTTCAACTCTGTTGTTAATGTTGGCCTTAAAACGTAGGGGCTTTAAACAATCTTTTTTAAAAAAGGACTTGTCTTGATTCTTTTCCGAGTGTCGCAGCTGCCTATAAAACTGTGTTATTACACCGAGGTTTAATAAAAATGTAATGGCTCAAATAGTTAAACAAATTCAAATGAGATGTTTTAAAAGCATGTGTGACATATTTAGAGGCTGACGAAAAGTTTTAGCCTCTACGACGAGAAGATTGTTGATGGTGTAACATAATCTCAACGGCCACACATTTGCCGCGTCCACGCTTTCAGTGATAACACCTATCAATAACTTAACTGACGTGTGACACTCGATGTCGGCAAACTAATGTTGAAGCCATAAAAAAAACGTTTGGAAGTGCTTCCAAATGAATGTTACGAGGTCGATTGCTGCGCTCAGGGAGTGTTGTATATGAGCTTGTTTTCACTTTAAAGTGAGCCGCCAAAATGGTCCGTCAATCATGTTATTTCAACACGGGAAGATTCAATCGAGAGACGCTCAGACCATTTTCTAACGTATCACAAGGATGAAATAATCTCAGTGAGGCTGAATGTTTAGAGGGCTTTAAAAAATGACTGTATCTTAAATATATTTTAGTGTTTTATGTGGCTTATTTAAGGAGAAAATCTTAATTCACTCTATTTGAAGATACAACTGATTATTTTGGTTATTTAAGTCAAGTTCTCGCCACATATTTTAAGTATGATTTGTTTAAATTGTTAATTTTTTTTTAAAAAATTACAAAATTAAAATGTATGTACTCTAGAAACTTATACCCACTAGAAATAGCAGAAAGATCATCAGTTTCGGACGAAACGCTTTTAAAATTACTTATTTGAGCTGTAAATAATAGGGCTTCAAGAAATAGTTTGGTTTTCTTAATATTTTCATTCTCTACCGCTCATTATTTTTAAACAAAAGACTGGATACATGGTTTCTTGTGGCGAAATGGAGGTCTGGCCAACTGAAGTCAAATTAACATAGATGGGTGTTCATGTGTGGGTGGGGCGGGGAGCTCAAAAGGAAGTGGTGTCCGAAGTTGAGGTCTTCCAAGAAGTGAAACGTCCAAATGGACAATGACCTTTTTTAAACGCAGGACAAAAGCCCAGTCAGCGTTCCATGGTGTTGGGGGTGGAGGAGGGGGGAATGTCGCGTGCTTGTAACACATTCTCTAAAAATTCTAATAACGTCTAGCACTCTGAAGGAGGCTGCAGTATTAGGGCATTCAGATACAGGCTGGCACCTTTTAGAACAGCCACACGGGTCTTTCCGATTGTATTAATTAGAATGGAAATCTTTTCTTACTTTTTTAAATCTTTTTTTTTTCAAACGGCAATGCAGATTAATACTTTTTGAGAATATATGTGTTAGAAATGATTAAGTATTTATATGAAAATCCCACTTGACTTAGACGGAATCATTGTCTTAACTCTCGTGTTCATCAAATGGATTTTTCGTTCAAGAGTAAGGAGAAACAACATCTTAAAGGTTTTTGTTAAATCTGGGCTTGGTGAGAGATGTTACTTGTGTTCTCTGCGTGAAACATAAATTTAGAAGTCAGCTATTTTAGACCAATCTATTCTAATAAATTCATGGAATAATCTATAAATGATCAATTCCAGTTTGGTTAATCTTACTTACATTTTGTTCACTGGAATTTTAATATCATTGGTGAAACAGAATCAGTTGTACAACAAAAGTGTGCGTGCGTGTGTGTCGGAGGAGGGTTAAACCATTATTATTAGATTCATTTCTGTAAAAAAAATATATATATATATATTTTGGGTGGTGTATCGCAAAGGAGTTGCAGAATTGAATTCTCTGAAATTACTTATTTGAAATGCGTATTTTCTCAAACGATGACAATAGATAGGAGGGAAGGCAATGAAACACCCCAACCAAATTTTGGTATGTGGTTTTCTTGCCGGTGTCACGAAATCAAGCCCCCCGCCCCCCCCCCCACACTTTTTTTTATGCACAAGAAAAAATAATGAAGGATAGAGTCTCTCCCGGAGAGTTTTTTTAAAGTCTCCAGTAGCGTTAATTTAAAAAAAAATAAAGATTGAACTAAAAAACAAAGAAGATCAAGAAAATAGTAGACTAAGTGGTACACATGTGTGAATATTGCAATGCGAACCTTTTGCTATTCTTATATATTTTAGTATTTATTGCGTGGGTATTGTATTGAAAGTGTGATTGGGGCTTAGTTATTTTTAGAGAGACTTTAATTTACAGGTAGGTGAGAATTTATTTTAAACTGGAGGAACATTTTTTTCTTCACCGGAGTATTTATTTTAAAATAAATCCGCTGGTGGGAAGAGACTGTATGGACCTATGGAGGAGGATATCTAGTATCACATTCGGAAATGTGGTTTTCCTGATTTTTCTTTCTTTTATTTTTTAACGGCCCTTGGGGATTATCATCGACCTTGAGTTACTTAAGGACAATCACTAAACAAGTTCAGTCCCTAAACAAGTTCAGTCCCTAAACAAGTTCAGTCCCTAAACAAGTTCAGTCCCTAAACAAGTTCAGTCCCTCTAAACAAGTTCAGTCCCTAAACAAGTTCAGTCCCTAAACAAGTTCAGTCCCTAAACAAGTTCAGTCCCTAAGCAAGTTTAGTCCCTACACAAGTTCAGTCCCTAAACAAGTTCAGTCCCTACACAAGTTCAGTCCCTAAACAAGTTCAGTCCCTAAACAAGTTCAGTCCCTACACAAGTTCAGTCCCTACAGTCCCTAAACAAGTTTAGTCCCTAAACAAGTTCAGTCCCTAAACAAGTTCAGTCCCTAAACAAGTTCAGTCCCTAAACAAGTTCAGTCCCTAAACAAGTTCAGTCCCTACAGTCCCTAAACAAGTTCAGTCCCTAAACAAGTTCAGTCCGTAAACAAGTTCAGTTCCTAAACAAGTTCAGTCCCTACACAAGTTCAGTCCCTAAACAAGTTCAGTCCCTAAGCAAGTTCAGTCCCTAAACAAGTTCAGTTACTAAGCAAGTTTAGTCCCTACGCAAGTTCAGTCCCTAAACAAGTTCAGTCCCTAAACAAGTTCAGTCCCTAAACAAGTTCAGTCCCTAAGCAAGTTTAGTCCCTAAACAAGTTCAGTCCCTACACAAGTTCAGTCCCTAAACAAGTTCAGTCCCTAAACAAGTTCAGTCCCTAAACAAGTTCAGTCCATAAACAAGTTCATTCCCTACAGTCCCTACACAAGTTCAGTCCCTAAACAAGTTCAGTCCCTAAACAAGTTCAGTCCCTAAACAAGTTCAGTCCCTAAACAAGTTCAGTCCCTACAGTCCCTAAACAAGTTCAGTCCCTAAACAAGTTCAGTCCCTACACAAGTTCAGTCCCTACGCAAGTTCAATTAGTGCATGAGTCCAGAGCAAAAATGAAATTACACCACAAAACAAAAGACAGAGCAGGTTTAACGTTAGCCAAGTTTTTTTATTTAAGGAAAAAAAATTCTCATGTTTAAGAAGTGTTAAAAATTGATATGAGATTCCACATGAGAGCAGAGTTAAAGTAGGTTGATAAGAGCCTCACGGGCCTGACAGTGCATGATAGTATCATCAGCTAAAGATAGAGAGAGAGAGAGAGAGAGAGAGAGAGTGAGAGAGAGAGAGAGAGAGAGAGAGAGAGAGAGAGAGTTTTGGAGAAGGTAAAAAAATGTCGTCCGGGAATGGAGGCGGATTGAAAGAGACCAGAGCGAGAATGAGGCTATTAGATAAGAGCCGTTTGAGATTTGAATGAATGCGGAGGATGAGGCGAGGAGTGATGGGGGAGGGCGGGGACGGTAGGCGACGACAGAGGAACATTTCAACTGAAAGACACCAGCTCGTCAAAGAAATCGATAGCAGGAGAAGAACACCAGAAAAAATGTGTGTGTGGGGGGGGGGGGGAGGCGGTCGGGGTTCGGAGATTTTCGAGATCAATTTGTTTAGGTTAAGGAGAGACGGAGTAAAAGAGAGAGAGAGAGAAAGAGAGGAGGGTCAGAAAGATAAATCGGGGAGGAAGAAGGAACTATGTGGGGGCGGGGGGGGGAGAGATTACAGCATCCACGTGATGTGAACCAACAGATATGCAATAACTCAATTCCTGTTTCACACCAACTCCTCGTCTGGCCGGAAATCAGACTTCTTGATTGGTGTGTGGGTCCCAGGACATCAGCTAAATACTTGACCAACAATAGCGAACCTTTTTTCTCTCTCTCTCTCTTCCCTGTTGTTCTTTTTTAACATAAAACCCATAGTGATCCAGACAAACCCCGTATACACACAATCGAATTTTCTCGGGTTCTGAAAGGATTGATTGGGATTGCGTTTATTTCGAGGGTCTCGAATGAGAAGGGATATTATATTAACCGAAGACATCAAAAGGTCAGCTATTTACGGATTAATCCGGCATCCTTCCGTCTCGCGAGACGATGGTGCATCACCGTTGGGTTGGGTTGCATTTCCTCGCGTGACTGTGCAGTCCTATCCTTGAGTGACAGTCTTTGCCACAGTTTTTACACACGAGTTCTGTGCTTCCAAATGTTTTGGCCTTTCTCCTAGCTCTTCTGTCTGCAGCCTCCCCCATTCTTCGCTCCTCGGCTACTATGACGCCCTCTTTGACAACTGTGCGCCACGTAGATCGGTCTTCTGCCTTACACTCCCAGTCACTTGTATGTATTTTGGCTGCTTTCATGTCCCTTTGACAGACATCTTTAAATCGCAAGCGTGGGCGACCTGTTTTCCTCTTTCCTGAAGCAAGTTCACCATATAGGAGGTCCTTCGGGATGCGGCCGGGGCTCATTCTTTTGACATGTCCTAGCCACCTCAGGCGTCTTTCACTAAGAATTGAGAACATGCTATTTACGGATAATGACGTCTTATTTCCGTCAAAATCTTTCTTCGGGGGTAATTGTCTTGAAGCGATGTAGAAACATCAACGAATTGGCGTCTACCATCTTAGCGCCGATACCTGATAGTGCGCGTGCATTTACAATGAGAAATGTAGACTTGCGTTTATGCCGCGTGAAGCCGACAGTGGATCAAAGTATGTCAAAGCTTGAAACGAAAATAGAAGACAAATGACAGTAACGATAGAGCTTAAAGCCTGATATAGTAGACAGGCCTTTAAAAGTGATAACGCGATAAGAGTTAAAGTGCTTTCTCTTTCTTGTTTCCTGCTTTTAGTTCTTTCACATCTGTTTATTATGTCTGGGATTCGGTGAGCTGGTTAAACTTGTCAAATTTGTGATTGGGAGGATGTATAAAGCATACATGAGATTATGTCTTTCAGGGCAGAGTCGATGACACTACATGCTATTTTCAACACTTTACTTAAGCTTTATTGTTGTGCCCTAATATTTCGGCTCCCCCTGCCCATGACTCCTCACCCACCTCCAAACCCCGTTGTTTAGTTGCAGTTTGTTATTTAAAGTCAATTTTCAACATCAAGTAGATCAAATGGAGTTCTTGTGGGTCTTTTCCGCTGTTTATTTTGTTTTCTTTGTGTTTTGCGTAAACTACTTCAACATCAAAGAGAGTATTATTTCCAAACTGACCAACATTGAGCGTACAGACCTATACTTTTGGAGTCGCAAATCTCGACACAGTCTACTGACGGACGATCGATCGCTTGCCTTTTAAACAATTCTGTTTAATAAATAATATATATTTTAGCTTCGCCTTCATTATTAATTATCGCTCACATGTTGCCAATTCTTTAGTATTCATGATTCTATATGAACATAGTCTTTAAAAACAGAGTCAAACACTTCTTACTGTAGAACCCAGACCTAATTTCTCCCCATACCTTTGACAGCCCGCGAGCCAAACTATCCAAATTCCCGCAAAGGATGAGCTAATCTCATTGTTAGAGTTTGTCAGTACTATGGCAAGACAATTGCTGTAAGCCAAAGCCCCAATAAGCCGGCTAAATGAGGAAGCTATTTCGCTGGGGCCCCGCTGTAGCCAGGGGCGGGCATGGATTAAGACTCCCAAATTTGGTCGTCTTTCACCATTTCTTTTTGCTCGAGCTTTTCCTCTGATTTGAATGTACAATAAAAAAAATAAATAAAAAAAAAACAGGAAAGAATTGCAACCGCGGGTGAAGGATATGGCATTGAAACCAAAATCAGGCAGTTTTGGATTCGAGAATTGATAAATAAAAACAAACAAGACAAACTAATAAACAGATATTTAATAAAGAGCGGTGAAAATAAAAGCAGCAGCTTCAGTAAAAATACGAATTCATAAGAATGCTAAATAATTTTATGGTTTTACGATATCGCTGAATCAATTTAATATATTATTTTTTAATTTTAAAAAAATATTAAATTTTAGTTATATTGTTTTGTGATTACTGTTTTGTTTATTCATTTCAAATTCAATGATTTAGACCAGTGGTTCCCAGAGTGGTCTCTACGGACCCCAGGGGTCCCAGGTACCATTCAGGGGGTCCGTGGAAAACGACAAGGTTTATATTATCCAACAAAGAGAGTATCTGCTATCTACAATGACAGTTTGTGACACTGTCAACGTCAACGATGAACATTTTACAATGAATTGAATGAACGAACTTGAACGAAGTTCAACAAACTTGTAGTGTGTACCAAGCGAACAGTGTTGTACTGAGTGTGTAGTGTGGTGTACAATAAGTCGTGATGTAGAACCGCAATAAAAACTGTTCTTTTATTCAGACGATTTAAGTTTAATATGCCGTTAGTTAACTTAGTTTGTTATCATATGCAGTAGAGTAGTATCTATACTTTTAAAATTTTTAACTTAATATTTTTCTCGTATTGAAATTCATAATTTTACTATATTTTGCATTGATATATAAACACTTCTTAATTTGTTTATTTTATTCTATATTAATAATTTAATGAATAACTTAATTTATTAGTTAAAGTTTTTACAATAGACTAGAATTTTAAAATTTTAAGACTAAATAACATATAACTTGTGAGACAAGTAATTTTTATATTTAATTTTGCTAATCCAATCACAATGCAAATGCCATTTCAAGTCCAAACGAGAAAAAAAAACAGCAAAGAATATAAAATAATTACAATGATATAACATAGCATATAAATAAAATGTTTATATTTAAATACTGAATTGAAAATATTGAATGATTGACTACTGTCAACGTACTAGCCAATGACAAAGAAGTTAAAAACGAAAGCCAACACTCACCCTGTCCCAGTTGCCACGGCTCCTGTTTGACTATACAGTTTTATGGTTTAAACTAATAATTACAAATTTAACTTTAAATTAAAATAAAATTATTACTTTTTTAAAACATAAAATTATTATTTTCCCCCATTATTTTGTACTGATGTTTGTGTCATTTTTCTCACCCCCCCCCCTAACCGTTCTTTGCACTTTCTATGATACGCAAATCTGCGGCGTATGCTATGCCGCGGGGCATCTAGTTTATATATTATCTATAACAATAAATATAATTTAATGACAATGAGCAAATAAAATAGTTACTAGTTAGTAGTTACTAGTAAGTTGTAACATGGAACTTGGTACTCAGCAGTACTTATTACCTTTAAGTTTGCAGTTGTCTCTTCAATTTTTAAGTTTCGAAAAATTAAGTGTTTGTCATACCCAAATTGTTTTCCAAGAACAATGTCATCCCAAGTTTGTTAGCGACAAGCTAGAACGCTTATCATTATTTATCTGCACCATTGTGCTGAATCATTCCTTCACTATCGCTTCTTATTAAATTTCAAATAAACTTTCCTTTTTATATATTTTGTTAATTTAAATTGATTAAAAAATTCTTTACCACATTGATATCCGGATCTGCCATTATTATTTGCCGAATCCGTACAATGGCGAAAACCCGATATCCCGTCCGGATATCGGATGTCCCCTAATACATATAAATATTTAAAAATCACGACTCGCATCCATAGAGGAGCGTTCTCAGTAAGTAAGATGCAAGTCATGGACCACTTATACTAGGCATGAAAGAAGGCTCAACAGCTTCCACCTCAGATGCCTGCGCCGCATCCTTGACATCAAATGGCAAGTGAAAGTCCCCAACACAGAGGTCCTGGCTCAAGCAAGCAGGAGCAGCATTCCAGCCATACTAAGCCAAAGATGCCTCCGTTGGCTTGGACACGTCAAGAGAAAGCAAACTTGTCGCATACCCAAAGATGTGCTAAACAGCGAGCTGGCAACAGGGAACAGGTCGGTTGGTCGGCCATGTCTCAGATACAAGGACATATGCAGGAGAGACATGAAAGTAGCCATAATTGACATACAAATCTGGGAAAACCTGGCTAAGGATTGGACCACCTGGCGGGCTATAATGAAAGAAAGATAACTAAGAACAGAGGAGCTAACTAGGGAAGAGGCAGTTGAAAAAAGAGCGAGGAGAAAGGCCAGGCAACACTGCCCCACTACATTCGTGTGTGTAACATGCACAAGATACTGCCACTCAAGGATTGGTCTCATCAGCCGCACCAAGATCTGCAAATAATAAAAATAAATCTATCGTCTTTCGTAGACGAACAGATGCCATACATTTAAAAAATCAATATGTGGATATTCGCGACTAACGATAAAGAGGAATAAAAAATGTTGATAGAGAATTCTCGGTCAGAGACTAAACTAAATATAATTTTTTAAAATCATTTAGCCACCTTTTCACACACACACACGCACACGCGCACGCGCACACACACACACGCACACGTACACGCACACGCACACACACACACACGCGCGCGCGCACGCACGCACACGTACACACAAAAAACATAAAAGTAAATAAATAATGAATTATTTTAACATATTTTCGCTTGGATTTGAACAGTCTACTATGACATTAAAAGGTAAGAACTTACTTTATTATTTTTGTAATAACAAAACAAAACAAAGAAAAACAACTTCAGATGAGCTCACAGCACCCACAATAGGAAGGTGAATTGATACCCGATTGTATTTCATTGAGGAAAACTCCAATCTATGCCTGATGGCTGGCCGCTTTGTAGTGGAAGTATTGATAGAGCTGATGATTTATACATAAATGTAAGTTTTTACTTGTCATACGGATCAACGAAACTTAGAGCAAAAATTGCGTAGGACGCACTAATCTTCTGTACAGAAGGAGCGTCTGTAACTGTTAAAGTAAGATAAGTTTAGATACATGAGTGTTTTATTGAGCTCACTAGATATCCCCATGACGCACGAGTCGTAAAGCCTAAGGGGGGGGGGGGTTATGACATCATCTCTCTAATTTAATCATTTTCTTTGTTAACAGAATAAGGGAGACACTTCGAATTATTCAATGATTCATTTTAGTTTTGTATTACAGTTAAATTGTAGACTCCATGTAGTCTGTGTTTGTTAAACTTTTGAATTTGAAGGTTCTTTTGATATGGTGATTCTTGAATTGATGTTCATATCTAGAATACAACATCAACCTAATTTAACCTCCTGAATTTATTTTCTAGATGTTTTTAGTGTTTATTGTTATTGAAAGATTCTCTATCAACCCCCCACCCCGTCCCCTCTTTTTTTCCTCACTTAACAATTTCTAATTTCGGTCCTTAACATTTTTTTTTTAAAAAAAAAGAAGAAGAATTATTTCCCCTTGACGTTATGGGCCTTTGATGAGATGTCCACAACAAGGGCAGACAAAAATCCATATCCGTGAATAAGTCAAATACCTCCTAATCCATGTGTGCTGAGTCACAACACGCTGTAAACGCTGGCATAAATTTTTAAAATATAAATTTAAAAAAAAAAAAAAGAAAT
>MUZC01000630.1:12374-23891 GCA_002072015.1 Radix auricularia | reverse complement strand
TTTTTCAAACCGTTTAACCGGCTTTCAAAAAACGAAATGTGTTAATATCCCTTGATTATATTTTATTTTAATGCATGCAAATTAAACATTGACTATAAATAATTACTCTTAACTTCTTTGTTTATAAAAAAAAAAAAGTTATTTAAAAATAATATTTTTATAATGTTTTTTTTTTTTTTAAATCCCTCAATTGACTGACGGGCATCCCGTAACAAAAAGTTCGGCGAACAGGGGTAATTTACCTCATCTAGGGTCAAAAGGGAATTCTTGGGGGTAATGCAGACTCATTTGGGACATACAGCATCTACTACACTCCACTATAAGATATATTCAAATACGTCATGTGTACGTGTACGCTTGGAACATATGCCCACTATTGAACCGGTTCCTTTCTGAAAATGCATTTGTTAAATTTGTCATCTATGTAGATTTCTTATTTACGTACTATACGAAGACACCTAAATCCAACCTACTTTCATTTATATGAACACGAGAGAAATAATCCTAATCTGACTGTATCACGTAATCGTTTCTGTCATATTTAAAACTAATGCCATAAAAACTGAGTTCAGAAGAAAGTTGTTTTGTGCTCCTCGAGAATTTGATGCATACAACAAAGTTAATGAATACTTTTGACTAATTTTAAATGGACACATTTATCATTATATTTAGAATGGTCAAAGGCGTTTGACCAAAAACCAATCGAAAACTTATCCTGTTCTGTTTGTAAAACTCACCAGTTGCATTTATGGGGGCTCGTGGGGGGGGGGGGATAGCTGACCAAAAAAGTTCGTACACTCCTGCTGCGAGTGAACCAAACGAAGCTGAGGTTACATCAGAAACGCTTTGATGTCAACATCAAATGACGCAGGGTAACAATTTCGTATGTTCTCTTGTGGGTTCTCAAAGTTAAGAATTATAATTATATTTAATTTTCATGTCTGATGGCCTATCGACCGGCACTTTGAGAAGCACTCAATAAAAAAAGTCATAAAATAAATTTTAAGTGACCAAATATTTCAGTGGAAGTTTTATTTAAAGTTACCCTGTCGATGTGACGTCACATTTCTTCAATGCCCCTCCCTCCCCCATGTCTCGCATCGTCATAAAAGTGAGACCCCCCTTCACCCCTAGGTGCGTGACGTCATTTATGGACGGCCCCCAACAGAATTAACAATTTTTGGGAGGTTAAAACAATTTTAAAAACTAGGATCTCTGCTCAAAACCTTTACCTTCTCGATAGTATGCTGCATATTTGGGGCCAAAAATATAGGCGGAAGTTAGATTTAATATATATATATATATATTTATATTTAGGAAACGCTAAACAGCTCTCAACGTTAATTAGATTGGACTCCACACATGTAAGTATTTAAAATATATTTTCTATGCAATAATCTTCTGTATAGAAGGAGCGTCTGTAACAGATAAGATAACAACTATTTTATATGGTTTTAAAAAGTAAAATTAATAAATAAAAATACTTTTTAGAACAAAAGTTCAATAAAATCATACGTTTAAAAAACACACACACACACGCACACAAAACGTATTGAGTATGTCTTAGCTTTCATTAATCTCACACATTTTCTTTCAATTTAGTTTGTCATTTCTCAGGCCTGAAAACGTCACAACTCATTACTAAATGTTGCTATTTCTAGACAAGGTTTCGTAAAGAATCTTTTAAAAGTGTTGTCAGCAATATTGAAGTAGGGTCACATTTTGAAAATGGTTTTGGCAGTGGCGTAGCTAGAGCTTTTGCCGCCCGGGGCGGTCTCCAACATGCCGCCCTTTTAGGGGCCGCCCATAAATGACGTCACGCACCGGGGGGGGGGATCACACATTTGATGTCATTCAAAACGCGCAACTTTAAATAAAAGCTACACGGAAATATATGATTACCCAAACTTTATTCAATGACGATTTACGTGGTTTCACACGTCGTACGATGTTAGAGTGCAACCTTAAACTAAAAACATATTTAAATGACCAAACAAACAAACAAACAAATTTTAAACATGCTCATTTTTAAATACAAAATACCGCTTGTATAGGGGGGAGGGGACTTTGTCACGTCACAGTGATGAATGGGTCTAAGTTTTCGTTTCGTGACGCCGTATGACGAGGGGGGCGGGGGTGAAAAATCAGCCGAAATCACGTGACGTTATTTAAGGACGGCCTCTTAGTTAAGTGAATCATATGATGGTTTTTATAAATTAATAGGTAGTGAGTATAGCCTCGTCAAAACGACCCAATATGCGGCTGCATACGCGCTCGTCCACTTCCGGTTATTGCTATTCTTAGTAACATTGTTTATAAAATGATGTTTATAAAATTGAAGAGTTACAAGTATTCACTGCGCCTTTCATTGAACCTCCGATACTATATGTGCATTCAAACAATCTCTAAAATCTATCACTAAACCTAACCCAAAACCCTAAAAACTATCACTAAACCTAACCCAACCCTAAATACTATCACTAAACCTAACCCAAACCCTAAAAGCTATCACTAAACCTAACCCAAACCCTAAAAACTATCACTAAACCTAACCCAAACCCTAATAACTATCACTTAACGTAACCCTAAAGTCTATCCCTAAGCCTAACATCAAAACAAACCATTTTAAAAAAAAAATCTTATTCATAATCAATTCATGTAGTATTGTTTGAAAAAAATAATTAAAAAATAGGCATCAATAAGAAATCGAACCCCGGACCTGCGATGTAGCGTACTATCGTACTATCGATATGACCACACAGCCACACATTCATCGATGAAATTTTTAAATTTATAAAAAAAATATTACTAAGAATAGCAATAACCGGAAGTGAACGAGCGCGTATGCAGCCGCATATTGGGTCGTTTTGACGAGGCTATACTCACTACCAAATTAATAAGCATGAATAAATAATTGTAATTGAAACGAAGTACATTGTAAAAGATGGGGAACAATTTTACCATTGCATGCCCTATTTATGTAATAAAGCAGTAATAAAAGAGGCCGCATAAAATGATAAACCTATTTATTACGGTATTACAATTTATATTATTTGTAATATCATGTTCTATGGACAATATTGCAAGAATTTTGTAGTCTTAAATCACTTATTGTGGGACGAAAATATTTTTTTCAACTTCAGTTTGGAGAAGCTTCTTTCACAACTAGATACACTAAAAGCAATTGTTGAAAAAAAAATCTTAGCAAAATTATAATGTTGGATAAAGATTTGTTCCAATATTTACTGTTAAATATATTTTAATAGATCAAGGGGGTATTTGCAAAGACATGTAACTCATCATCTCGTTCTTTTAATTTCTATAATTACATCTATGGATAAAAACATTTCTCGTTGTACTTCTTGCTCTAAAGATAGAGCCACGTCTTCTGAATTTTCCCCACTCATATTTTTCTCCTTTTAACTTGGTATCTAGTCGATATTTCCAACTTTCTGTAACAGCGTTCTGTATTAGCATATATCTTCGTTTCAACAAATGGGTTTGCATTAATTTAAAAAAGACAGGTTCCCATAAATTGAGACACCATAGAAAAGTAAAACATTGCCATGAACTGAGTAAAATTCCAGCATCTGATTATCAGGTCTCATTCTATTAGTTACCTCAGATGTCAATTCTCCAATACGCTTGAAATTTTTAAGTATGTCTTTTTCGTAATTATTTATGTTTAAGTGGTGTTTATTAACAAAGAAATGAATAATCGTTCATTTTTAATGAAAAACGTATATTAATGAAATATACAAGCTATATGTGTTACTTTAATGCAATAAAAACAAAGTAAATTTAGTTTTTAATAAGTTACCTTAAAATAATTTTATAAAACCTGAAAAAGTAATATAATTTACTACTTGCAATTTAAACACAATATTTGAACTACTATGGCATGCAGGTACTTGTTAACGCATCATTCTGCCAATGTCGAAATTCCACGCTAAAACTGTCGTGCGATATTAATACAACATATATTCGGACCAGCGGTGATGTGTTGTTTTTGTGCAGTTTTCTTATAAAAGCGCCATCTGTGACGTATACCGCTTAATTTTGCAAACAAATAGTTACCTTTTTAGTGATTTAAAATTTTAAAACTGTACAGCGTTAGTTATAACAACCACTATGTAATCAAACAAATGTTGCACGAATCCGTTAATTTAAACTCAAAATTGAGATTCTTTTTGTTTCCCTATGATTTCCCCCTTCAAAAGAAAAGGGGCGGTTTTCGGAAATGGCTGGGTTTATTTTTCAAATGCCCACAGATGCCGCCCTTGAATGAGTGCCGCCCGGGGCGGACCGCCCCCTCCACGCGCCCCCTAGCTACGCGACTGGGTTTTGGTTCTAAAAAGTTGTAAACAAGTTGTTTTTTTTTCTTCTGGTCAAGTCCTTTAAGCTGAATTAAATTAAAGTACCATTAACAAATATTTGTGATATATCCTCAAAGGAGGATACCCTAGATTTAAAAAAAAAAATATATATATATATATATAAAATCATATCTTAATGAAAATATTCCAACCAAGCACCCAAGAAAATTCTATTTAGGGGCCGTCCATAAAGTACGTCACGCTCCAGAGGGGGGAGGGTTTGTAAGAAAGTGTGACAGTTTGTGACAGGAGGGAGGAGGGTGNCATGTGTGACGTCACGGTGTTTTATATTAAATTTTATTTATTATTTTAATTAAAAAATATATTATTGTTCGTAAGTGTGACGTACTGGGGGGGTCCCGATATTTGTGACAGTTAGTGACGGGGGGAGGCGGGAGTTAAAAATGGTCAAAAATAGCGTGATGTACGTTATGGACTGCCCCTTACAGGTTTTCGGAATGATTTTCGCAGTGTCTATTGCTAAAAAGTCTAATGAGCGTTCTTCCCGTCACCTAACACTCATAAACCTTGAAAACTCAAATGAAAATGCAATTATACATATAACACATTGATATGCGTAGGATGCAATAATCTTCTGTATAGGAGGAGCGTCCGTTAAAAATTAAATATATAAAAAAATGGCGTTTACTCTTATTAAGTCAATAAACTAGTATATTCTTGTTATTGACTACCTCCCATTCGGACCTCGGTGAATCGTTTAAACGGAGTTTTAAAGGGGAGAAAAGAAGCGTAACCTATCGCCTGAGACTAAAGGACGCGGTCACATCTTGATGTAATGGTAATATAATCTGCCCACGAATGCTTGGGGATTTCCTTACCGCCTGGCAATGACGTCGAGAGGTGTTAGGCTAATATTACTACGCGGGCTGTCACAGCTCACAGAAAACGTAAATTAGGTTGGGGGGAGGGGGTGATCACAGGCAAGAACTAATTTTTTAACCCCGATAGAACCAACTTCTGTAATGTTGGGACATTTTCTTCTTTCTTTAATTTTTTAAATATTATTTTGATGGTTGTCCATTTTTTGTATGTGCTGTTACTAGTGGAATAGATATTTTGTTAAATATTGTATATCAGAATCCATTGGACGCCAACAAGAATTTAGTTTTTTTGCAGATTGTGTTTAAAAATTCGTTTAACCCCAAATAACTCATTTGATATTGGATTAGTACTAAAGGTTAGCATGGATTATGGAATTGTTACTCAACGGACCAGGTAGGACAAGTCTTCAACCCACAATTATGAAAAACCAACTGATGGTTTTGCTTTTAAATTAAATTATTTGTTTATATTTTTTTATTGCGAAATGGAAAAACAACTTTAAAAAAAACAATTAAAAGAAAATAATTCAAAGTCTTTTTTACCTGTAACCAGGGGTGTAGCTACAGATTTTGGGGGCCCCGGTGAGCTTGACCTCTTTTAGAGGACCTGCATACATGGTGGGGGCGTAAAAAGATGTAAAAAAAATTCTACACTCTTTATGGGCTCCTCTCGAAATTGGATCCCACTCCCTCCCCTAACTACGCCACTGCCTGAAAAATAAATTAATCATAAAAAGAATGCCAGTAAAGTTAGTTGTTTGTTTTTTTCGGAAAGTAATCAAGAAATATTCATGATAAATGTCAACAGCCTCGAATGCTATCTTTATTCACTGTTATAGTAACGTGGAACCACATAACACTCACTGGAAATTATCATGTCCTCATCTACAGCTAAATGTAACATTTCGTGCTTGGTCATTAGAGGCTAACACCATGCTCAAAAGAGAAAACGAAATGTGTTAACTTCTTTTTTTTCTTCTTTTTAAAATATAACTAATATAACTAAATATAACTCTACCAACTTCCCCACAAACGTTTTTACTTGGTCAATAGACCAAAAATGAATCTTTTCAATTTGCAAATAAATTTTGCAATCGATTAGCAGCAGAGAAAATAGACATTAGACATTTTTAATAAATATTAGCTTAGTTAGGTAATAATATTTTTTAACAATCATTATTCATTCGCCTTCAGTTTTGAAACAGTTCACTGCGATGGTAGCTAGTAAAAATGATTGTTGAAAGTGCCAAAAAAAAAAAACAAAAAAAAAAAAAAAAAAAAAAAAAAAAAACAAACAAACAAACAAACAAACAAGCAGTTGGATTGAATTTATATTCTTTTCTTGGAATGATCTCAGGCTGACTTTTATTCAACATAATCTCGGCTCAAAGAAAACAATCATACCATAAATTTTGTACGTTAAAGAAGCATTTGAATTTATTTATGGGCATGTTAAAAATTGTCTTTACTCCAATCTGAAAGGTAGAGAATATTGTGCAATATCTTATAGAGATGGGACAAGATTTCACTTCCCTATTAGCTCTGTCCCGGTGGAAAAGAAAATAAGCTTGCAATCATAGTTGAATTGATTTTAAGACAAAGACATAATTTGACCCACGATGTCACTCAGATCGATGCTTGCTTGATTCGTGATGCGCTGTAACATGGGAAGTCAGTGAGGACTGAAAGTGTACGTCATTTTTAAGATTCACATGCCATTAAGTGATGTTACAGTTTTAGGTTAAATTTTGGAGGAAAAATAGTTCTTTTTCAACAAAGGCGCACGTTATTATCATAAGCTAAATTTTTTTTGCATGAAAATATGAAAACAAAATGCTTGTCTTAGTCTAGTCCACTACGTTGAATCAAATTAAACTTATAATTGCAGAAGATCTTTTGAGAGATGCTAAACATAATACCCGGATGTTTTATTGATATCGTAAACGGAATGCTTCAAACTTGATGCCCGCATGTTTTCATTAATAGATTTCCGCCATGAAATAACAAAGCTTGTAGTTACCTCTGAGGACGGCGATTATTCCCCTTGCAGACGCATCCGAATCGGACATCGTAGCCCCGGCGACACGATCACTAGAAACTCTTTGACCCCGGAGACCAACGGAGCTGACAGTCATTACGTTCCAGACCCAATCACTGCCGTCATCTGACCAGATCGTTACCCGTGGAACCCCCCTCCCCCTCCCTTGGGATTACCACACCAATCAATATCCTAACAAGGATGTGTACATAGGTTGGGGTGTGATGGGGAGGGTTGGTTTCCACGCAACACAAGCCATCAAGAGAATTTTTTTTCTATTATCCTTTCTTTTTTTTTTAACATCAGCGAGTCGAAATCAAAATTACGCGCGGTTTACTCAAAGCACACACGTGGAATCATTCAGCCGTTAAATTATTTACCGCAGTGGAGACTGGGAAGAGGGAAAATATCAGGCAGGCATCCCCGGGTCGCTCATCAATAACCCAACTGGTCATTAGGCGCCGACCAGTCATCGGGAGAACTCAAGCACATCAGACAGGCGCTCGCTCCGTGTCAGGCCGACCGTTGTAGCGCTCATAAGCACATGGACCCAGCCGCTTGAGACGTGTTGTGTCTTTTAAAAGGATTTACCAACAATCTCGCGCACATAAACGTTATTTTACAGGATTTGGAGCTCGTTCATGGCCAAAAATTCTTAAACTGTTGACAGAGAGCGATAACATGCAGGTTCAGAAAGCATCTCAGGATTTGTTGTATTATTATTTTCTTATATTTTTTGTTTATAATTTTCTAAATATTGCATGGAATAATTTTCTTAAAACTCTTTTTTTTAAAATACCGTTATAAAAAAACAACAACAACGAAACAGTATATTAGCACCATTTAAATCACTTCAAAGCTGGGGGAGGGGCTTACCTCTACGTGGTCCCCAGCATGAGTAGGGTATGCGAAACCCGAAACTAAAAGTCCCGACCTGGAAGGTCGAAGTCCGGTTAGGGCTAGCTAGGAAGCTAGACAGATGATTACAGCCGCCGTACGGAACTAAGACAGAGGCGACCATGGTGGAGATCGTCTCTGTCGATGATGAAAACCATTGTGCCCGTTGAGGGTCGGGTCATCCGAGGCGGCCGTTTCGTCCCCCTTTCTAGTTAGAATCAGTGAACGGCACTGTTTAGGGCCAGGAGGGCCAATAAAACACTAGAAAAAGTGCCGTGAAGAACTTTGGTCGGACGTCAGCTCTGAGGAAACCTTCCCGACAAGGGGTGCCCTTACCCAACACTATGTGGTTGGTTCTGCGGTTGCCCGCACCCCCCGGGAGGGTTACAATGATGATTCCCCCCTATCTTGCGACAGTCCTAGGTATATAGACCCGTTTAATGGGCTGTGGTGGCACCGCAGGTACCGCAGGTACGGCGGGTCGAAGTAGGAAAATTCCACATCCTCCTTAGGGAGGAAACCCCCTTGAGAGGCAGGACGGTGAGACTAGATGGAACTTTACCCTGCCCAGGCGGCCCCCTCTTAGAGGGGACCGTATTGGGGGTGCCCTTGTCAACTACGCCCTTCGGGGGAGGGGTGGGAGCTTGCCAAGAGATTCCCCAATGGGACCTATAAGAGTTTTAGTAACTCAGGGCCTTTGATGCCATCTCAAATGTCACAAATCACTTCAAAAAAGCTTGTCTTGATCGCTGCTACCTCAACTATATATTTCAAGGATTTTGAACGCGCCTAAAGCATCATTTACCGACAATAAATCCTTTTAGCAACGATTGCGACACCCTGGGGAAAGTCCAATTGTTGTAGGCATAACCGTGATTTATACCAAGGCCAGTCCTCCTGTCCTATAATATACTCAGCATGTCCCCGGTTATCGATCCCTCTCGACTCTAATTAATTTGCCCGGCCAGCTTAATGCTGTGTTCCGCTCATCCCCCCTCCCCCCCCCTTGAGTCCCGCCACGACGCAGATGTAAACACAACATACAGTAAGTCATCCGACGATGCTGGTTGATGTGTCGTTTGGTGTTTCTCCGACCAGATTACTTCCCAATACAAAGAAATTTCAGATCACGCCGACGAAAGAACACGGCTTTGATGAGGTGGCAACGCTTTTCTTGATAAGATAGGCAGTATCGAATTAGCTCATCTAAGAAATACCGAATGACTCATAAATATATCGTTCTTTTGTTTTGTTTTTACTCATTCAGACCCTTGGTGTTCATTTTTGGTAATTCTGGGTTCTACGTGAATAGCCACTGGTGTCGTGACGTAGCTGAGGTCTACTTGGTGAGATGTAGCAGTATCTAAACAGCTCATCTGAAATTCTCGCACAAACGGCTAGATAAAAACGTCTCAGTCATACCGTTGGTGTTATAGTGGTCACTATGGTCTCTACACGACTCTCATAAATTCTGCCTAGGTTTGAAGAACGAAAAAAAACATGTCAAGCTCCGTATCTATAAATTAAATAAATTCAGAAAATTATAAAAAGTTTTTAAAAAATGTATTTTATATATTATACTTTAAAATGAAACTACTATAAAGTACTTCATTAATAATCTCAAATTTTCGAAAATTACTCTTCAAAAGCTTCAAATTTAAATACAGGTTCCTAAAAAAAACGTTTCCGCACTACCCCATTCTGTAAAATCTTATGATAGTGTTTTAGAGTTTTATTCACAGCACAAAACATAAATTTCTAATATCTGGGAAAAATTAAATGATTTTTCATCTACGTGTTTCTGAATTTAAAAAAAACAACAACATAAAATACTCATTGTTAAACAATTTTTTTAAAACTTTTGAAGACTGAATTAAACGTTACTAATGAATTTAAGAACATAATTGCATATCTTCATTATCCATTTTTTTCTTCGTATTTGTTTGTTTTAACCTTGCATTATTCACAAAATTTTGGTGATACACATGAGTTTCAAGAACCAAAAAAAGTATGTGGCAACTCCAGTGTTTGGTTGACCCTGTGAGTTAGAAAAGTGGTCCCAAACCCCTGAGCCGCGGACCGGTACCGGTCCGTGGATCAAATGATACCGGGCCGCCAAAGGAACATTATATTATTAAACTTTATTTACAGTGGCGTATTTGCTCTCTGATTTTTGCATATTTCCATAGACTCTTTGCAGAGAAACCAGCATAGGGTTCTCTTTGATTTAACATTCTAGTGTAAAATATTTAATCAGTTTTAAATTCATGTTTTGGCTCAACTTTATTTCGAATTGAAGGCACGTTTAAATACAATTAAAATGAAAACTATAAAATCAAACTAATCTAAAATACTCGTGAAAACAATCAACGCAATCACCCATCCCCATCCCTCGCGTCACACCCTCACCCCAGGTCACCGGGTCGCGGTCAAATTATCAAACTTTTGGCGGTCCGCGGCGATAAAAAGGTTTGGGGACCACTGAGTTAGAACATCCCACATGCGCTGTGGTTACACTGCGCATGGAATCCGGGGCTCAGCCTGTCTGAGTTTAAGGACATCATAAATATAAATATTTAGCAGCTTTTCAACTGGCCTTTTTTTTTTTTAATGAAAAAATAAAGAAGTAATGTAACCCCNCCCCCCCCCCCCCGCAGCCCCCACTACAGATTAAAAAAAAACAGCTTTTAACAAATGTGTTTCTTTTAAATTGTAAGATTGTTCCTTATTGTGAAAGAAATCGATAATATGTATACGGTGAGAGTTGGACACGTGAAATCTTGTAGACTGAACTTAGAGTAATGGTAGATGATTTGGTTCCTGTACAGTCTTAGCACCAGATGACGCTAATAACGCCGCGCAGAGACAGAAGAGAATACTTGCTAAAGTGTTTCCATGGGGTGTTTCTTATTGTTACAACAGAAGCTTGGTTGGACTAAAATACTTGCTTCTCACTATTTCTAGCTAAATCCGTCCATCCATCCATCCATCCATCCATCCACCCATCCATCCCTCCACCCAGCCATCCATCTATCGATCCATACATCCATCCACCCATCCATCAACCCATCCATCCATCTATCCATCCACCCATCCATCCTCACATCCACCCATCCATCCATTCATCCAAACATGCACCCATCCATCCATCCATCCATCCATCAATCCATCCATCCATCCAGCCATCAATCTATCGATCCATCCACTTAGCCATCCATCTATCGATCCATACATCCATCCACCCATCCGTGCATTAGTCATTATCTCACGTCTCTTTGCAACTCTTGACTTATTAATTATGCTAGACCATATTCAAAGTCAGAGACCCAAACAGACCATATTCAAAGTCAGAGACCCAAACAGA
>MUZC01000630.1:0-11862 GCA_002072015.1 Radix auricularia | reverse complement strand
GACCCAAACAGATCATATATTTAAAGTCAGAGACCCAAACAGACCATAATCAAAGTCAGTGACCAGGATGTATCATAATTTCCTCAATAGACGGAGACGCTTTTTTTTTATTGTAGCAAACTAGCTTCGTTATTACTGTGTCACCTAGTTCAGTTATGACTGTGGTTGCCTTGTCGGTCAGTGTACATCATAAATCCCCGTGAGTCGCCATACGAACCCGGAAGACGATCCATTATTTTTTTTCTTCTTCCAATGCGGATATGATATCATGCCTGTAACACTAGAAATAATTGGCCCAAACCTCATCATTAGTAGACACAAGGACACTGATTTCCTAGACTACTGAGCTGAAAGGGAAGGATTGGCGATATTGTTTAGATTTATTTTAAGTTGACTGTTGTCTATCTAGTCAAGAGTCAAGAGTTTTTTTGTTTTTTTTGTTTTGTTAATGTTGTCAAATTTAAATGTTTAACAGATATCTTAGAAAGGGCGATTTGAGAAACGAAAAATAAATTTGTTAAAGATAAAAAATATAAATTCTAGATTAAATTCAGTTAAGTTTTATGGTAATTTTTTTTTTAAAATAGAAATGCAAGAAATGTTTTTAGCATCAAAATGTGCGAGAAATTATGTTTTATGTTACACTATTTTAACAGAGATGTATAGATCTACACATTTATTTTCACACAAGCCCAGTAGGAAAAAAATCTATGAAGTTTTTTTTTTTAGACTTGTAAAGTTCATAGCTGACCGTCTTATTTAGAATCAATAGAAGAGTGAGCTTCTCAGAATCTGAACTTAAGCTCGAAGCACATCCTCTAACGTATATGTACAACTCTTGAGGAAGATAAGCTGACGCTGTGATCCGGCCATGACAAGCCAAAACAAGAACAAAATGTGGGTAAGACTGCAATCAGGCTTAGCTTAGTAGATGGTTAACGTGTAGTAATAGTGCACAAATAAATCCAAAGAGATCCAAATAGAGCAATGGATTTCACCGAAGCCAAGTTTTTACTTTAAAAAAAATGTCTTTATATTCGTTTTATTTGTGTAACATTTGTTCGTTGAGGAAGGCTCTTTGCTAAAGTGTTCGCTGTTTTGTTACGCCCTGTCAGGCTCACTCAAACCTTATTTACATGTTATCCATCTACAAAACAAGGACACGCTTACTTGCTACCAACAGTTAAATGTGATACAGCCTCATGAGCCATTCAATAGAATTTTATAAGTAAAGGGTCGTTTTCAGAAAATATAAAAACAACATGTTTGTTTAAATTTAAAAAAAAAAAAAAGCTTATTCCAAAAATAAGTTTTAAAAAGGTAAAAGTAATTAAATTTAATAAAACATTTTATTATTTTATTTTTTTAATGAAAAACGACGCACAACATGAAAGAATTATAGAATTGGCTGAATTACATTGGATGTACTGTGTACCGATGTTCCCTTTAAGGTTCGTCAGACCTTGAGCAAAGTAATAAAAAACGTGTGTGAAAAGATTCACAGCATCCAATTTTTTCGTTCAATATTTTACACAATTTACAGCGCGGTAATTCTAAACAGCTGAGCTGCGTAGGTCAGATATCTGCGCGTCCGCACAGCTGCGCAGCTTAAAGGGAACATTGCTGTGCAATAATAATAATATAATCAGAAGAAGAAGAAGAATCGTATTTAAGAACCCAACCTCATGTGAGACTAAATACAGCTTTGCGCAATAAATCAAACTTAACTAAACATCATCTACAATTATTGAAAAAAACCGATAAAAATAAAGACAGCATATGTGTTTGTTTCTTTTTGTTAGTTTGTTTGGTTTTGTTTGTTTTTTTAAATTGTTTTTTTAAAGATGATTCCAAAAAATAAGCAAATATGCCTTAACTTGAAAGACACGAACTCATTGGTAATAAGTTCAAGAAAAATTTAACCTTGGACCATTTTAGAAAAATAAAAATTTAACCGCAGCCTTTATTTAACGTCAGGGGAGAAATCCTGAATTCAAGTTGACCTAAGTTGTTATTTCTGTAAAACCTAATTTTACAGCTTGGTTTGTAAGAAAAATAATATCATGTTGTACTTCTAACACATTTTAAAACAATTATTTCTTTTCAATATGTAAAAAAAAAAGTAAACTAATTTAATCAAGTTCTATATTTTGAAAAAAATGTTTACTCTAATAATTCGTCTCAGAAATTATTTTCAAGGCTATGTTTGAACTATGACTAGTGTAACACTAAAAGCAAAGCGAAGCCCTAATGAAAACCAACAACGCCATGAAAACACACGAGGTTTCTTCCACTCAGAACGCCGCGGCCATCAATCGGTGAGTGTCCTAGCGGTCAAAGCCGGGACACAATGCTGCCGGGGAATGTCTCTTATTATTCATTGACAGTTCACGGTCGTATGCGGGCGTTAGTGGTGGCAGTCGTTAACGTGTCGTGGCAATCCGCCCCAATGTTTCCTCCCCATAAAACTACGCCCCGCTCCTTTAAAAAAAAAAAAAAAAAGCCTTTCTCCGTCTGTATCACCTGGAAAAAAAATGTCGGGTCTTTGTCCTGATTTAAAATATAAGCCTATAGCAAAGGGAGGAAACTCTGTTGTAACATGTTCCCTGTTAAAACAATTCTTAAGCAAGAGATGTGGACTGTACAGCCAAGAAAACGACAATCACATTGAAACCCTTGGTAATAAAACAAAATAGTTGCTATTTTCTCCCTTCTTTGTTATAAAATAGCTGACTTAAAAACGTTTTATTCCTGGCCATTATTACTAGATCAGTACACACTGAGATGGTCACAAGCATTGTGGTTAGAAATAAAGCCCCAGTCGGATAGAACACGATCTTTTACCCATGTGATAATTTTTTAAAACAAGAGAACAGGTTGTGATCTAGGATGGAATCTCATTCCGGACAAGGAAAAAAAAATTGATTCAAAACCGTCCTTTTATTCAAGCATTTACATTGATGCAATTAACAAAGTACTGGAAACTTCCATGAACCTAATGGAGAGAAAATGTACCTTACATAGTAATTTTTACATTTTTTATTATCCAGATTCGAGGAGGAGAATGTGATTCTCTGTCTAAAAAATCTATAAAGAAACCAAGGCCCTTTTTTTTTTGTTGTTGTTTCGCCTCCAGCTAGTCTAGATAATAATAATATAATGATAATTTATATAGCGCTGTATCCAAGCTAGGAGCCGGGCTCACGGCGCATGGAGATAACAATACATATATTAATTAAATAAACATAGATATGCGTTCCATTGCGATGGATAGATTCCAGAGAATGAGATGACGTTATGTTAATGTTAGTAAGTTTAACAGAGCTGAATATAACTTTTCTGAATCAAAATTTCTTGATTAATATACGTGTACCTCTGAAGTTTTGCTGAACTGTGTAAAGCCACCACAAACTTCAGAGTATTTAAAGTAGTTGAAGATGAGTTAAAATACATTTTAACATAGACATTTGAAACGTTTGTGGGTGGTTTTTTTTTACACTTGTAGTTGTCAGTGAGTACATGCTGTCACGTGAAAATGCGCGGTGTGTCATGGTCAAAGGGAGGCCAAGAAAAGGTCACGGGTGAATGTTCACGGGAAAACACAGAGAGAGAGAGAGAGAGAGAGGACGAGAGGTGGAAGAGCCAGAGAGAGATGGCTGTGCTGTGTTGGGACTGATAAGTTCTTTTTGTAGAAAGTGTACATACGTTAAGTTGCGGCATTAAAGATTTCTTTTTTTACAAAGAACAAGGACTTCAATGTTATTGGGGTGTGGAAGAGATTGCTGTCAATTAACGCTCGCAAAGTGAGAAACAGAGCACACTGTTACATAATTTGGGTCAGAACCGGTCATCCATGTTACATTGGTGTGAGAACGGACCATCCTGTTACATTGGTGTCAGAAGTGGGATCTTAGTGACAGAAGCGATCCCCACGTAACATAAACTGTGTGTTACATTGGTGTCAGAAGTGGGATGGGCTATGCTGTTGGCAGATTACAAATTTCATATCAAATCCGTCAAAGGAAGGGACAATGTGGTTGCTGACGTACTTAGCAGATTGATAACAAATACAGACACTCGATAAAAAAGAAGGAAAACAGAAGCCAAGCGACTTATTCAAGAGGCTGAACTTGATATTGTCAACAAAAACACTGATGTTCGTAATTAGTGAATTACTGAACCTTTAAGAGACTGATGAAGCATTGAAGAACTATTATTTTGAATTAATACCCACTGTAATGTTATTTTTATAACATAATTTTTCTGTGGATTAATTATGTAATCAATGTTATACATTATTTCAGCTAAGAGCAGATTAAATTACTTTGTATCCATAAAGGAACATGTGAGATCACCGCATATTATAAATTAATTATCTATATGTCCTAAAGTTGATTCAAAATAGCAATGAATTCAATATAGTATGGTATGGATAGGCATAGCTGATGATTATATGCATTAGTCAGATTTTAAAATATTTTTTGACTTGTTGTAAAAACAATGTTTATTGTGCATTTTATGCTTAATATTTCTAGCTATAAATAGACTGGAAAAAAAGAAATTGTATTGGTGAGAGAGCTGGAGCGTGACAATCCATGAACGCCTCTGTAATGTTAAACTTTTGTTGTGAGTGTTAAAGACAGCGTTATTTTCAAATTGCTGTCTAATTTTTGTGTTATGACCCAAAAATGTTTTTTGGCAAAACAATTTTTTTGAAGGAGGGGGGTGGATGTCACGTGAAAATGCGCGGTGTGTCATGGTCAAAGGGAGGCCAAGAAAAGGTCACGGGTGAATGTTCACGAGAACACAGAGAGAGAGAGAGAGAGAGAGGATGAGGGGTTGAAGAGCCAGAGAGAGATGGCTGTGCTGTGTTGGGACTGATAAGTTCTTTTTGTAGAAAGTGTACATACGTTAAGTTGCGGCATTAAAGATTTCTTTGTTTACAAAGAACAAGGACTTCAATGTTATTGTGGTGTGGAAGAGATTGCTGTCAATTAACGTTCGCAAAGTGAGAAACGGAGCACACTGTTACATAATTTGGGTCAGAACCGGTCATCCATGTTACATTGGTGTGAGAACGGACCATCCTGTTACANTGTCACGTGAAAATGCGCGGTGTGTCATGGTCAAAAGGAGGCCAAGAAAAGGTCACGGGTGGATGTTCACGAGAACACAGAGAGAGAGAGAGGACGAGAGGTTGAAGAGCCAGAGAGAGATGGCTGTGCTGTGTTGGGACTGATAAGTTCTTTTTGTAGAAAGTGTACATACGTTAAGTTGCGGCATTAAAGATTTCTTTTTTTTACAAAGAACAAGGACTTCAATGTTATTGTGGTGTGGGAGAGATTGCTGTCAATTAACGCTCGTAAAGTGAGAAACGGAGCACACTGTTACATAATTTGGGTCAGAACCGTCATCCATGTTACATTGGTGTGAGAACGGACCATCCTGTTACACATGCTTTGTACAATTTTCACTGACAATGGGAAAGACTAAGCATCTATTATTTAACTGTGGTTGGAAGATTTTTTTTTTTTTTAAATAAGTTTTTAAATCTAAATTTACCTTCTCAGACTGTTACAAATATTTCCCCTTTAAAAACGGTATTCGAATCGATTTGAAATTCTTCGTATCATTAAAATACATAATTCACAAGGCTTCAAATGTGACCTTGACCTTCCACTACTTTTTTTCTTTCAAAACATGTGTTTATCAAGAGCATGAAATAAAATTTATCTGAATGTATATTTTTTTTCAAAATCAGAAACTTTAGAAGAGGCTAATAAAAAATAAAAGAGAAACCTATATCTCAATTTCAAATGTTCATCTATGGACACCGGATTAGCGACAGCTGACGAGAATAGAAAGATGCCCGGATCTTAAACATACGGGAAACGGCTCTTTGAAATTTCCAGCCCGGGAAAGTAATGGTGAAGGATATCGGCTCTTAGTTCATTTAAAATCCGGTTCTTAATCAAGATGCCATGACATTTCCTTTTGTTTTTAAGAATCGGTTTCAAGTTGTTAAATGCATTAAAGATTTTTTTTAACAGCTGATCTCTAACACGTATTATCTAAATCATCACAAACGGAGTTAGACAGCAAGTGAAAAAATGTCAACGGTAAATTACAAAATGTTCTGCTCCTTTCTTTAAAAACAAAAACAACAAAAAACAACATTTGTAAGGCCTTTATATAAATCTAAGATCGACCTTACATTATGATTCTGGTCAATAATTCCGTGAAAGGTTCAAGCCGAATACGGCGATTGACGCTTGAAACGTAGGAACTCCTCATAAAACATCGCTGATAAAACTTTATTTTAGCATTCACCCGGGCACTTGCACCAGCCGTGCTATTTATAGATGTTTGCCCCCCAAAAATTATGAACCCTTTTTGTTGTTGTTGTCACTGTTGCTGTTGTAACAAACATCAAGCTATCAATTATGGAAACGTTCACAATTACTTAATGGACCAGACATTCAATTGAAGGGGAGAAAAAACAACAACAAAGAACTCGTTTTTATTATCCCTGAGTTCGGTACCCATGTCCCCAAAGCAAAGCTCCCCCTTTGTCGCGGCAATCTCTCCAACATAAAGGAATCTGTGGACGTCTAGTAAAAATAAAACTCTTCCTATCTGGTTACACTAGGTTACCATCGATTTCCGAAGGATACCAAGCAGGGCAAGTTGTACAGCGTCCTCCTGTGTGCCCTACGAATTTCCTGGTGTTTGGCCGGGTGTGGAGAGATATTACTGAAAGCTATATATTCAGAGAATAGGGGCAGCAGGGGAATCGAGAGTGAACAAATGAGATAGAACGTGAAAGAGTGAAACAAAGAGAGAGAGAGAGAGAGAGAGAGAGAATTGTATGGTTTTAGAAAATGACTTAGGAACATGGAACAATGGTAAAAAGTGGCATAAGTATAATTATTTTAAAAACTGTCTTATATTTCAATGCGATGTCATGCTTCAATTCACTCGTGAAAGTTAAACATTCTTTTAAGCATTTTTGTTGGTTTAAAAGATTACATTTCCGATAAAGAAACAGCTTGAAGTTCTCTTTGGGATTTTAAATTACATGGATGGGAGAAGGTTCATGTTTTTAGGCTTAGGTGACATTTGGTTGTATGTTAAACGATCATTCTTATCTTATCTTTAGAGACGCTTCTTCTATGCAGAGGATAATTGCGTCCATAGACCATGACGGATGATCTGTTGGCAGTTGATGCAGCGTTCACAAGCCACGGCTATGAGGGTTCCAGGCATTACCAAGCCGCCTAACTAGTGTTGGGTACCCATTCGGAGCTGGGTGGCTCAAAGACGCCCTAGGGAACAAATTCTTGTCTTCGCATGGGTTCTAACCCATGATCATCGGTACGCCAGTCGAGCGCGCTGCCACTCGACCACCGTGAAATGATGGAATAAGATTCATTTCATTATTTAAAGGGAAAATAAATAATCAATTAAAAAAAAAAAAATTGATAACAAAAAAAGAAAACACAAAATTATTAATTATATTTAAAAGCACTAGTAGTCACTTTTTATTTGAAAACTGAAAAAAGGTGGTAGCAAAAACGTACGCACTATCGCTAAAGAAAACACTGTAACGTAAGTACAAAAAAAAAGTAACGATGGCATTGGAGTAAGTAGTGATGAGTGAGGATTCCCAATTTGTTTACTTTCCCACGCTGTTAGATCTTCACCCCTGAACATCCCCTAACTCAGTGCTACTCAAAGTCGTGGTCCGCGGACCGGTGCCGGTCCGTGGGCCATCCGCTACTGGTCCGAAGAATTTATCAAGAAAGCACAGAAAAAATAAATTATAATCCTCCATTTGCATCCATAGATACTAACCATATCGAACATTTCAAATTTTGGGGCTATAAGCACATTTAATGAAACAAATAAAATAAATTACATTTCGATAACCTGTCGGTACAAGGGAAAAAGTGCACCAGTCCCTGGTGCAATGAAACAATTTCTGTCGGTGTGCCATACTAAAAAGTTTGAGAAGAACTGCCCTAACTCACAAGAGCATGATGGTGAACGGACAACTAAACACGGTAACAATACCCAAACAAACAGAAAACGAAAGTATAGTTGAGTGAAACATTTAGTCAATAACTTGGCAAATCAAAACCAGCAAGTGTCTCACAAACCGCTTTGCCTTTATGAAGTAGATTCGTGTTTCACGATTTTATGGCATCTGCTCTTTGTTTCATTTGTTTTAAAGGAAGGAAAATTCAATTTAAACTAGAAAACAATGGGATTATTGCATGGAGCTGTTATGTGGCGCCCTTAGTTCCTAGGCTTGTGTCAACCACGGAAACGTTTCCTCAGTCTTTTCCCTCTCTCTCTCTCTCTCTCTCTCTCTCTCTCTTCACTTTATCTCTCGTATATATCTCGTCTCTTTGTCATCTCTGTTCTCTTTCTCTCTCCTTCTCTCTTTCTCTCTCTCTCTCTCTCTCTCTCTCTTTTCACTTTATCTCTCGTATATATCTCGTCTCTTTGTCATCTCTATTCTCTTTCTCTCTCCTTCTCTCTTTCTCTCTCCTTCTCTCTTTCTCTATCCTTCTCTCTCTCTCTCTCTCTCTTTTCACTTTATCTCTCGTATATATCTCGTCTCTTTGTCATCTCTGTTCTCTTTCTCTCTCCTTCTCTCTTTCTCTCTCCTTCTCTCTTTCTCTCTCCTTCTCTCTTTCTCTCTCCTTCTCTCTCTCTCTCTCTAACGTAGGACGAAATAATCTTCTATAAAAATAGACGTCTGTAACTGATAAGAAGATACGATTCCTCCTCTCTCTCGTTTCTCTCATCTCTTTCTCTCTCTCATTCTCTCTTTCCAACTCTCTCTCTCTCTCTCTCTCTCTCTCTCTCTCTCTCTCTCTCTCTCTCTCTCTCTCTCTCTCTCTGTTTCTGTCCCCTTAATCAGGACACGAATATTTTAATTTTTTTTCTAAAAGGGAATAATGGAAATGGGTTGTCAATGACAGATAATCTCATCTAAATTCCCCCCCCTCACAATCTGCCCCCGTGTATTTGCCCCACCTCTCTTCGTGTCCACACATGTAAAACAGAGCTAGTGCCAAACACATAGGTCTCTGACGGATAAATCCGGGGCTCTTTCAGACATGGCTGACGGGGCGGTAGCATCAAAAATGATGGGCCAGCCAAAACTTCGGAGTTTATTGATCATTGAAAGATTGAATACTTTGTTTTAAATGCACAAACGAAATTTTGAAGAAGGGGAAAAAACACACTTGTTTAAGGTGTGTTTTTTTAAATTAAAAAAATATATTTAGATTGCGCAACGATCACAATATGAACAAAGCAGAAAAGTGGCGCAACCTCCGTCACCCCCCATGTATTGTTTCATAGAAACGAGTTTTCTGTATATATAAAATAGGAGGAAGTGGCATTATTTTTTGTAGAAGCGCTTAATTTTTATCTTACGTCAGATGAGTCAAAAAGGGCGGATTAGAGGGGGGTGGGGATGTGAAAGTACCTTTACTCTAGCTCTGACGCTGGATGTATTTTTATTTAATTTTTTTAAAATAGATTTAATTTTTAAAAAATAAAATTTCAATAAGACATATGAAAACTCCACTACTTTAGAGTGATCCGAGAAAACATGAAAAGTATTTTTTTTTGAAAAAGGTGAAGTCTCTTTGGACTTCTGCAATTAATACTATTATTTACATTATTACAGCACAATTTATTAATTTATTATGTAATAAAAGCATTGGTGTAAAAGAGCAAAGATGCTAATGCTATATATATATATATATAAAAATTATATAGTCATTAGTTATTATATAAATAATTAATATAAAGATTTTAAACTTGATATTATACAGAACAGTTTGAAAATGTTTTGAAAGTGTTCTCACTGATCTAAAATCAAGTGTTGTTTTTTCTCTGCAAAGATTTAAGAAAAAAAATATTTTTATTTATTAAATTTTAACTTATATCAACTGTTGTTACATTCATTCTTAAAACAAATAAAGCAAATGTATTCTTTGACTCCTATCTCCATCAACACACCTACACACACATTCACAACCCCCCCCCAACACACACACACACACAAACACCGCTACACATAGGAGGTTTTTTTTTAGATTGGAATCGATTTCCACGCGTTAAAATTAGAAAAAGTTAGAATGTGTGTGTGGATTGGGGCATTAAGGGGTCTCATGGTGCAATCTGGCGATCAATTAAAATTCAGATATTTACAAATTTCTCTGGTCGCCTGGATCCGGCTTGATGGACATGTTTGTTACAACATGTAATAGAGTTTTAAATGTTTTCGGAGGTGGGGTAGGGGGTGGGGGGATGAAATAGAGACAAAGAGGAGACTAATGTTGAGTTTTTTTTCTTCCTTTCTCTTTCGCACTTAGAATCAAAGTTTAAAAAAATATATAATAAAATAAGGTTTAGTATGACTAGATTACAGACTACAGACCAACATTGATTTAAAGCAATGCATTGGTGTATAGGTTATTAAGTAAAGGCAAGGCTTCGACAGCATCTTATTCCCCAGCAGGGACGGCTTTAGGCATAGGCAAACTAGGCAGCCGCCTAGGGCCTCCAATCATTCTCATCATTAGTCATTAGTGTGGGCCTCGCACAAGAATCTTTCCATATTTATTTATTTACTTTTCTATTACATTTAGGGCCACCAAAGTCACTTCGCCTAGGGCCCCTAATTCTCTAAAGCCGGTCCTGTCGCCAGTTGTGGACTGAGTGGGGGCCTGGCGTCAGGTTTTGAAGAAATTGTATCCAAATAAACGGAATAGTTTTCCCCAACAAGAATGAGTCGACAACATATTGGGTTTTTGGGGGGTTTTTTTGTTGGGTTTTTTAATGTTTTTTTTTCATCGAAAGACTAAAGAAGATGAGTTTTTAAGATCGAAGGGAGATGAGCATGCTGGAGTAATAATAATAGTAATAATAATAATAATAACCAATTTACAGTCCATGACGGACTATGGGGCAAGTGAAGTTGCGTTCACAAGTTTCATTGAGCCACCAGTAACGAGCAAGGAACTGTGAGCCTACTACAATGTCCCGGGGGCCTTGCCAGCACCAGGGCTAGAACCCGTGACTTTCTATTGCCTCGGTTCAACAGTCCAGTGCACTACCGCTAGATAACATGCTGGAATAACATGGCAATTAAGTGCTGTAGAAGAAACCGTCATCATCTTCAGGTCACTTAACCTTAAAAGACTTTTTCCGTAACTTCATCATGTTATAGATTTTAGTGTCTGACAACAGCTACAAGGCCGCGAACCTCATAAAATGATATTAACAAAACGTAAATAAAATCAAATAATAATAATTCATAAAGAAATTTTAGCGACTTGCGTTATCAATCAGTGTCATTTTGTATTCATTTCATGACACAAAATCGGAGGTATTTTTACGTTTACACACTTCTTCTTACTCATCCCAGTGGGTATCACCTACGACCATTGCGATGTATTTCAAGTAGACCCACAATTGATTCATACCAGAAAAATATTTGCAGAAAAAGCGTACACGGACAGTGGAGAAAAGGGATTTGGCAGAAATTCGGTTCCATAAAACCAAAGAAGAGAAGCCGTTTGACTCCCCCGGGCCGCAGTATGTTCAGAGATGGACGAAACGTTCGGAGAATGTTTTGAAAGTCTGCGGCTCAAACGCGGGTGGAGTGTGGAGGCTGATTCCTTGCAATCCTTTTACTTTAACACGGCGTCACGTAGCTTCTCGGTTTAAAAACGTATCTTTCTTTGAGAAGTTAACAGAATCGATACAGTTATCAGACCAGAATGAAAAGCTTGACAGACAACGCCACATACAGCAGATGGTCGAAAATGTGCGTTG
>MUZC01000629.1:141064-204531 GCA_002072015.1 Radix auricularia | reverse complement strand
TTTTTTTTTTTTTTTTTTTGGTGTCATTTAAGTATGTTTTTAGAGTAAGGATGCACTATAATATTGTAACACACGTGAAGCCATGTAAAAGTCACTAAATAAGTTGTCAGTAATCAAATATTTAATTTGAAACCTTTATTTAAAGTTGTGCATTTTGATGTGGCGTCCCATTCATTAAACACCCCCTCGTCACAAATATTGATATCCCCCCCCCCCATGTGCATGACGTAATTTTTAATGTTTGTGGTCACAAGTCACAATTCGTTTATTTCCAGTGCGTTAAAACATGTCACTTTCTGTCATCTAAGTGACATAAAAAATATGTGCTTTATCAAATAGCGTATTATTGTTGGACACATTAAAACGTATAAATCTGTGAACTTGAGGTTATGAGATGGAGAGAGGAGAAGGAGAGAAAGTGAAGAGAGCGTTAGATACAGAGAGAAACAGAGACAGAGGGAGATAGAGAGACAGAGACAGAGGCAGAGAGAAAGACAGAGACTGACATAGATAGACAGAGAAAGATAGAGACTGACAGTGTCAGACATAGACAGAGACAGACACAGAGAGACAAGGAGACAGACAGAGATAGAGAGAGACAGAGAGACAGCGACAGAGAAAAATTTGGAGTATTGCCTTTCATCGATTGTGTCCTGACGTAGTAATCCACAGACATCCGTTTGAGCAGACGATGCACTTCGTTTATCATTTCCAATGGGATTAGTGAGTTCAGTTTTGTGGGACTACTGAAAGACGCATGCTTTGATCATAAATATTTTCTTATTTCGCAGATCATATTTTCATATTTCATAAATCATATGCTTTTATTTCATAGATCATATGTTCATATTTCATAGACAGTGGCGTAGCTAGGGTCATGTGCGCCCGGGGGCAAGACACAAATTCTGCGCCCCTTGACGGACCGAAAAATTCTTGAGGCTCACTGAGCCCCCAAGAAAAATTTGAAATTGTACGGTTTACATGGTTCATTTTTTGAAGCAAATGATATTTTAATGAAATACAATACAGACTAATAATTCTCTATACGATTATAAACAATTTATTTGAAAAAAAAATACTCTACTAATTATACATGACTCGAATAGACATAATCTAAAATAAATTGATCTTCCTTGATTTGAATGTCGTCAATCTCGCTGTTAAAATTGATATTCTCAAGTGTTCTCTTTCGATGCTAAGGAGTGCAAGATCATCCAGACGATCTTGATGTATTGAAGCACGTAATTAAGACAAAATAAGGTTTACTTTGCTGAAGGACCGCTCACAGCTTTTAAAACAGCAATTTTTAGAAGTATTTGAAGTGAAATGCGCAGATTCGGAAATACGTCATCTCCATATGAAACAATAAAATCGAGAAGATCCAAAGTAGTTTCCGGTAGAACTTCAGTCCGGGTACTGAGCATTATTTTTTAGTCTTTGATTTCTGTACACAATTCGTAGAAATTAGCAAAATCTAAGCAATTATAACGAAGCGTATCAACTTTTGTTTCAGCAAGAAGAGATTTGACGTCTAGTAAAAATCCTAATTTGTTGTTTAGGTTGTTTTAGACGTAAAATCCGTATTGATATCTCCTGTTGGGGTTTATCAATTTCGCTGTTCATAGCAGGTGCAATTTCTTCTTATGGAGAAAGTTCTGCATCTCTTTTTAATTCTCGAAGGCATCCTCCGATGTCGTCTAATCTTCTGTCAAACTCGATTCTCCAAGTTGTGCATCTTCTTTCCCATTGTCTACCGCAACATGGCTCAAACTAACATGAATGTTGACAATTTCTTGCTCAAGCGATTCAAGATCAGATTAAGCTTCCTTGAAACTCACAGTAGGATTCTGGAACCGTTTCTGGACACTATCAATTTTATCAAGTATGATGTTCCAGAAATGTTTAAAATCTAGGAAGTTAAAGTTTTATATACCTACCAGCAAAGCTTCTGCATCACTTCTGGTGTCAGGCGTCATATTTGTATGTTCTGATAATTTTTCCAACAGCCCTGCCATGTCATCTAGTCCTTCATAAATTGCTATAACAGCTTCTGATCGTGCAATCCAACGTGTTTCAGACTCCCTCTTCATTGTGATTGGCACAACTCTTTTTTNATTTCACTCAACAGCTGATTCCTTACAGTCGATGTAAGTAGGTGGATACATTCATTTTGGATTTCCGGTGATAAATAAGATACTAAACCTAGATTTTCTCGGGCATTTTGTTGGTGTTTTTTCTAACAGTTGATCCTACTGAGCAACAAGTTTTATCGACGATGGACAGGAAAGAAAGGCGGTGCCTGATGTTTCATATGAAAGGAATCCAACTTGCTTTGACACTCCGATACAAGCCCGTGAGAGGAGAGACCTTCCCTCCCCTCTCCCACTTTACTCCCTCCACATGAGAATTGGGGAAGTACGATTTATCTTTTTAAAGAGTCACAACATGCAGCAAAGGGACGCGTATTAACCATTCTGTTAGCCAGTGGTTTTCAACCTTTTGAGATTCCAGGACCACTTGAAAAATATGTGCCTTAACTACGGGCCACTACTAAAAATTATTTCTGCATTTTCTGGTTTTTCGGTGATTTCGTACAATTTATCAAACATCTCAAAGTTACCTTGAAATAATTTTTTTTTTCAAAGATCAAGCTTTTTCGTAAAAGCAGACATTCTGTCACTGAGAGTCATATAATGTATCTGCTTTCCTTGCCGAGTGGAATTAAGTTTATTGAGCTTTTCAAAAATTTCAGCCAAGTAAGCCAGAACAGCAACCCATTAGCCATGGTTCAAACTATCAACAAGCTTTGAGTTATTTCTACATGAAAATCTCTTACGTCATCGCGTAATTAAAACAGTCAGATAACCAGCGAACTTCAGTATACATTAGTAACTGTTAACGTTCAAGATTCATATTCGAGCATAAGAAATCAAAGAGACGAGAATTTAATTGACGAGCTTGATAAAATTAAAAACCATTATGGCCAGATCAGAAATATATTTTAGTCTGCGTTAATTCTTTTACTTGCTAGTCTATCTCGATTAATCCTACAGTGCGTAAATTTCATGCTTCTCTCACGGACCACCTGGCAAATCTTCGCGGACCACTAGTGGTCCGTGGACCACAGGGTGAGAACCACTGCTTTAAGCCACTCCTTTTTCTTGTCTTGGTAATTTTGGTTGCTTTTAGTGTCGTCTCTGGTAGCTCTATTAAAAGAATCGTATTGGTCTCTTACTGCTCACTACCATCAACTCACAGTTTTTTAAATTAAAAAAAAACAACACATCAGCAATCCTACATTAGGATGTGTCATTTATTTATGAGTAGAATGGCGCCCCTTAACGCTCAATGGGGGGCGCCTAAATCATGTTTAACAACTGTTTTGTAATAAAGATATGTTCGGAGCTCCAATATTCAATCTTGCAAACGTATTTGGGATACATTAGTTTACATAAAAATGAAATTAAATAATGAGTTTTAATACTCATTTTGGCGCCCCCCTAACGTGGCGCCCGGGGGCATTCGCCCCCCTGCCCCCCCTCGCTACGCCACTGTTCATAGATCAGCTGTTCATATTTCATAGATCATCTGTTCATATTTCATAGATCATAAGTTCATATTTCATAAAAAATATGTTCATATTTCATAGATCATCTGTTCATATTTCATAGATCAGCTGTTCATATTTTATAGATCATCTGTTCATATTTCATAGATCATCTGTTCATATTTCATAGATCATATGTTCATATTTCATAAATAATATGTTCATATTTCATAGATCATCTGTTCATATTTCATAGATATTATGTTCATATTTTATAGATCATCTGTTCATATTTCATAGATCACCTGTTCATATTTCATAGATCATATGACCATATTTCATAAAAATATGTTCATATTTCAGTGATTATCTGTTCATATTTCATAGATCATCTGTTTATATTTCATAGATCATATGTTCATATTTCATAGATCATCTGTTCATATTTCGTAGATAATATGTTCTTATTTCATAGATCATATGTTCTTATGTCATCAGGAGCTGGTATTTTGAAGGATGAGAAGGGAGTCCGTTTGGGATGAAGGTGAAGCGTTGGTGTTTTGCGGTGGTAGGGGTCAATGGTAGGGAGTCTGGGGTAGGGGGTGGGTAGGGCGTCAGGGGTAGGGGTCGATGTTAGGGGTCGGTGTTAGGGGGTCGGTGTGCATACACTTTGTAACGAAGCTGGATGAACCTCCCCAGGTTTGGGTATAAGAGGTAGACAAAAAGGAGGCCACGATAGCCTAGTCTGTTCTTTGAGGAAGACCAGCTGTTGCCCAAGCAGTGGCCCTCTCTCTCCACACAGATGGTGATTTCAGGGGAACAGCTTAGCTGATACACCAAGGTGCCATCTGCATCACAGGAGTTGCCAGAGACATAGCGCATTCCGTCTCCTTATTTTCTTTTAGAGTTTATTCTCTTAGTCTCTCCGTTAGCAGGTGTAGCCGCGAGACAGCGGAGGTTTGAGATTAGAGTTTCCGTCTCCTAGATGTGCTACCTAAGGTTTCGGAGCCCCATCTGCCAGAAGCTGCTGGGTTTAAGGCGCCAGCGGCCCACCTTCACCCCTTCTCCTGTTACTTGAAACGTGATTCGCAAGACTTGGGTTTCAAGTCATACGAGAATGTCAGGAGTTGGACTTTGGTTAGTAGAGGCTATTTTGAGGCGCAAGCCTAGGGGATATTTCGACAGCAGTGGATGCTTATTTCCAACTCTCACCCCCGGAAATAATAACCTTTGACCCGGAAATACCGCCCTGAAAATGCCACCATGCAAACACCACCCTAAAAAATTAACATCCTGTGCCCTCAAGTAAAGAAATTCGTACTTATCACCTCACCCCCACCCCAAACGTCTTTGTGATGTAGACGAGGTTAATAGTTGCAGTCCCTATCAAGGACACGTCTAAAGACGAATTAGGGACCCCAGTACATTCGTGTGACTACTTCGTGTGGCCTTGAGCAAGAAAGTCTGCAAGACGATGACATAATTGGATGAAATAAGATGATCAGAAACAAATTACTGAGCCCCATAGTTTGACCTACATTAACTACGGCAACTTAAGGGGAAGAGGAGAAAGGAAAGTAATTAAGATTTCAAATCTGTATTTTAGTTCTTATGATTTTTGATAGGACATGTTCATGGTTTACTCACTACTAGCATCACGATCCCCAGTTAACGAGTGAAGAAAGTCGCCAATAAAAGAGCGTGTTGGCGATTTCTAATCTGGTAGGCCATTTGTTTACCTTTTATGGCTTTTATAAGCGTTTTTTCCAGCGTTGATTTTGTCAATGTGAATAAATACTAAATTCCGTAATAAATCAACAATGTTTGACGTAAAACTAACTTTGAATCGTGTTTAGTATGTCGTCGACAACAACGGTTAAAATAACGGATTATCCTGGATTATCTTGACAAGGCAAAATGGGGGATGGGTGATAAAGTAACTTTTTTGAATTTCGCATGTGAGTGGTGCCATTTACGTGTGTAAATCACATTCGGTAGATACGTTATCAAGAGCACGGTTTGTGTGCATGTGGTAGGGAATAAAATCGCGTCACAGTGCGCAATTTAGCTCGGAAAACATATTGTAACACGGCGCACGCTACTTCTAAGGTATTCAACACACATAAACATCGGGCTAGTAACTGAAAACTTGTCGTGTGCTGTAGTTGTTAACAAGATTTGCATACAAGTAAAACACTTTAAAGCATTCCCAAAAGAGATATATACTCACACATTCAGATAAATCATTTTAATTCATCCCTATTATATGTGGTTTAACATCTGGATTTGTTATTATTTTATATATGCTAGCACTGCGGTGGCGGGGGAGGGTATTAAAGGGCCCAAAGTTGATATTGTTGTTCGGGTCAGGGGTATTAAAAGGCCCAAACTGTACATTGTTAGTTTGGTCGGGGGGTATTAAAGGGCCCAGTGTATATTGTTTGTTGGGTCAGGGGGTATCAAAGGACGCAAAGTTGGTATGGTTGGTTGAGTCAGGGGGTATTAAAAGGCCCAAAGTTGGTATGGTTGGTTGGGTCAGGGGGTATTAAAAGGCCCAAAGTTGGTATGGTTGGTTTGGTCATGGGGTATAAAAAAGCCTAAAGTTGGTATGGTTGGTTGGGTCAGGGGATATTAAAAGGCCCAAAGTTGGTATGGTTGGTTGGGTCAGGGGGTATTAAAAGGCCCAAAGTTGGTATGTTTGGTTGGGTCAGGGGCTATTAAAAGGCCCAAAGTTGGTATGGTTGGTTGGGTCAGGGGGTATTAGGGGCCGTCCATAAATGACGTCACGCACCTAGGGGGGAGGGGGTCTCACTTTTGTGACGATGCGTGACGTGGGGGAGGGAGGGGGTTGAAGAAATGTGACGTCACATCGAATCGGTAACTTTAAATAAAACTTCCACTGAAACATTTGGTCTCTTAAAATTTATCTAAATTTAATGACTTTTTTTTTTATTCAGTGATTCTCAAAGTGACTGTCGATGGGCCATCAGACGCCGGTTGGCTTAAGTTATCAAGACACGAAAATTAAATATAATTATAACTCTTAAGTTTGAGAACCCAAAAGAGAACTTACGAAATTGTTACGCTGCGACGTATGACGTTGACATCAAAGCGTTTGTGATGTGACCGCAGTATCGTTTCCTTCACTCGGGGCAGGAGTCTGCGAACTTTTTTTTTGTTGGTTATCCACCCCCCCCCCCTCCAAACTTCAACTGTTGAGTTTTACAAACAGGACACGTGTCTAAAAAAGATCTCGATAGGATTATATGTAGATATTTTAAGTCAAAACGACACGGAATATCCTTTTTGTGGGTGGGTGGAAGGGAATCTATTTGATACAATTATAAACGTTTTAAGTTTGATATAATTTTTCGATTGCTTTTTGGTCAAACGCCTCTGGCCATTCTAAATATAATGATAAATGTGTCCATTTAAAATTAGTCAAAAGTATTCATTAACTTTATTGAATGCATCAAATTCTTGACATCGCAATTCGAGAGGAGCACAAAACAACTTTCTTCTGAACTCAGTTTTTAAGGCATTAATTTTAAATATGACAGAAAGGATACTTGATACAGTCAGATTAGGATTATTGTCACTCGTGTCAATATAAATGAAAGTAGGGTGGATTTAGGTGTCTTCGTATAGTACGTAAATAAGAAATCTACATAGATGACAANAGTGGAGTGGATGTTATATGTCCCAAATGAGTCTGCATTACTCCCAAAAATTCCCTTTTGACCCAAGATGAGGTAATTTACCCCTGTTCGCCGACCTCTTTCTTACGGGATGCCCGTCAGTCAATTGAGGGATTTTTTTAAAAAATACATTTTAAAAATATTTTTTTTTAATATTTTTTTTTTATAAACAAAGAAGTTAACAGTAATGATTTATAGTCAATGTTTAATTTGTATGCATTAAAATAAAATATAATCTAATGATGTCAACACATTTCGTTTTTTTAAGGCTGGTTATGCCCACTATGATTATGATTCAGCATTACCCCCAAGAGTTCCCTTTTTACCCCAAATGAGATAATTTATCGCTGTTAACCGACCCCTTGGTTAAACAGGCCGATAGCGGTAGCCATGTAGTTTTCATTAGTTTATAAATTCCACAAGAGGATGCAACAATTTAAACACTCCTCGTCCATTGGTGACATTATATTTACAATTCTTGTGTGACGTACGTGAAATCCTGAAGAGAAAAGAATTGAAAAACAAAACAAACAAACAAACTTGTGAGCTTCGGAGTAAAAAGTTATGATAATATTGGATATTTTAATAATGTAATAGTATTTTTTCAGTCCTCAACTTGCAGAAATAACTGTATTTTGCGACGCACAAGATGGCACCCTACTTTCCTGCACAAATGTGGGGTTCGTACAGTATTAGCTATTTTCCGATTTCCTCTTCCAGCGCATACCTAATAATTTTTAGAAAACATGAGATGTGATACCAATGTGATAATTTTAGATCAAATGCCTTTGATGTGAATATACTTAGTAGGAAAACTGTCATTAAAAGATCGAAATCAATTTAAGGAATTGTCTTACTTGTATCTATATATTCGCGAGCTTAATCACGAAGGTTAATCACATCAAATGGTTTTTGACATTACCGTTGCATTGTTCATTAGCTGTCTTGCTATGCCTTGGCAACTAAACATTTTTTTTAAAAATGTAATACATAAGACAATCCGAATTCATACTTAATCTTATAGGGCTTTAAGTTTTGTAGGGCCTCATTTTGCTATCAAATCAGTACAGAGAAAATCATGTCAAACGGGAAAAGAATGCACCGGTACCTGGTGAAATGGAAAAATTCTTTGCGGTCGTCTGATACGAAAAAGTTTGAGAATCACTGGCTTACAATTTATTTAATGTCTTTTACTTAGCTTCACGCGTGTNTGTTGTTTTTTTTTTTTTGAAGGGGGGGGGGGGTCAAAGTTTTGTGACGTACTTTTTGAGGGGGGGGGTCGACGATTTTGTGACGACGCGTGACGTAGGGGGGAGGGGGTAAAAATCGGCAAAAATCGCGTGACGTCATTTATGGACGGCCCCTTAAAGGGCCCAAAGTTGATATGGTTGGTTGGGTCAGGGGTGGTATTAAAAGGCCCAAAGTGTATATTGTTTGTTGGGTCAGGGGTGGTATTAAAAGGCCCAAAGTGTATATTGTTGGTTGGGTCAGGGGTATTAAAAGGCCAAAAGTGTATATTGTTTGTTGGGTCAGGGGTGGTATTAAAAGGCCCAAAGTGTATATTGCTTGTTGGGTCAGGGGTGGTATTAAAAGGCCCAAAGTGTATATTGTTTGTTGGGTCAGGGGTGGTATTAAAATGCCCAAAGTGTGTATTGTTTGTTGGGTCAGGGGTGGTATTAAAAGGCCCAAAGTGTATATTGTTTGTTGGGTCAGGGGTGGTATTAAAACGCCCAAAGTGTATATTGGTTGGGTCAGGTGTATTAAAAGGCCCAAAGTGTATATTGTTTGTTGGGTCAGGGGTGGTATTAAAAGGCCCAAAGTGTATATTGCTTGTTGGGTCAGGGGTGGTATTAAAAGGCCCAAAGTGTATATTGTTTGTTGGGTCAGGGTTATGAAACTCTAACATTGAATGTAGAGGAGCCAAAGAAGACAAGATGAGAATGATGACCTTAGAATAAAAGGGACACGACTCTTAGTTACCGATTATGGTAACTAATTAACTATCTAGTTATGAGATGTTGAGAATCAAAACTAAAAAGTCGTAGTTTATATAGACATGTAGTAGAGTTTGTTTTAGGTGAAGGGGTAGGCACCGTGCCGAATACACAGCAAAATTTTCGTCCCCCAAAAATCCGCCGAAAAATTAACGTGCCGTTGTAACGTAATGTTTTTTTTTAATAAGTGTCATTGCGTTCCGTTTTAATATCGATTGCATTTTTAGAATAACCATCGCTGGAAGTGGGACAAAAAAAAACAAGTTCTTTGAACAGTTTTTTAAACCTCAATAATCATTGATACAGTTTTTGTAAGTTATCTTTTTCTTACATTCTTAACTAATAAAATACTAATTAAAATACAAATTAATTGATTTAAATTATCGTTAAGCTTTGTCATAAAAAGGCGATTTCTTATTGATCAATTATGGCTCAATGATCTTCTACTAGTAGAAAGTTGTTACCTTTCTTTAGGCTTAAAGCCTAAATTCAGAGGCGTCACTAGGGTTGGTGTCACCCGGGGCGGTAGCTCATGGTGTCACCCGGGGCGGTAGCTCCTGGTGTCACCCCGTCATGATTTAACCCATAGAACTCCTCCGAGTTTTCCAGTGCCAAATAACGGGAATATATAGAATTTTACTGTCTGGTGTCACCCCCCTGATGGTGTCACCCGGGGCGGCCCGCCCCCACCGCACCCCCTAGCGACGCCACTGCCTAAATTAGTAGTTTCAATTAGCTAGATACTAGTTTAGTCAATAACCGATCCTGCAGTTTTAGCAGGTAAATGTTTTTGCTGCGAAATTTAATTTTCTTGTGAGAACTTTCATTTTTAAATCATTTATATTAACCTGTGGTGTCTGAGCCCTTGCCGAAAAAACTTTGGATAGATTTTTAACCAACTTGCTCGTAAACTAGCAACCTGAAATTTTGCAGGCAGACTAATGCCGATGATAAAAATAATGTATCAAAATTTCAGATCGATCGAATGTACTGTTAAGTTATTAAATTTTTAGATTTATTTTATTTATAATAATTTATATCTATGCATCATGTTAATTTTGTAGATATGCGTCTTGTTGCGAATTCTATTCAACAACCTTTCCTGTCGCGCCATAAGGTGCGTATTATATTGAAGTTATTTTTAAATATATATTTACGACCGTTGCGCATTATATTAAACATGTTTTACGACACATAACTAGAAATTTGTAGTTTCGGATCGTTTATCCCTGCGTATTATAGAATCTAATGATTCGTCTCGTATATAAAGGATTTATAGTAAAAAAAAAAACTTTTTAAAAAACCTTGACTCTACATAATCGAAGTAGGATACATCATTTTTGTTTATATTTAACTCCCTGCGAGCCAGATTTTTTTTCCTGGAACGATCCATGCTAAAATAAATTTACTGACTGAAAATGTATTTGTTTTTTTTTTGTTTTTTTTTGTTTTTTTTTTTTTAAAAAAGCTTCATTCCACAATTTTAAGATTTTTAGAAGATCCATAAATATTTTAATGAAAATTTCATTTTTTTTATTTCCTTACTAGGTTTTTTAAAAAATTATTATTATTATTATTTTTTTTTTTTTGTAAGTGAGAACATTTCATTTTGTCTCTTGATGTGACAACCCAGCAAGTAGGGTGCTAGATAAACAAAATGGATGTACCCTACTCTGTAGCGTCAATGGCCGAAAACAACCTTGTAAATTAGCGCTATAATAGTTAAAATATAATATATATAAATGCAATGAATAAATTAAAAGGGAAAGTTCTCACGACAAAATTAAATTTCGCATTGAAATAATATACGTGCAAAGACTGCAGGATTACATTTTAATTTAGACAATTTCTGATGTAAAAACTCTTTATGACTATATTATGATTTTAGGTGAACTCAAATGTCAGCAAATGTCATCTAAACCAGGAAGGTGGGCAGTTCGTTAACAACCCACAAGTAAAACCTAAACCGGGAAGGTTGGCAGTTCGTTAACAACCCACAAGTAAAACCTAAACCAGGAAGGTGGGCAGTTCGTTAACAACCCACAAGTAAAACCTAAACCAGGAAGGTGGGCAGTTCGTTAACAACCCACAAGTAAAACCTAAACCGGGAAGGTGGGCAGTTCGTTAACAACCCACAAGTAAAACCTAAACCGGGAAGGGAGGCAGTTCGTTAACAACCCACAAGTAAAACCTAAACCGGGAAGGTGGGGAGTTCGTTAACAACCCACAAGTAAAACCTAAACCGCTTAGCTTACATGGAAATTCTAAAGCACAATGCTGGAAATATTTTGGTGGCCTGTTCTCTGCTGATGGGAGAAATGTAGAAGAAGATCGAGTTTATTGTCAGCTGTGTCTCACTGCTCAGCAGTCATTTGTTGACAAGATCAAATTTCAAAGTAACCAATTTTACCGCCATTACATCAAGATGCAATATGATTCTTCACTTTAGTGTCAAGCACAATATGTCAGTACAAAGTCAAGAAAAGTCTAAAACAATTTCTCGATATTTCCTAAGTATGGAGAAGACAACAGTCAATGTCAGGCAACATCAAGTCATGAACTGACAAGAGATATCGTTATCTGGTTCTGTAGAGACTTGCTCGCCTTTGAAAATGTGGCTAAAGATGGTTTTGTTGATTTCTTCAACATACCGGCACCTGTAACCCTTGTAACACCTGTAACACTTGCCCATCTCTCAACATACCGGCACCTGTAACACTTGCCCATCTCTCAACATAATGGCACCTGTAACACTAGTAACACCTGTTACACTTGCCCATCTCTCAACATACCGGCACCTGTAACACTTGCCCATCTCTCAACATACCGGCACCTGTAAACCTTGCTGGAACAACTCATGCCCATCTCTCAAAATACCGGCACCTGTAACACTTGCTCATCTCTCAACATAACGGCACCTGTAACACTAGTAACACCTGTAACACTTGCCCATCTCTCAACATACCGGCACCTGTAAACCTTGCTGGAACAACTCATGCCCATCTCTCAACATACCGGCACCTGTAACACTTGCCGGAACAACCTTGGATGATGTTTACGAATAATTTGTAATCAGCCAAAAATCAGCTGCAAATGACAATTTACGGAGAAATCCGGCTAATCCAGATATCAGCCGAAAAATTATGCCAGCCGGACGAAATTTTAAAAATTAATTCGGCTGGCAGGTCTAGGAAGGGGAGAGTAGCGTTTGAAAGATAAAACAAAACGTTGTAAGTTTTGAAAAAAAGTCTGCTCTGCAACAAAAAATAAGTAAGTAGATATCTATATAAATAAAAATAACCAGAAAGTAAAAACTACTAACAAAATTGCTTTAAAAATAACCCGCACACCAAAAGAAGGAAAAAAAAACACAAATATTATTTCTTTTAATGTATTTTTTTTTCTTTTACTTACCCGTCACAGATCCCAGTGTTAGTCCAAATAGAGAAATACACAAACTTTTGATGCGGTCAAAACAGAAATACACAATTATAATTTGATGGCGGTCAGTAGGTGGACCTCCAGCATCAGTTCTTGACCGTTACCAACAACCGAATGCCAAAAGCTAATAGCTCTAGTCACACCATCCAGTCGATCCAATCGTAATCCGTGGATATTTGCCGTCGTACCGTCTGCTGACGATAAAGGAGCTGACAGGAATCAAACTAGAATAGATGTCTATGGATGACATCAAGGTAAACAAAGGGCAGATCATCCAGTAGTTCAGGGCCGGTAACTTTCAGTCTAAGAAATACAGCTGTCCACAACCTAAGGCACCCGGAGTGGACGAGATAAGCAGCCAGACCTGAAATGACCAGGGGTCATTAAATATGTATTAGATCTTTTGCCTGGGAGTACCACCGGCTGGACAACTAAAATTGTCCCAATGCTGTTTCGCTGAACGATGTCCCCACATTCTGGCCCTAGTCACTACAGACTACAACTCTATATCCTTTATTGTCACCACATTCTTACAAATAAATGAACTACACACTGGCAACACTTCCTGTCACAACACACTGTCAACACTTCCTGTCACCACACACTGTCAGCACTTCCTGTCACCACACACTGTCAACACTTCCTGTCACAACACACTGTCAACACTTCATTTCACCCACCACACACTACCAACACTTCCTTTCACCCACCACACACTGTCAACACCTTAAACACACATTTTGAAAAGAACATCATCAACTTGAGTAATTAGAAAATCCTTCATTATTTGACAGACTCTTGTTTTGTGTACCAAGATCACTAACTCGTCTCTAATTTTATTTCAACTATTCTTCTGATAATCTTTTTAAAAAAATCTTAGTATTTTTTAAAATATTTTTTTTTTGCCCATCAACATTCAGGGGGAATAAATTAAAAGTGCATTAAGCAGGTTCAAAGAAGTTTTTTGATGCGATACGACTTTTGTTAGCACGGAGCAGAGATTTGTTAACACAGACGAATGAATAGACTCATAGACCTGATCATAACAATGTGGTCGGTCTGGTAAATAGACTCATAGACCTGATCATAACACAATGGCCGCATGTACACAGTGACTTCATAGATGAGATAGAGGCAGCTCGGGGCAGAGAAATTGTTTTGTGTAAGATCTCCCTTAGTTTGTACAGAATGTGTCAATAATGTTTTTATCTCCCTTAGTTTTGTACATAATGTGTAAATAATGTTTTTATCTCCCTTAGTTTTGTACATAATGTGTAAATAATGTTTTTATCTCCCTTAGTTTTGTACAGAATGTGTCAATAATGTTATTATCTCCCTTAGTTTGTACAAATTGTGTCAGTAATGTTAGTGTCTCCCTTAGTTTGTACAGAATGTCTCAATAATGTTATTATCTCCCTTAGTTTGTACAGAATGTGTCATAATGTTATTATCTCGCTTAGTTTGTTCAGAATATGTCATAATGTTATTATCTCCCTTAGTTTGTACAGATTGTGTCAGTAATGCTATTATCTCCCTTAGTTTGTACAGATTGTGTCAGTAATGTTATTATCTCCCTTAGTTTGTACAAATTGTGTCAGTAATGTTATCTCCCTTAGTTTGTACAAATTGTTTCAGTAATGTTATCTCCCTTAGTTTGTACAGATTGTTTCAGTAATACTATTATCTCCCTTAGTTTGTACAGATTGTGTCAGTAATGTTATTATCTCCCTTAGTTTGTACAGCTGTGTCAGTAATGTTATTATCTCCCTTAGTTTGTACAAATTGTGTCAATGTTATTATCTCCCTTAGTTTGTACAGATTGTGTCAGTAATGATATATTATTAAGAGCTTGGAGTGGCGATGAAACTGTATTTCATGAGGTAATTCACACATATACACACAGACACATAAACAAATACACATGTACATATATACACACATACATATACACACATACACACAGACACATATACACATATACACACAGACACATATACACATGTACATATATACACATAGACACATACACACACATACACGCATACACATATACATATATACACACAGACACATATACACACATACACATGTACACATATACACACAGACACATATACACACAGAAACATATAGGCCTACACACATACACACACGCATGCACAATTTTAGTTCAATATGTAATTCCTCGGTGCCAACATACCATTGGAGGACAAGAACTGTTACTCACTTAAAGAGTATTTTGTCAATTAATTTTAATACATGTATTAAGGCAGTAAAAGAAATATTCTATAAACTAAACGTAATATCATGTTTGGTCATTTATATTCAACGACATGACAAGATCGAGTAAAATTGAATTTATTTAATTTTTTTAAACCATTAAGCTTATTTTAATATAGTGAATTATCGGCGATGGGTTTAGACTTGATAAGACTATAAAATATTTGAGATATGGGGCCCTTTATAACGGGCTCTTTATATGGGCCCGTTTATATGGGGCCCTTTATATGGGGCCGTTTATATAGGGCTCTTTATATGAGGCCGTTTACATGGGGCCCTTTATATGGGGGACTGTATATGGGGCTCTTTTTATGGGGCTCTTTATATGGGGCCCTTTATATGGGGCTCTTTATAAGTCACAATATTATGTGTCAAGAGCATTGTTTAATGAGACAATAAGCTTTTTAAAATTGTTTAAAATATTTGGGGGGGGGGGGTGACACACAAGAAAGTTTAAAGTGCTGTGAGGCATGTTCCTTAATGGGGTACAGTGATGTGAGCCCAGTTCCTTATTGTGGTCCATCCCTGTGACCCCAGTTCCTTATTGTGGTCCATCCCTGTGACCCCAGTTCCTAATTGGGGCACAGTGCTGTGAGCCAAGTTCCTTTCTGGGGTTCAGTGCTGTGAGCCAAGTTCCTAATTGACTAATTGGGGTTCGGCGCTGTGAGCCCAGTTCCTAATTGACTAATTGGGGTTCGGCGCTGTGAGCCCAGTTCCTAATTGGGGTTCGGCGCTGTGAGCCCAGTTCCTAATTGGGGTTCGGCGCTGTGAGCCCAGTTCCTTATTGAGGTACAGCGCTATATAAATTATCAATTTTTTATTATTGTTAGTTATGGAATTAGGAAATTTAAATTTAAGAAAAACAAAGATGCCTCTACTTGACTCTCCCATTCATGCCGTTATTACACACAGACACACACACACACAGCTACATACACACAAAGACACATACACACACACACCTACACAGAGAAACATAAAAACACACACACACACCTACACAGAGAAACACAGACACATACGCACCTACACATAGAAAAACACACACACAAATACACACCTACACAGAAAAATACAATCACACACATACATACACCAACTCAGACACACACAAACCTACACAGAGAAAAAGTCTTACACACACAGACACATAGACACCTACAAACGATTGTTGTCACCGTTTAGCACTCCATGGCACTGAAGTTTCAAGATGATCAACTTGTAAGAAAAACCCAATACATTTTATTTTCTACTAAGAATTAAACAACAGAAAAAAGCTTTTTTTTTCTTGTAACAAACAATATTTTTTTTTAAAGTATTTTTGTCAATTAAACAGGACATCTCCACCCACTTCATCTGTGACGGTCCTTCATTTGACCATCACGTGAGATAAGTGCAGTGGTCATATCGATCGTTGACCTAGTGATTATTACAGACTCCGTCTGTTGTAAATGGAAAGGGCGGTGGGGGAGGGAGAGAGAGAGAGAGAGAGAGAGAGAGAGAGAGAGAGAGAGAGAGAGAGAGCTGGTGTGACGGAATCGTGCATCAAGAACGATAACTCATGTTTGTTGTCGTTTTGATGTTTTTTATAGAATTCAAACTACTTACCCCGTCAAGGAATCAATGGGCTCTTGACATAATACCACTCTAAACATGCCACTATCAACATACAACTCTAAATACACCACTCTAAACACACTACTCTAAACATACCACTCTAAACATACCACTCTAAAAGTACCACTCTAAACATACTACTCTAAACATACCATTCTCAACATACTACTCTAAACATACTACTCTATACATGCCACTCTAAACATGCCTCTCTAAACATACCACTCTAAACATGCCACTCTAAACATGCCACTCTAACATATTACTCTAAACATACTACTCTATACAAGCCACTCTAAACATGCCACTCTAAACATACCACTCTAAACATACCACTCTAAACATACTACTGTAAACACACTTCTCTAAATATACCACAGTAAATAAACCACTCTAAACATACTAATCTAAATATGCCACGTTAAACATACCACCCTAAATATGCCACGCTAAATTTGCCACTCTAAATATGCCACTCTAAATATACCACCCTAAATATGCCACTCTTAACATACCACCCTAAATATGCCACCCTAAATATGTCACTCTAAATATGCCACTCTACATATGCAACTCTAAACATACCACCCTAAATATGCCACTCTAAATATGCCACTCTATATATGCCACTCTAAACATACCACCCTAAATATGCCACTCTAAATATGCCACTCTATATATGCCACTCTAAACATAACACCCTAAATATGCCACTCTATATATGCAACTCTAAACATACCACCCTAAATATGCCACTCTAAATATGCCACTCTACATATGCAACTCTAAACATACCACCCTAAATATGCCACTCTAAATATGCCACTCTATATATGCCACTCTAAACATACCACCCTAAATATGCCACTCTAAATATGCCACTCTATATATGCCACTCTAAACATACCACCCTAAATATTAAAGGGCACTGTGGTCGAGCGACCAGCGTGTTCGCCTGGCGTATCGAGGGTCACGGAATCGAATCTCCAAGAAGGGTACCTGACACTAGTAATGGAAACATTGGCGGCTATGGATGGCCTGGTCCCTTACAGCCTCTGAACGCTGCGTCTTACCAGAACATAGGACGCAGTAACCTTCTGCATAGAAGGAGCGTCTGTAATGATAAGACATCTATTGTACACAAAAAAAAAAAATTAACTCACCGCTATAACTATAAATACACCGCGTAATAATACGTCACTGTAGAATTATGTATTTTTTGTAAATGTTGTGTCCGTAAAGAAGAACAAGTGTGTGTAAACCTAATACCATCCCGGTGGAATCTCGCTCTCCCAGAACTGGGGGGCCCCTAAGAAGAGACGATAGAAAACCTTAGTTTGAGACCAGCAGAGCGCGGGATCGTAGAGGACCCGACCCACGTCGCTGTAAGCGCCACACGCAAACCTTTGATGAGCGCCCGGAGAAAGATGGTGACTGGGTGGGGGTGGGTGGTGGTCGGGAGGCGAACGACCAATTTAATCGGAAATTCTCGTTGCTATGACATTCCTGGGTTTTTGTTTTTCCTGACAACCCGAAGTTGACACCGGTGCGGGGAGTGCGGTGGGGCGAGGGGGGGTGGAGGACGGTAATGGCCGCCACGTTGAATGGAGCTGTTTTTGTGAGTGAGGTTTGTTGAATGAGAAGATTAGAATTATTGCATTATGATGAGGTTTGTTTGTTTTTGTTGTAGAGATTTTTTTATTGCTTGTTTTTTTTTCCCTCCACCAGCCGAAGAGTTATCGGTGCTGATCTCGACTGCTGTTCAATTAGTGTTGATCTGTAGATATAGACGAGGACATGGCGAGGGTAGGACGAGGACAGCACGAGGATATGATGAGGACAGAATGAGGACTGGACAAGGACTGGACGAGGACAGGAGGAGGACAGGAAGTGGACAGGACGAGATGTGTTTATATTTCGTTTGTTTGTTTGTTTTTTATTTGTCTTTTCTTAATGTTTTTTTTTAATTAAAAAAATCGTTTTTCCGATTCCCGCCGTTACCTGTGGTCCATCCCCATCTCAGCATATCAAATATTGCATACCTCGCCAGCCCGACACTGGGACTGAGTGCCACACAACTTTTAGCCTCACGTCCGACTATTACCTCACCTCCAACGATAGCCTCACATACTTGAATTGCCTCTTAAACTTTTGCCTTACACTGGAATATTGCCTCCAATCGTACAGTTGCCTCACAACGCTATTGCCTCACAACTCTATTGCCTCACATCCGACTATTGCCTATAATCCTACTGTTGCCTCGCTTTCATTTATCGTCCAACTACTACCCATAACTCCGCCCTCTCCCCACGTACTGCCGAAGTCCTACTTTCACCCCATTGTCCTGGAGGTACTCCCTTCTGACTGACAGGTCAACACATTTGGTCCACCCTGGCAGTCTATGAACAGTGGCACAACAAAGACATAGAAGTGGTGGCGCTTTTCATCACGGCCGTGTGTTATGTCACATCTTTCTACACCATCCATCACACCCCGTGTAGGGATCGGGGGCAGAGGCCAAAATGTGAGATGTGCAGGGGAGTGCACAGAGGGCGTGTCTGGGGCTCCTGTTCCATGACCGGGGCGATTGAGCAACGCTCATGGTATCAGACGGTCATTAATCGTCTGCAACATTAACCTTGTCAAATTAACGGATCGTGACTCATTGATGTCCTTGTATAAATATTGACTGTGACATGACAATATTGACGTGACATGACAAAATTAACTGTCTCGTGACACTACTGGCAATGTCGTGACATTATTGAATGTACTGTGACAATATTGACTGTGTTGTGACAATATTGACTGTGTTGTGACAATATTGACTGTGTTGTGACAATATTGACTGTGATATGACAATATTGACTGTATCGTGACAATATTGACTGTGACATGACAATATTGACTGTGATAGGACAATATTGAAAGTGACATGACAATATTGACTGTGACATGACAATATTGACTGTGTCATGACAATATTGACTGTGACATGACAATATTGAATGTGACATGACAATATTTACTGTGACATGACAATATTGAAAGAGACATCAATATTGAATGGGACATGACAATATTGAATGTGACATGACAATATTGACTGTGACATGACAATATTGAATGTGACATGACAATATTGACTATGACATGACAATTTTGAAAGTGACATGAAAATATTGACTGTGTCGTGACAATATTGACTATGCCGTGAAAATATTTACTGTTTCGTGACAATATTGACTGTGTTGTGACAATATTGACTGTGTTGTGACAATATTGACTGTGTTGTGACAATATTGACTGTGTTGTGACAATATTGACTGTATCATGACAATATTTACTGTGTCGTGACAATATTGACTGTATCATGACAATATTTTCTGTTTCGTGACAATATTGACTGTGTTGTGACAATATTGACTGTGTTGTGACAATATTGACTGTATCATGACAATATTTACTGTGTCGTGACAATATTTACTGTATCATGACAATATTGACTGTGTCATAGCAATATTAACTATGTCATATATCATATTACTATTATTTCGTGTCACTATTTTCTGAGTCATGTCACTTACAACTGTGTCAACAATGACTTTCCGTATCACTATTGACTGAGCCTTGTCCAAATTAACAATGCTCTGCATACAATTGTCACTCTCCTCTTGGGGTAAAAACATGTCGCTAACCACCTCTAATAGTAATAGGCAGAGTAATTTGGTCCTACGCTCTAGATGTAAAAGCAATTTTGAACTATTTCTTTCTACGTAATCTATTTCCAGCCAACAAATCAAAGGGATTAACCTACTTCCTCACATGTCCCCTAGGTGCACTCCCCCCCCTCCCCCCAACTGAGCACATAAAATATTATGTTGACACAACACGTACGAAACCTTGGTAACGGAAAGCTTTGCTCTACTGAGTGGCCGCCCTTTGGTCACTCTGTACATCACTGAACAGAATTTTATTGGCAGAACTCTGCACATACAATATATCGTACTGACAGAACTTTGCACATACAATATATCGTACTGACAGAACTTTGCACATACAATATATCGTACTGACATGGCTTTGCACATACAATATATCGTACTGACAGAACTTTGCACATACAATATATCGTACTGACATAGCTTTGCACATACAATATATCGTACTGACATAGCTTTGCATATACAATATATCGTACTGACATAGCTTTGCACATACAATATATCGTACTGACATAGCTTTGCATATACAACACATCATACAGACAGAACTTCACACATACAATACATAGTAATGTCAGAACTTCACACATACAATACATAGTAATGTCAGAACTTTGCACATACAATTACAATACATCGTACAGGCAGAACTTTTTTCAGACGGATTGTTTAACTATAAGTTTCTAGTTAATTTGAATTGCGTAGCACTCATTCTAATAAAAATAATTGAATGTGTTCAGTATGAACATCCCGTTCAATCACATATATTAGGGTAATAAATTACTAGCCAATGGATAGATTGATGGATGTTTCATTATAATTATTTAAATTATAATGCAAATTTCGGTTAATTTTGGAATGTGTATCTTTAAATTTTCAGAGTTCTTTTTCAATTAACAATTTATTTGATTATTTAAACTTTCTAAAATACGTCAAGGAAAGATATAGCAACATACTCTATATATAAACAATTTACCAATGAATAAATGTTCAGAAACAATACATTTTTACCTTCCACCGCATCTTTCCCTGACATGCCGTCCTCACATGCCTCCCTCCCAATGCCTCCCTCGCAATGCCTCCCTCAAATCTCCCCCTCACATCTCCCCCTCACATCTCCGCCTCACATCTCCGCCTCACATCTCCCCCTCACATCTCCCCCTCACATCCCCCTCACATCCCCCCTCACATCTCTCCCTCACTGTGCCTCTCTTACCATTTTCTTACCCCTCGCCACTACCTCCACCAGAAATCCGTGTAGATCTCCACACAAGCGTCCTCATTAATTACTTAAACTGTTGTAAGTAAGTGGTTGGTATTGATTGCCTTAGAGTCGCAGCAGATATCAAATTAGTGCAGGTCCGCCAGTTGTTTCAATCACATAACTGCTATACAGATGAATGGGTCGATACGGCCCGTGGCTCACCATCGTATCAGTTGGCTCTAGTCTCAGGAGGTTGTGGATGCGTCTTTCACAGTCCGTGGATCTTCCCTGAACAATTATGCAATCCAATGTTCCCTTTCAGCTGCGCGGCCGCGCAGATATGTGACCGACGCCACGCAGAACTTTAGAATTACCACGCAGCAAATTTTGAAAATCTTCCACACAAAAAATGGATGCTGTGCAAATTTGCACATGAGTTGTATTTTTGTTGTTGTTGTTGTTGTTTTTACTTTTCCGACGGACAACGAAACCTGAGAGGGGACATTGGTCACAGCCACACAGATTTTCAGTTCCCACGACTCACCTGCGTACATTGCCACTGGTGTCAATCTTTCAATCCGTACGAACTAAATAATCGATATAATCAATGAAATTCGATATAATCATTTTGATCTAGTAAAGTAATGACTTTGCTTGGACGCCTTACCTTCAAATCGTTGTCATATCCTGCAGCCGCAGTCTAAATATAAGCTGTGACTCAATTATCAAACATCAGGAAAGGAGCGGAAGCAACTATACAATACTAATTAACTTTTATTGTCTGCCCCTTAACAAACTTGTCTGACTGCGCTCCACATATCCACGAGAAACTACAGGTCACCCCAGTGGCGTAGCTAGAGATTTGTGGGGATTTTGGGGCCCGGGGGCTTTGCCTATCCGGGGCTCTGCATACATGGCGGTGCGTAATATTTTATGTAAACAAAAATTTGGACACTCCTTTGGGGCCCCCTTAAGTGGGGGCCCGGTGGGACTTTCGAATTCTGACCCCACCCCCTCCCCTAGCTACGCCACTGAGTCACCCACCCAGCATCCTAATTATGAGAAATATCATTTGCTCGATTCCATGTGTGTCGTTAAATCCAGGTATTGTCACCTGATAATTGACAAGAACATGGACGTCATTTTTACATGAAATTTGGAGAAGTCATAAACTGTAATTGTCATAAACTGTCAATTTCTGTTTATTAATTTATCTATTTGAATTGTCAAAACACATGCATCATTATTTCTATTAGTGAGCTTTTTTGCATTGGCAATTAAGAATATACCAAATACAATCGAATAATGAAACAAAACATTTAAAAAATCTCAGCCCTAGACTGTGGAATCTAAAGTCTAAAGTTTCTTGTTCGAAATAGAAATCCCTTATAATTAATACAATGCAGAGGCGTCATTAGGGTTGATGTCACCCAGTACTGAATTTCTTTGTGTCAGCCACTTACGACTTATAACATAGACCTGCTCCGAGTCTGCCGGTGGCAAATAACAGGAACATACAGAACTTTAGAGTTTAGTATCCAACAGGGCTGTTAACGATTAATATAAATTTAAACGTTAACTTTTGAAAATTATCGATTAATGAATTGTTAATTTCGATTAAAGCCAAAAATAAAATTTTAAGATGTCATAAGTAACACTTATTAAAAGGTTCTTGTTTAAAATCTAAATAACACTGGAATGTCTCCTTAATATATCATCTTTTAACCAACTACGCAAAAAGACAAGTGTGTTGATATTAACTGGTTCAAGTGATGAGCGGGTCTAATTGACAATATAACCAGCCGAGCTGAGCAATCATTCACATGGAACTGAAGTAACTGGTATTCACAAAACGGTCTTGGCAAGGAATGACATTATTGGTGTTTATTAAGTTTTCACAATTGTAGAGAGTTTACGAATTCAGGAACTTTCATCTCCATTTTGTAATTCATCAGAAGAGCGGGGTCGGACTCCATTATGCCCATTAGCTTAATACGCTTTTTATTTGGCTTGATAAGTAGGCCAAGTGTTAGAACCATTATAGGCAAACTTTATCAACCATTTGAGCATTCAATAGTCAATAGTTTAAAACCAAAATGTTCGTATAACCGTAAGGAAATTTATTTATCGGCCGCTATTTTTATTTATTTATTTATTTTTACTTTTTGACTTCAAATAATTTGTAAGCGATAGATCGATTTATCTTTCCAAAATAATTTAATCGTTAAAAATTTGTAACGATTAATAATTAATCGTTAATTTCCGCAGTGCTAGTGTAACCCATTATGAACATGTCACTTGGTGTTGGTCAGCCCCCCCCCACACCGCGCCCTCGTGACGCCTCTGATACAATGTATTAGTTTTATTCATGCCTAGTTCTATTGCGAGAGAAAATAAACCTGCAATATGGTTGCATCACTAAACGGCGTCAATATTTTAATAAGAACTCAATGTAAGCGATTCCTATGTCACATGGCTTCATAGACTCAGATTATTTAAAAACAACATCGCAATTCCGTTGTAAAATGAAGTCAATACGCATGAGTTTAATTAAGTAAGTAGGATCCGGTTTTACCAGTAGGCAGTGGCCGGGGTCATTCCATAGCCTAAACTCTAAATCAGGGGTTTCCAAACTACGGCCTGCGGGCCAGATGCGGCCCGCGAGGTCCGCTAATCCGGCCCCAGGAGATAACTTTTAATCTCCAGAAAAAGAAAAAAATACTATTTTACCACAAGACTTAGTAGTTGGGTGCTAGTAGTCGGCCTCCACACTGCTGTGTGACAGTTAATGCGGCCCTTCGGTAGAAAAGTTTGGAGACCCGTGCTCTAAACCATCGGTGACCGCACCAACAGCTAGAAGTCGGGGGGAGGGGGGTCAGGGAAATGTCTGGCCAACCTCTTGACCTTTAACTGTTTAGTCGACTTTTTATATAGCCGTAAGCAGATTAACCCCAGTGTTTGCGTGTCATGGGCAAGCCTCGGGCATTCAATAACACAACAAACTCTCAATACGTAATGCTAGGTTTTTTTTCTGATGAACTTGGCGACTCCAGCAGCAAATGTTTTCTGCTGATCAACTTAGCAAATTTCCCCAAAAAGGATAGGATATTAGAGGTTTAAATGTTGACAGAGTCTTGGTTTTCCTGGTTTCCTCGGGCAACTCATTTCACGTCCGAATTCCAGACGGGAAGAATGATAATTTGTATGTGTTTGTTCTTGCATACGGAATAAGAAAAGTATTTTATCCCTAATAAATGTATAAGGGTTGTATTAGATTATCTTTGTTTTGTATTTCCAAGTTAGGATTAATTGCATTATGAATGATTACTACTTTTCTATTTGTTCTCATCCTCTAGGGCAGTAGTGGCGAACTTGTGTTGGCCTCGTGCCCAAAATTCAACCAAAAGGTACCGGTACTTATTTTAATATAAGTTAGTGCCAACCTTCGAATTATACACAAAAATGAGGGTTGGACTTTGCCAAACAACACGCATTTGTCTGAACACTTCAAGTTAAAGAGAATAAATAGGAAGAGAGTTTTCTAACATATACAAAACATATTACATGAAATAGATTGGCTTTGCGTAATTAATGGGATTTTTTATGTTTTACACATACTGATAATTCGTCAAACCTTGGCTCACACTTCGCAACACAGGCAGCACTCAGGTTATCTGTCAGCAACCCATACAGTACTCAGTTTATCTGTCAGCAAAGCATGCAGTACTCAGGTTATCTGTCAGTAACACATACAGTACTCAGGTTATGTCAGTAACACATACAGTACTCAGTTTATCTGTCAGCAAAGCATGCAGTACTCAGGTAATCTGTCACATTTGATATGATTCAAAGCTGAAAAAAGATCTATACACGCATAAGATGATCTAAACAAAGTAAGTGTTTCCTTGATTTAAACTTAAACGTATTAGGCCCAGAATTCCACACTTTATGGATTTCATTTTCATGACTATCAATTGTGTTGTCCTGTGTGATCTCTTTACACTGTAGCAAATTAGGGGGGGGGGGGCGCGTGTTTGGGGGCGGTCCGCCCCGTGCGGCAATCATTGAGAGGGCGGCATTTGTGGGCATTTAAAAATTAAAGCCATTTCCGAAAACCTCCCTTTTTCTTTTGAAGGAGGAAAAACAAGGAAAAACAAAAATATTCTTAATTTTGAGTCTTAATTAACAGATCCGTGCAAGATTTGTTTTATTACATAATGGTTGTTATAATTATCGCAAAACCGTTTGAAAATTTAAAATCGCACAAAAAGTTAACGGTTTGTTTGGAAAATTAAGCACAAAACGTCACATATAAGAAAACTGCCAAAAAACAACACATCACCGCTGGTCCGAAAATATGTAGTATTAATATCGCCACGACAGTTTTTGCGTGGAATTGCGACATGCGCAGAATGATGCGCTAACAAGTACCTCCATGACAAATATTATCTTAGATATACAGACGCTCCTTCTATGCAGAAGATAATTGCGTCCACAGACCATGACAGATGATCTGTAGGCAAGTGATGCAGTGGTCACAGGCTACGGCTGTGAGGGTTCCATGCATTACCCAGCCGCCTAATTATTATTAGTTAGGTACCCATTCGGAGCTGGGTGACACTTCTTAGGCCACAGGAACAAATCCTTGCCTTCCCATGGTTTCGACCATCGGTACGCCGGTCGAGCGAGCTTGCCACTCGACCACCGTATATCATTCTTCAAATAGTGCGTTTAACTTGCAACTTGCAAGTAGTAATTTATATTACTGCTTCAGGTTTCATAAAATTAGGCTATTTTTAGGTAATTTATTAAAAACTAAATTATCTTAGATATACAGACGCTTCTTCTATGCAGAAGATAATTGCGTCCACAGACCATGAGAGATGATCTGTTGGCAAGTGATTTAGCGGTCACAGGCCACGGCTATAGGGGTTCCACGCATTTCCCCAGCCGCCTAACTATTGTCTAGTTAGGTACCCATTCGGAGCTGGGTGACTCGGGGACTCCTCAGGCCCCGAGAACAAATCCTCACCTTCGTGTGGATTCGAACTCGTGACCATCGGTATGACAGTCGAGAGCGCTACCTCTCGACCACCACGCCCCACAAATTTATATTGTTTTTATTGCATTAAAGTAGCACGTGTAGCTTTTTTTTCCCCATTAAGATAAGGTTATTCATTAAAATGAACGGTTATTGATTTCTCCGTTAATAAACATCACTATAACCTAAATAATTTTGAAAAAGACATACTTCAAAATTTCAAGCGTCTTGGCCTTGGAAAAATTGACATCTGAAGTAACTAGTAATACGAGATCAGATGCTGGAATTTTAATCAGTTCAATGAAATCTTTTTTTCTTTTCTATAGTATCTCAATTTATGGGAACCCGTCTTTTTTTTTTTTTTATTAATGCAAACCCATTTCATGGAAAAAAGATATGTGCTAACACAGAACAGAGAGTTGGAGGTATTAACTATTAACTGTACACCGAGTTAGAATGAGAAAAATATGAGTGGATAAAATTTAGAAGAAGTACAACGAGAAATGTTTTTATCCATAGATGTAATAATAAAAGAATTCCGTAGAGCAGTTTCCTATGTTTTCTGAGGCAATGTGTAATTCGAAAGCTGGCCGTTTTTAGATGGGGTTTTTTTAGAAAGATAATTGTAAAAACCAACTTACTGGTAATTATAATTCAATTTCCTTTCAATAAACACCTGGTGTTTGGTGTTAAATTGCCCGTCGGACACTAGATGTGCGACTAATTTCCCTACAAAGATTGCATAATGCTTTCCTATCGTGTTCAATAATGCCAAAGGATTCTATCCAGGTCTCTTGAAATGATCTTCCACCTCCACTGTTAATATTGACTTTTTAAAATGGAAATCTAATGTGAGGTTTCAAGACCTAGGCGTAGGCCTTATGCCAGTGCCATAATGCAATAAGTAAGTGAGTGATACGTTCAAGAACAGACTACAACACGTATTTAAATTACATAGTATCGTTTTACTGTGATTATTGATTAAGGAAGTAATATTTTGGTCGCGTGCCGGCTGAGTCTCTGCGTGTCAACTGTGGCACGCGTGCCCAAGGTTCGCCCTCACTGACTCTAGCGTGTCAACTCAATTTGTCAACTCATCTATTACTCTCCTTGTCTGGTTCTCTTGCTCCACTACTGACTGCTGGCATTGAAACCTCCTCCGACCCCCAGTACTTCTTGTATGCATACGGTTGTCATGTGTGCCAAGTTATTTAAGGAATTAAAAAAGAAAGACTTAAAAGGAAAAAGAAGTGTGAAACATCTCCATTTCAGACAAGCCAATTTTCAAATAACCACTCTGATCCAAGTCGTCAAAATGCAAAAACATCCATCAACATCAATTTACACGTGGTACGAATTAAAGCCCCAACAACTTCACCCAACCTCTCCCACACATACACATGACCACCACACACGTTTCGCACTGTACGCACACGTTTTTTTCCTTGTAGTCCCCCACCCCGTTTTTTCTTCTTGTTTTTTGGCACAGTTCAAAACCCTGGGTATCAGAGGCGTCAATAGGGGGTGCAGACCGCACCAAGTGACACCATCACAGGGGGTGACACCAAAATGTAAAATTAGATATACTCTTTATAATTGGCACTGTCTGATTGAGAGGAAGTAATATGGGGTAAGACGTGAGGGGTTGACAGCATAAATATTGACGCTTCTGCTGTGGATAGTAGAGGGTTTCTATGTTTTCCTCCAAGGCTAAATCAGGGGAGAGTAACAGATTGTATAAATGTATTTTAATTTTAGTCTTGATTTAATGATAGGCTTAATAATTGCTGCAATAATATGATATCATTGAATCTCACTTTATTTTTTTAAATATCGTAATTTAAAAACTCATTTGCTTTTCATTTTAAAGAATTTTTTCAACTAAGAATTATTAAACATTTGAAACATGTGTGTTCGTATTACTCTTGACATACCAAAGTTATTCTCAAATTCTAAAGCATTAATTATTATTACCGATTAATTGTAAAGTAATAATTAGAGAAAAAAAAATACCTCCCTATAAATATATATTTTCCCACCCTTGCAAAGTCTTAAGTTAAATTTAAATATTAAAAATGATTTTATAAATTATAAGTAATATTATTAAGCATATTTTAAGAATAAAATCATGCTTTAATTTTATTGTTTTTAAATACGTCGATGCATATAATTACTATAACAAACAATAACGTAACCAAGTCCAATTTTTTAAACAGCGTAAACAATTAAAATGCTATCATCAAATAGACAAATGGGGCACGGTGGTCAAGTGGCATGGGAGCTCAGCTGGCATACCGATGGTTCGAATCTCCATGAAGGCAGGGAATCGGTTCCTGGGGGGGTCAAGTGTGTCCCTGAGTCCACCCAGCTCTGAATGGGTACCAATGACCAAACACTAGTTAGGGAAACAGGCGGCTGGGCATTGAGTGAAAGCCTCATAGTCATAGCCGAGAACTGCAATTACTGCATCACTTGCCAACAGACATGCATGGTCTGTGGACACAATAATCTTCAGTATAGAAAGTGCATCTGTATAGATAAGATAAGGCAAGACAAACAATTAAATCTTGATTATCTCAGAATGCTTATTTTGTAACTTGAGTATTTTTAGCTCTTGAACTTGAACTGTCCCTTAACCCGACACTGGGTCGTTGGGGCACCATTTTGAGCTGCGCACTAACTCATGCCAAGTTTCACGGTTCTGAGCTGCCTTCTGAGAATCGCTAAATGAAAGGCCGGTCCACTCTTTGATATTGTCCTCCCAACTCTTCCTTGGTCTGCCTCTTTTTAGCACTAAGCTCTTCAATTATTTCTGAGAAGTGCATTTGACAAAGAAAAAAAAAGAAGAAAAAAACAACAACATCAACAAACTACTATGTTTGTAATTGTATACAGCAAGGAGCCTTGTTCTTCTGACAAAAACATGCTGTCCCCATTGGATCTTACATCACAGTGAATTTTAAAAATTTTATTTGGTCTTTCCTTTTTGTCTGCTGAGGTAGGTTTTTTACTTCTTGCTGGCAGGTTATTTTGTTGGACATTCTTTCAAATCATTTTCTGTTTAATCTAATTACATTTCCAAACTTAAATCATCATTTGACAGGTAAAAAAAAATAATAAAGCCTCATGCGTACAGCTGGGTAATCATGAAATCTTTTAATTTTAATATCTTTATGATGTGCATTTATTGTCAATTTATCAATGCACAGGTTGTTGTTTTTTTAATCTGCAATCAATAGTAGCATGTTCAACAGTTGGCAGTTAGTTCATAAATCATTAAAATTGTGACAGTCTGGTCAGTTCACAATAGCAGACCAGCAATGTCCATCCACAAAGGAAACAAACCAGAACAATACAGATACAATATTTCAAGTGCAAGCAGAAATTTTGAGACTGTTTTAAAAATTTAAAGGAAAAGAAAAATGTCATTGATTAGTTAAAATGGTAATAGTCCAAAATAATAAAATGTCAACAAATGTCTGTTGTTTTTTGGTCATACAAACTTCATTTAACAATTATTTCACAAAACCCCAGTCCCTCTTAAACTTCAAATCAGACTTTAGTCAAAAATATTATTATTAGTACTAGGCCTACTTGGGCATTTTGAGGGCCTAGATAGAAAGATAACAAATGATATAACCTTACAGTAAACATCTAAAAAATCATATGAGAGTTCATTCAATAACAACGACAAGAGTGTTTGATAACAACCACACGAGACTTCAATAACAACCACACGAGACTTCAATAACAACCACACGAGACTTCAATAACAACCACACGAGACTTCAATAACAACCACATGAGACTTCAATAACAACAACATGAATGTTCAATAACAACCACATGAGACTTCAATAACAACAACATGAATGTTCAATAACAACCACATGAGACTTCAATTACAACCACATGAGTGTTCAATATCAACCACATGAGTGTTCAATATCAACCACATGAGTGTTCAATGACAACCACATGATTATTACATGAGTGTTAAATAACAACCACATGAGTGCTCAATAACAACTACATGATTGTTCAATAACAACCACATGAGTGTTCAATAACAACCACATGATTGTTACATGAGTGTTCAATAACAACCACATGAGTGCTCAATAAGAACCACATGAGTGTTCAATAACAACCACATGAGTGTTCAACAACAAAAATAGAAGACAAGAGGTAGGGTGTGGGATTAAACAATGTGGTAAAGGGAAATGGTAATTAGGAAGAGTGAAAGCAAACACAAAAAAGAAACGACAAACAGGCAACTCAGCTCGGTGTCTCTCCAAAGCATCGTTAGTAGTGTGAACAAAAAAATGAAGTCGATTATTCTTTGATGAACATCTTTTAAATATTAAAATGTTGAGCTTTGAGAAGGCTGTTGCCATGGTTACTAAATGTAGCTTTAATTGCAGGCATTTTCTTAACAACTGCCAATACCCACATCAAAGTTTTTCAGAGTGTGGGGTCTATTTCCCACAGGAGTGCTATTTTTTTTTCCTTTTGTTAAAGGGACAGTTTTAAATTGAGCGGCCAAGAACTTGAAAACTAACTGTTTACTAAGGTTAAAACTTAATATATATTTTAAAGAAGAGAATCTCAGATTCTCTATCCTAAATAAATTTTGGCTAAAATTAAAAGTATTGAAAATATACATTGATTTTTTTTTTTAAATATTGAATTAAAATGGTCTCAGCTTGGAAGAAAAAATTAGGATAGGCGCATTGTTTTATTTAAAAATTTAGTTAGCTGATTTAAATAAAAAGAAAATGATTGTCACACTTGTATAGAGCAGCCAATGGTAGTGGATTTGTCTGATATTTCAAATACAGGATATCACAAAGAAGAACCAGGATTAGAAATGAGAAATATATGATTCTGTTAGAACTTAGTTGTATGTAATGTAAAAGAAGTGATGGCATGGCTTTGTGAGGAGATAAAAATGACAAGTAGAAATGTAATCAAATGTGTAAGACAAAAGTTCAACTGAATGATCTGTTAGACATTGATATAAGAAAGTGGAGACTGCAGATATTGACATTGCAAATTAAGATAAAATCTGTGAGCAAACATCAAGTGCAAGTTTCTCAATGAAGTAGTTAACTAACACTGACTGAATTTGTGATCTCTCATTCTTTAAATTATTTAAACCACTTTATGATACTCACTTGTCTAAAAAAATCTTTTAAAAGTTTACTGTTTCCATGAAAAAAAAATCTTTGTAAAACCAAAGCATTCCTAAAGCTTTTGTCCTCCTTTCAAAACCTACATATTACTAAAGTGTTTTAATTTTTAATTAGAGAGCAATTCATGTTTTGAATATGGCAATGAAAGGTACAAGTATAATATTAAATTGTAACATAAGAATTTAGCTAAGGAAAAAGGGGGTATTGGCAATGGGGGGGAGGGAAGTAGTTCAGAAAAGACTTTATAAAAGTCTAATCAAACACCCGATTTCTGTCTTATCCATACCGACACTCCTCCTATGCAGTTGTGTCCACAGACCATGCAATGACGCATCATTCACAAGTCTCAGCTATGAGGATTCAACACATTACCCAGCTGCCTTTGTTTCCCTAACTAGTGTTAGGTACCCATTCGGAGCTGGGTGGACTCAGAGACACCTTTGGCCCTGGGAACTAGTCCCTGGGAACTAGTCCCTGCCTTTACCACTATTTTAACTTGTTAAACACAATCATTTTTTCTGTCTAAAACAATCTTTTTAACTTGTCTAATGCAGCCATTTTTTACTCAATCATCTCAAATTGTCTAACACAATCATTTTAACTGTCTAACACAATCTTCTTAAATTGACTAACTCAAGCATTTTAACAAATTTAACTTATCATCTTTAAGATTAAAATAAATGGCAAAATCTTTTACATGTTATAACTAACCTTATCTTCCATGATCATTTGACACCAGGAGTATAGTGCCAATCAACAACAATTCGAGATACGAAATCAATTTGTTCTGGGGTGGCTTAAGTATCTTGGATTTTTTGTAAATCAAACAAAGTATTACACGTAATATGACTAATCCGTTTCAAGCCACACAGAAACAGCACAAAAATTTGAAAATATCGTGTAAAACCATAATTAAAAAAAAAATAAAAAATTCTTCAATCCTTAAAAGTACACATTATAAATCAAATAAATAATAATAAAGCTATGAAAACAGAATAAATTAAATGAAAAACAATATGTAAACAAATGTGAACCCTTGTCTTTCGAGTGTGGTGATGTTGTGAAGTGTCGGAGGATGTGTTAGAAGAGGAGAAAGAATGGCAGAAAACACTACGGCACTATGTATAATACACTTAACTTTATGAAATAGTACGTTATGTAAAAACTTTGAATGAAATGATTCTTAATAAACACATTTAGTACAACTGCACACCAAAAATATGTAACATAAAACTAAAGCTTATGTAAACATTTTTTGCTTTTTAATTATTTTTTCTTAAGTTTTTTAACAAACTTTTTTTGCAGTTTATAATTTCCTGTTTCACTTTTCATTTTATTCGCCGCATTTCCACCAATATCTTAACTCTCTAATGGTTGCATAGCAAAATATTGATCCAAGGAAGCTTGTTTTAGCCTCCTTTTTACAATATTTCTGAAATATGTCAGGAAAATGTCATTGAACTGCGCAATGACACAACATGTTTGAACCTTTTCAGTCACGTGATGCCCTGTGTTGTCAGCTGCGAGTTTTTTGTATCTTGGATTTTTTTTCTTATTTTTTAACAAAATCTTCGTTGAGTGGCTTTTTGTATCTTGGATTTTTTTGTAACTTGAAGCATTTGTATCTTGAGGTACCACTGTATTAAACATCATACTTGTATACAATTCCTAGCTTATAAATCATATAATTATTCAATTAAAAAACTTTAATGTACACTTATTCTGATTTAAAATTACCCTTCCAAAGTTGGGGGGGGGGAACAAATAATATGTAATATTTTTAAACTTTGGCAGTAAAATATTTGTCTTTCCTCATTAATTTTTTGAATGTTTACGAGCACATTAAACATGAACTCCTTATTTTTATATTTTCTTCTTGACACCAACACAGTGTAACACTAGCTGACACCCTGTTATAATGTTGGAATTAAAATTAAAAATTAAAGAGAACTACGGCCACAAGTCCCATTCTTTCACTACTAATAACTTTTCATTTATCATTTTATCGCAAGTTTAAGAGATCAGAGTGCAATAAATCATGAACTAAATATAAATTTTAAAAATAAACTTACAGAAACCCAATTTAACTTACACATTAATATACAAAAATATCCTGTATGTGAGTATCTGTGATAGATAAGACAGTAATTAGTAAAGGAGACGACATTTTCAATTAGTGCAACTTTTAATTTTAGTTCTTTTTGAGCGTGAACAATGAAGAATAGTGGTACAACCTAATTCATGACATTTGATGCAAAACTTATATAAATTTCAATTTGGCAGATTATAAGTATATATTAGGCATTGACATTATAATATGTTTTAATTATTAATAACGTACAATGTATATAAGTTGCAAATGTCTATTTAAAAAAACATCAATTTTTTAAAAATACTTTTATTGAATAAAAATCATGCATTTCAACCACTTAAAAAATACAGTTTTGAGGTTTGACAATTATGATGAACCATATGCCAGTTAAACCTATGTTAGTAAACAGACTTTGGTACTGGCTGATATTGCTATTTGAAAAAAATATTTGAGTTATGTTATTCCTCAATACGTCAATGATATCTCCAAATTAATTTAATGTTATTCCTCAATACATCAATGATATCTTCAAATTAATTTAATGTTATTCCTCAATACATCAATGATATCTTTGAATTAACTCTTGTCTCCAGCTTTGTGGGAAAAGGTTTATATGCCAATAACCAATCTTTTTGAAAGCATTAAGAACTTTCAGGATGAGACTTGAATCAACCTCTGATCTTACATAATAAAAGTAGTAAATATCATCTTTTAATTTTACTATTAATTCAATTGTTTGCACTTATAGCTATATTAATATATATAAGTAAGTGATAATAAAACACAGTTGCAACTTATGGAGGAAAAAAATAAATAAGTTCACAGGTTAAGTTCCAAGCATAACATCAAATGAAAGATCAGCAGTCAGCAGCTCTCAGTCATTAAATGAGTTTTCATAACTTTACCTTCAGAGACCCTCTCCTACAGAAATTTATGTTTAATAATATATTCATTTAAAAGAACCTTTTTGCTTAATCAAGTATATTCTGCTTTGTAAACATCTGCCCTTGCCCTAAACAACATTGAAAATATTAATGTTAGGTCAATTTAACATTTGAAGTTTACTAGTTCTATTTTGATGTGGAATTTTGTCAACCTACTGGACTTAGTGGAGAATTAATAAAAAAAACTCTAACCAACTTAGTGTAGTAATTTAAAAGTTATCTGTCCCTCCCGTCCCACCTAAATCACAGCACAGATCAATTGTTTAAAAACCCCTTACAAGAATTATGCAGTTGAAACATGTATTTTTAAAGCAATTTTTAGGTGTTTGTATATTTACCTCCAAAAAACATTACCATGCCTAATACATATAACTGAAGACCGAAATGAAACAAGGATATAGAAAAGAATAGAAATTTATTCTGTAAAGAATTGGAATGTAATGCAATGTTTGATGTTTTATTTATCTGTTTGTTATTTTCAACTGTAATTACAGGTCTAGATAAATACAGTTGTTAAGAATAACATTTTTTAAGAGAAAATGAATAATAATGAAATGAAAATTAGTATCAGCACAAAATTATCACCAATTCACTAGCATTAGTAAATTCTAAAACTGTCATGAAAATACTCTTGTTCAAAAATAAAATAAAGTGTCAATAAGTGAAATAGTATAAAGTCACAAAAGTGGTTTAACAGTGCTTCTCAAAGTGGTAGTATGCGGATTGGTGCGGTCTGTAGGCCATCCGCTCCCGGTCCACAGAAATTGTCAAGAAAGGACAGCCAAACAGAATCCCTTATTTGCAACTATTAATACTAACCCTATAAAATGTGTCAATTTTTCACTTAATAAGCACGTAAAATGAAACAAATAAAATAAATAACATTTTGCTACCAAGGCATAACAGTGAGAATAGTGCACCGATCTGTGGTACAGTGTGGGTAAATTCCGGCTGAATCGCCATACTAAAATTTTGAGAAGCACTGGTTTAAGTGACTGCAGATTTCTCTGTCAGTTTCCTCAACTCTGAACTTTCAATTCATTATGTGTTAATCCATTAACAATGTATCAACAACTTCAAGCCCTAAGTAGAACTAATCACATTTTCTCTGTTCACTCTTTAACACAATTGTTTCCACACAATTACAATATTTATTAATCCATCTTCTGACTTCTTCTTGATGATGTGCAACCCTTGTTTTCATTTCTATTTATAATTTATATGAATGTATACATTTCATTTTGTTTTTGTTCTTGATGGAATAGTTTGAAGAGAATCTCTATTGCATCTGCTTTTGTAGATATTTGACTCTAACCCCTGAAGGTTTCACTTCCCAGGTCAGGTCAAAACCTTTTTCAGGACACATGGCAAATAATATTTAAATTTACTGGAAGGTTGATACCAGAAACATTGATATGACAATAAAAATTGAGAAACATAGCTTGATGACACATGTCAATTTATCTCTCCAAAAACATATTTCATTTTAATTCTGAATCAGTTTTGGTACTATTCATTTAGTTCTCTGGGTGTTTTTTTTCTTGCTGTTCCATGGGGCAAGGATGGGGTACAATAGCTTTAAAAACTTAAAACTTATCATTGTATAACCGTATAGTAACACACTTCTTTAGTTGACTTTTAAAAAATCTTTTAGCAGCAACTTGCATTGCCTTGTTTAGTCTCCAGATAAATTTCACAACACTTCATTTAAATGTTCAACTTTAAACCTTATGTGAGGAATCCTAATTATTTCTTCTGAAGTTTTAGAACAAAAAACAATTTTGTTTCAAAGAAAATGTCTTTCAAACATTTGAGTAACTAATCATTCAGCACCAATCTGGTGGCATCACCCATGCCTGAGTCTTGAATCACTTTCAGTATGAAGTCCACTCAGTATAAAAATCTTAAATGAAAATTCTGATGCATCAGCTCTTCTTCAACATTTTGACTTTAACCAGGCATCAAGTTACAAAGGAAATACCTGACCAACTCATGGATCACTCTGAAATAACCATTCAGGTGTGAACATCCTGATGCATCCTGCTATGCCATTCAGTGTGAGCACTGGCATGACACAAACACTCCCTAGCGCCCTGAATAACAGGTTGTAAATGTACAAAACAGTATTTCCAGAGTAGACTAAGGACACTTTTTTGGGTAGTAAAAACATGAACAAGAAAGGCCTCCTAGTAATCTGTTAGATTTATGTCCAGTGAAAGAGATGATTTATGTACATTGAGGTCAATGAATATCTCTGTTGTCGTCGTCCATTGATGAATGGAGTCGTCTAAACTATAACAGCCAAGGTCACTTCTTTTATCATACAAGATCTTCTGCACTGAAAAAAAAATTAGACTTTAAAAAAAGATTTTTTCATTGATTTTAAAAAATGGGACAGTGTTCTTCTTATATTTTCATTTCCAGCTAATGGATAAACTAAATTAAATAGTTATTTTTCAACTAGAACTATTCAACTTAATTTAGCAGTTTGTTCTATGCAAATATTCATTTAATTGAGATTTCATTCATTTACAAAATTATTTCAAAATCATAATGTTGTACTAGAATGTGTAATTTACCATCTTGTTTCATCTGCCTCCACGCCATCCATGTGTGTCATTATAACATTATTTTCAATGGAATTTTGTCCACGACTTTTTCTGGAGAAGGATTTTGACTCCATACTGACCATTGCCACAGAGTCTTCTGTGGATTTGGATATCTCACCGAGCCTATTGGCAGCACATTTTAAAGTTGTTATAGCACCAGATATCAAGTTGTCTCTAGCAGAAGATTGGGAACTATCGCTGGTTTTTTCCGTAAAATTGTGCAACTGAAATTACAAAATATAGGGTTTGAAGAAATGTTATTCAATAAACTCTGAGAAATACAAAGAAATACACTCAATGAAAATTAATAAACGTTTTTGTCAAATATAAACTTTCAGATAATTTTTGACATTTTTATGTCACTGTTATTTTCATAAAACCCATTACAACTAGTCTTATTAGTGAAGGCACTTGAGTGTACATTCATGTGGGATATCATTCAATTTTAGCCATATTTTAAATAAATTTTCCTCCCTAAGTAACAATTAGTGCACTCCCAAATATTGATCTCAAATACCTGGAATTTACAATACAGTTTCAGACCATTTCTAAACCAAAATGAATCACATTTGAACCTTTTATTCCAAATACTATTTTAAATTAAATCTAAACTTTTTTTAAAAACATATATCAAAACTGGTTAAAAATGTTTTGTTAACTACATATACAAAAAATTATTTATTTCTTAAACATTGTTTTCTTTGTCATTGCTCAAAATCCTAAGTTCTCAATGACATAATTTCTCACCTTGGGTTGTACTTTACAAATAACATCATGGAGGGGAAGGAATATACCATGATCTTTCTGGCAGAAAAAATATCTCTTTTTATTGAAAAAGCCATCATGGCTTCCAACTGAATGAGGCAAGAAAAACAATTTGATCAGTACTTTTATTTTACTAGCCAAGGCTGATATTGTTTATTTGTGTTTTGTTGGGTTTTTTTTTTTAATTTTGTGTGGGTTTATGTGTGTTATAAATATGTATTTTTATGGTTAGACTAAGTAGTCAACTTGTTTAGCAATCACTTACAAAAAAGGAAAAAAAAAATTGTTTTAACTTTATTCAGTTTTAACTCTTAACATGCCAAAGCGTGATAATCCGCAATTTACCGTTTTTTACCAAAGCGCGATAATGCACGACTTGATAGAACTCTCTTTAGAAACGAAATTACAGAAAATAAAAACTCTTCAGTGCGTGAAAAACGATGTTTTCACTTCCGGCAATGGTGGCTGCTTCCCTTGCTAGTGTTATCGCTCGATGCGAGAATTTTTAGAAAGTTTTTATGGTTTTTTTTCGAAGATGCGATTTTCCTATGCTTTATTACTAAAATAATAGTACTAAACTACAGGTAAAAATAGTTTTTAACTCAAAACGGTCTTTTGGATACATAAAATTACAATTCTTATCCTAAAAGATGACGTCAGTACGACAATAATAATAAAATTGGATTTCATAACCGGTTTATCGCAATTTGGGAAATTCTTACGGCACTGAGGAAGAAGTTTTCCGAAAAACCTTATGGCAGATTAAGAGTTAATTAAGTTTAATTAATACAGACTTTTACACAGATAATTAAGGATATTGTCAGCTAAGGTAGCCTCCTTGAGTACTTACCAGGGGCATCTAACTCTAGGCCAACAAACACCATGTTTGGTTGCCCTATTTTGTCAAGGTGACCAATGTAGCGGATACGGCCAGTTTTCTCCCCTTTTATCACAACATGGTCTCCAAGCTGAACAATGACTTTTGAACTACAGTTGAAGAAATAAAGCTAGATAATGATACAGGCCTCAACGCAACAATAATACTTCTTACTTAGCTAGTTATATAGCCATATGTTGACAAAATAAAAAGATAAACGTTAATGATTTTAGTAGTTCCCTCCCTTTTTTATATTTTAAAAATACATGCAAATTTTAGCAATTTAAATCATTAATGTTCAAGAAAAATCTAAAATGCAAATTTGAAATTCCCATTAAACTCATAACAGCTATTGCTGCTTTAAAAAAAAAACTGAAAATTTTTTATTTGTAAATATCATATTTCCATTACTCAAAGTTTTAAATTTACTGTAAAAAGTTTACCATAAATTATATACAATAGGCACTATGATAAAAATTAAAATAATTTCACTTAAAGAATTCTAATACTAATGTTTAATAAAGATGTTTATAGTGATGACTTAAGCTGCACAGCTGAGTAGATATCCAAGCCATGCCATGAAGCAGTTTAGAATTACCGGGCAGCAAATTTTTTAAAAGGATATTATAAAAGCTGTGTTTGTTGGGTGTATAATTTCACAACAAGAATTGATTCTCTGCTACTTTGCACACAGATTTTTACTCCGCACAAGGCCCAAATAACTTTAGAGGGAACATTGATTGATAAATTAAAATGCTGTGTAGTCAATGAATGGCCTCAACAAACAAATGCTCAGTTCCTAAATTTTCATATTTCTTAACTCTTAAAGTCGCAAAACGTCATAATGCGTCCCTAGATACCACTCTTGTTAGAAATGAGATCTCGGAAAGTAAAAACACTTCAATGCTTGAAAAATGATGTATTCGACTTCCGGTAATGGCGGCCGTTGCCCGCGCTAGTGTTATCACTCGATTTGCGATGTTTTTTGGTAGTTTTAACAGGTTTTTTTTCGAAGATATGTTTTCGTTATACTTTATTACTAAAATAATAGTACTAAACTACAGGTAAATATTGTTTCAAACTCAGTACAGTCTTTTGGATGGGTAAAATAACCATTCTTAGCCTAAAAAATGAAGTCAGTATGACAATAATATTATAAATGGATTTTACGAAAAAAATTTAATTGCATTAACGGTTGATCGTAATATGGGAAATCTTATCTTATCTTAGATATACAGACGCTCCTTCTATGCAGAAGATAATTGCGTCCACAGACCATGAGAGATGATCTGTTGGCAAGTGATGCAGCGGTCACAGGCCACGGCTATCGGGGTTCCACGCATTACCCCAGCCGCCTAACTATTGTCTAGTTATGTACCCATTCAGAGCTGGGTGACTCGGGGACTCCTCAGACCCCGGGAACAAATCCTCGCCTTCGCGTGGATTCGAACTCGTGACCATCGGTATGACAGTGGAGAGCGCTACCTCTCGACCACCACGTCCCACTGAGGGACTGAGGCGGAAGTTTATTGAAAACCTTCTGGGGCTTTAAGAGTTAATTTAGTTTGTTTAGTCCATCCTATACTTTTAAGTCTGATTTCAGCTGCCCTTTTACAAACTTTGAATTAAAAATGATTTTAAAATATTACTCATCACAATGAAGTGCAAAATATTTCCTTGCTAAATCCAATAGGACCAATAGAGAATTATCTACCATACAAAAAAAACAAATTTTAAAGCTTATACAAAATATGGGTAAACCCTACAGGTTTGGGATTATGCACTACACTCATTACAAACCTATAAGTTTGCCAAGGCTGGGACCATATATAAACATGATTCAGGTCTATTCATTTTAACTATATTAACTAGTCTACAATCTAGTCTTACTCTGTCAAACTACCAATTTGTCTGACTCTGTCAATCTTTCAACTAGTTTGACTCTGTCAATCTATCAACTAGTTTAAATTATTTAAGCTGGCAGCCAACTCTGGCAATTTGTAATTCAAAATATTTTAAGTTCATGTTTTCCTTATCCTTTGGTTGACTCACTTGACAGCAAACTGCAGGAGATCTTCATTGAGGCTGGCACTGAGTGCAGCGTGGATCTCCCCTCCCATGGCCTCTTCACATGCTGTGCACTTACAACCATACAAGGGCTCTGCATAATGCAGGCTGCCAGCTGGTGCTGAGAGTCCAGAGAGATTCTTTTGAGTTGTCAGCCTGTAAGTTGTAAGAAAATAAGCTGGTAACAGAAAAGAATAAGGAGGCAAGGGAAAAAAATAAATACTTAGATTAATTTTGAATAAGTAATATCTTATGTGTGATATTTTATGCAATTAATTTTTTAACATTTAAAGCCCTGTAAGGTTTTTTTAAACTTCAGCCTCAGTCCCATAAGGATTTCCCATATTGTGATCATCTGGCTATGAAATTTTTAAAATTGCTGAAAATTTATTTATATTATTATTGTCATACTGATTCTATCTTTTAGGATAAGAATGTTTATTTTACATAACCACAAGACTGTCTTGAGTTTAATTCTATTTTTAACTGTAGTTTATTACTATTATTTTTATAATAAAGTATAGCAAAACGCATCTTCAAAAAAACGCGTAAAAACTAACACAAAACTTCGAGAATCGAGCAATAACACTAGTGAAGGAAACGGCCACCATTGCCGGAAGTCTAATACATCTTCTTTCACGTACTGAATAGTCTTTACTTTCTGTACTTTTGTTTCTAAAGAGAATTCTATTGAGACGCGCTTTCTCACTTTGGTAATGGAGGCTAGACTCGCATTACCGCTCTTTGTCAATTTTAACGTTAACATATAGAAAACAAGATGACAGTTCTTCCACAAATCACTTAATATTAGAGCTTTGCGATATTATATGAGCTTAAGCTTGACAAAATCATCAACTACTCATTCATCATTCTGAATTTTTCTTTTCATGAAAAAATTAAAGGACATTGAAATGTGGATTTTATTAAGCATTACTCTGTGGCAATGATATTTGGTTGCAGCATGAAACACATGTGTATTAGCTTTTTATTTTAGTAGGAATAAAACAAAAAAATCAAACTACCCCAATAAAATGTACTATACCCATTAGTCTTCAAGTGTCTGTGGCCATTATTCATGAGTTTGGGTGAGAAGTTTGTTCCAGCTACTAGGCTGTCATTAAATGAGCTGGTTGTGCCCGGCTCCTCCAGCTCTGATTGGCTGCGAAACTGGTCTTGTGTGCAGTCTCTAGCCAGTTGGTTCATCTAGAAAATGATGAGGTCAACATTCTAAGTTGTTTTTTAAATGTTGAAGGCAACATTCAAATTTATTTTTATTTTTTAAAATCTTGTGGTCAACATTTTAAGTTGTTGTTTTTTATGTGTTGAGGTCAACCTTTTAAGTTACTATTTTTAAAATTTTGTGGTCAACCTTTTAAGTTATTATTTTGAAAATGTTGTGGTTAACATTCTAATTTTTGGGGGGATTTTTAAATACAAAAAATTAAACAAGAGAAAGCTTAAATCACCATAAATGAGTAATAAGCACACTGAATTAATGGTCATTGGTCATCATACCATCTTTCACTCACAATAAACCATAACTGTTTTCATATGATGTAATCCCATCTCTAGGGAGTTTAGTCCCAAAGAAAAAGACACAAAAAAATAACGAAAGAGAAAAAAAAATGCTGTGATAAAAAAAAAACACTTTTTTTGTCAATGACACTAGGTAAGTCTAAGCAAAGTCACTTAAGAATCCCTTAGTTTTATTGTAAAAAATACCTCAAGTTCTTTCAGGCGTCCTTTGAGTACCTCAATTTCTTTCTTTGCCGAGCCCAACTCTTCAGCTAACTTGGAATTTAGTCGGACAGCTGGAGATGATATAACATAGGATTGAAATGGCTTGTGATGTTACTTACATTAGGCTATTTCTTTCAAATGTAACAAACTGTTTCATAAGCTTAAACCTTCACTTGTATTTAAACTAAAAATGATTGGCCTTTTTCATAACTGTCCAGTGAAGAGAAATTTGCTTTTTAAGTGTTAAAATGAGTCTTTTTATAAATAATTAAATGGAAAAGACGTAAACAAGGTAAGGGTTAGCCTGATCGGACGTAACAAAACAACGAACGTTTCGGTAAAGAGCCTTTTTCAACGAACATACAATACACAAATAAAACAAAAATAAAAATAAAATTAAGAAACTTAGCTGCGGTGAAATCCAAAGAATCCAAGAACGTTCTTGGATTCTTTGGATTTCACCGCAGCTAAGTTTCTTAATTTTATTTTTTATTTTTATTTTCGTTTTATTTGTGTATTGTATGTTCGCTCAAAAAGGCTCTTTGCCGAATCGTTTGCTGTTTTGTTACGTCCGATCAGGCTAACACTTACCTTGTTTACGTCTTTTCCATTTAATTTTTTATAAGCCTGATTGCAGTCCTACCCCTCATTTTGTTTACTACTTTTTATAAATAGTTTCAAGCTCTTACTTTTCATATGGGTTTTGCTTGGGTATCCTTATATTTATGCTAATTCTTGTTACCAACACAAAAAAATCCTTGGTTGAAAGTATATTTAGCTGCTGCTCCTAACATTCACGACTATTAACAAAAGATTTATTGCCAATAATTAAATTTTTTAAAATGTATTATCTATTTAATATCTATATCTATTTAATATCTATGTCAAAAGATTGATTTTTTAACCTTTGAGCCCTAGGTTCCTCCTCACAAATATTAATTCCTTTGGTTCCCTTTAGGAAAAATTCAAATTTCTGAGACTGATATATATTAGTCGAGTAAGGTATGGAATTTTATTTAAAAAACATCCGCAAAAACAATATAAATCCCTTTTAGTTGAGACATAACTAAAAGTATTGTTTATGCTCAATATAATACCCACAGCGCAACAGACTATGATGACAGACCCCTGTGACATCGAGGGCTGGAGTGAAACCAGTGACCCGTGCAGGTCAGCTATAGCAGACAACTACACTAAACATGCGATATAGGGATAAACTAAAAATTCACTAATTTAATTGCAGTACATTCGATTGATCTGAAATGTTGATACAATGCATTGTTAGGTGACACAAGTTTATGGGCAAAGTTTCAGCTCAATAGGATCATGGGAGGTGGGTAATTTTTTACTTTTGTTTTTCCATGGGCAAACGATGACAGACAGAGAGACAAGACAGTGGATTTAATATAAGGGATTTTAAAAAACCTATATAGCAGTATATTGGGTTCAAATAATGTAGTTAGCAAAGAGGTAATAATAATTCATTTTGTTTTGACAGAAAGGAGGTTCCTTAAACAGTTTAATGATTATATCTAAGGGTTACCATGATTTATGATGCAACTTAATATCAAGATATTTGCAACATATTTAACAATGGGTTTCTTTAAGTAAGATTAAATCAAACATTCTTCACTTTCAATAAACTGTTCCTCCATAGGCGACTCGCTTTTCAAGGGAAGATAACACTGTGTTTCTTTGGATATTTTAGGGTTAATCCTCTTGATTTCAACACTGGGTTCGCTTATCATTTCAGGAAGGGAATTCTTGCGTCCTTCCATTCGGCTTGGCTCTGAGCACTGCCTTGGTGCCTGGACACATGGTGATACTGCCACTTCCTGGCACACCTGTGCAGTGAGGATGTGTTGCTGGCTCCCATTCAAAGGTAACCTTGCAGGCTGAATGTAAAGAAAAAAGAATTATTACACTTGGCAGATAGAGATCAGTGACTTATATAAGCCCAAAACATGTTTTAAGTTACAATATTATGGCTGCCAGGTTGTAGTTATTCCTGCAAATTTACTTTCTCAAAGCATAATGTCTTTTTATTCACAGATAGTCTGGTGCACTTAACTACAATAAGGTACATCTATTATTTTTTTTTATTAGGTCTCTCTCACCTCATGGAAAGCAGTTTTACAGTTAATTTTGTAAGTGTTGAACAGAATATTTTTTATTGGTGTGTGTGTTAACCATTCAATTGGCTCAACACAAATGTTGTATTGACATATTTTTACAAATTTTGTGAAAAATCCACCAAAGTTCCAAACCTTAAAAAATAAATATATATATTATGTAAACATTTCAAATTTCTATATGGTAAAATGAAGTTATGTTCATAATTCAATCTATTTCATTGTTTGGAAGAAACAATATTTATTTCCTTTACCTAGCAAGCTTGATTGGTTATATATGAGTTTAAAAGAGAGAAATATACCTGACGAGCCAACCTAGGGGAGGTCCTCCGCAATGCTTCCCTGGACAGAGATGGGGATGGGAGATAACTTTTAAAGCTGTATGTGCTCTCCAATTTGGGAGAGTTACTCACGTTGCTTGAACACTGGCTGCATCTTGAGCATGGACGGGATCTTTCCTAGCAGAGTAATCAAAACAGGAAAATCTGTCAATTGCCTTTTTTTTTTAAAAATAAAAGTTTAATTACAAGTTTACTCACAGGACAATTCGATTATAAAAATTTGCATTAAGTTTTGTTTGATGCTACAAAAAACAGTCTCTCAAAATTCAACATATTAATTAACAGAGCTTTTACTTTGTTTTTTTAAGCCTGTGTCATGTTATTTTCCTATCACAATTTATCAATAAAGAGCTGAAAATAGTGACCAATTTTACATTTCTGAAAGGAATGACTGATTACATTAAATTGAAATATAAAATATTTAACAAATGGAAAATGGTTATGAAGTTGAAATTATTCACAAAGTAAATATTTGTGAACTTTTTAAAAAAAATAATTTATTTATTTTCAATTTCAGATGAAAATTGATTACGTTTTTATTTTTTTAATTTGGTGAAAGAAAAATGGGTTTATGTGCTTGTATGTGTATGCATATTAATTTTGACGTGTAGGTGTAAATAATTAATATGACTATTTAAAAGACTAAACAATAAAATAATATTAATTAAAAAAAACAAATACAATGCTGTTTTTAGCAATAACTTTGCTAACTTCTTCAATTGTAAGAAAAACAAGTAAACTATTTCAACAATGGTTGTTTTAAATAAGGTAGTTTTAAGTAAAGCCAAAAATAAAGGAATAAAAAATTTAAAACTTCAAGATTACCTGAAGGCAAGAGGTGTCAGCCACCAGGGATTTTTCAGTTAAAGGAGGGGTGGGGCTGGTGGAATGACTGGTTCGAAAACTGACCGATGTGGATGACCGCAGGGCTTCGACTTCTCGCTTGAGCAAGTAAACTTTTTTCTCCAAGCTGCAGATACACCAAGAGATTATAAATAATATAATAGTCCAAGTCACTCACTGGATGTGGAACGCTGAGGAACGATGTACAACAGTCTATAGCAGTTGAAAAATCGTGTGGTGATTAGCGCTGTAATAATATTTAATATGATGACGTCATTGTTTGGTGTGCATCGGTGCGCAAAATACAACCCCTATTTTTAAATACTTTGCGTACATTTCAGAAAGTTTAATATTTCGTATTTATCAAAAAAGGACAAGTTAGTTGGGCTTTTGAAAAAGGTTGGCGCCGTAGGCGCCCTAAAATAAGTGGGCGGCGCAGGCGCCACGGCGCCCCGGCACAATCTAGTTAACAATAATTATGAACAAGTCAAGCTTATAGTCTATGCTAATCATAGTTATATAATAAATGCAAATCAATATCATATTTTTTAAAAACGACATCATTATCATATTATAAAAACTTCAAGCCATAATCCTTTAATAAATGCACAACATTGTAAATGTATACCCATACAAGCCTAAGGAGCTCTCAAAAGAAGCATTTGTACAAATTTGTACTTATTAGAATATCACGATCAATGGTTATTTTAGTGAGGCGTAATGGTTTTGTTTTAATGACCCTTATACAGTATTTTAAGAAAAGTGGCAATCCCGAAAGAGGATTACACATATAAATTAAGAATCAGGTTTTAATAGATCTAGGAGTTTTGTATTAGTGGCTGAGGTTAACTGAATAATACTTTGAAAATTTATTTGGCCATTTTGTAGTCAGAGTAAGAAAAATGTAATAACATAATTGCAACTAATAAGTATGCTAAGGTTAAATAAAAATATTTTTAAAAAAGTTTTAAAGATACAACGTTTTGTAAACTAAAAAGAAGAAAATAAACTAAAAACGTCAGGCGCATTCGGCTGAAATTTGGTCTATTAATGCTATTACATTAAACTTTTCAGTTTCAAATTCCTCAACAGTCTATATATGATACTTCATTTAATTTCAGCCGAATGCGCCTGACGTTTTTAGTTTATTTTCTTCTTTTTAGTTTACAAAACGTGGTATCTTTAAAACTTTTTTTTAAATATTTTTATTTTATACTTTTTAGTTTTCATTTAAGTAGAATTGAGTACTATAATTAATGAAATATTAAATTGTCATGTGAATCAAGTATGCATGCAAAATTTCATCAAAATTTTTTGCCCCGGAAAGACAAACAAACATCCAGACAAGAAAGCAAACTAAGAAAAACTTCCCTTTGTTGTTGTATTTCCTTGGTTGTCTCCCTCACACACAAGAAATCATCATGACATTTGATTAGTAATTAATTAATTAATTAAGTAGAATTGAGTACTATAATTAATGAAATATTAAATTGTCATGTGAATCAAGTATGCATGCAAAATTTCATCAAAATTGGATGATCAGAAGTGGTTCAAAAAAGGAATTCAATTTTTGCCCCGGAAAGACAGACAAGAAAGCAAACTAATAAAAACGTGGTAAAAAATAGACACTTCTTGATGTTAAAAACAACAACAAAAAACGACTAACATGAAAGATGAGAAGTATCAATACCAAAAGGCTGAGTTGAGAAAAGATGGGTTTTACAATTTAAAGGTTTCCCAATCCCTGATTTTTCCCTAAAATCATAATGTGCATCCATAAGTAGAATGGGTGTCATGGCAGTACTATTTTGAGCTAGACTGGATTTAATTCTGTTAAAGATAACAACAACAAATGATAAAAATATTAAATTATAAGGATCAAATATTTAAAAGATTAATAATTTTGTGATTTTTTCTCACAAACAATTTATCAGAGATTACTAGATATTCAAAATATTTTGTGCATTACAGCACTGGCTAATTGGCCTTAAGAGAATCTTTTCTCAGGCACACACAAAAATTAAGCAACTGGATTTGGCTGGCAGAGCTTATCAGTTCACATATGGCATTACTAATAGCTAGAACTACAGCAAAAACTGTATTCATATTGAACAAATTAGTGAACAATTGTAATAGCTAGAAATACACCAAACACTGTATTCATAATGAACAAGTTAGTAAACATTAGTGATAGCTAGAACTACACCAAACACTGGTAATAGCTAGACTACACCAAAAACTGTATTCATATTGAACAAATTAGTGAACAATTTTAATAGCTAGAAATACACCAAACACTGTATTCATAATGAACAAGTTAGTAAACATTAGTGATAGCTAGAACTACACCAAACACTATATTCATAATGAACAAGTTAGTAAACATTAGTGATAGCTAGACTACACCAAACACTGTATTCATAATGAACAAGTTAATAAACATTAGTGATAGCTAGAACTACACCCAACACTGTATTCATAATGAACAAGTTAGTAAAGATTGATAATAGCTAGAAGAACTACACCAAACACTGGTAATAGCTAGAACTACAGCAAACACTGTATTCATAATGAACAAGTTAGTAAAGATTGATAATGCTAGAACTACACCAAACACTGGTAATAGCTAGAACTACACCAAACACTGGTAATAGCTAGAACTACAGCAAACACTGTATTCATAATGAACAAGTTAGTAAAGATTGATAATGTTAGAACTACACCAAACACTGGTAATAGCTAGAACTACACCAAACACTGGTAATAGCTAGAACTACACCAAACACTGGTAATAGCTAGAACAGTGGTTCTTAACGTGGGTTCGATCGAACCCTAGGGGTTCGGTGAGTCAGTCGCCGGGGTTCGGCGGAGGGAGGTCAAGACAGCACCCGACTCAAGGCATCTATATTACTACTAATAATGAAGGGTTCGGTGAATGTGCATATGAAACTGGTGGGGTTCGGAACTTCCAAAAAGGTTAAGAACCACTGAGCTAGAACTACACCAAACACTGTATTCATATTCAACAAGTTAGTGAGTTAAAAATAATGAGTTCAAAAATTAAAAATAATAAGTTCAATCTTCAAAAACAAAAGAAATAATGTTTTAAATTAAACCATATTCAAGACAACAGAGAAAAGTGCAGCTTTAAAAAAAAATGTTTTCTTAAGTCCTCATCTTTAATCACTTATAAAAGTACCATTTGCTTCCAGCTTAAGTTTTATACAAAGTAAAGTTTGGTGAACACACATCCTAGAATAGAAAAGTCACATAAAGGGGTACAACATAACTAGATACTGGTTGATGAGGGGAAAAAACACTATTAGACAGAATGAGAAAAGAGAATGGAGACAGCACTGATTCTCCTTCTGTGGGCTCTAAGTAGATTTACAATGTCAGCCCACAGTGGTCTAATCTCACTTTCTCTTATCTCTTATTAGATTAGCAATATCAGCATTGGGGTACAATCTCATCTTCTCTTATCTCTTAATCGATTGACAATATCAGCAAATAGTAGTTCAATCTTACCTACTCTTAGTGGATTGACCATGTTGGCATATGATGGCTCAGTCTTACCTTATCCTAGCTCTTAGCCGATTGGAAAAGTTAGCATATGATGCCCTATAAGCACCTTTTCTTAGCTTTTCTTAGTAGATTGACATCGTTAGCATATAGTGGCCCAATCCTACCTTCTTTTAGCTCTTAGTAGATTGGCAATGTCAGCACAAAGTGGCACTATCCCTTTCCTAGTGCTGTTCACTACAAATGCCACAGCCCTAGCCGCCACCTCTTTGTCTTCAACAAGACCATTCAGTTCCGTTGTGCTGTCTGAAATCAACAATACAAAATTGCATAATTCAATTAACTGATTATAAAGACTGATCAAGAAAGGTAGAAATATCACAACCTAAAAAAAGCCTTCCCTAGATGATATCAATAGGAATTTTTTTTAAAGTCCTTCACTAAAGCAAAAACAATTTGGAGTAAAAATATCTTCATCTCGGACACTTATGATCACCAGAATAAGACTGAATTCTTCCTACTAAATTTAAGATAGTTATATTTGTTTGTTTCCCAGACTGTACAAATTTATCACAATGGACTCCCCAGCATTTTTCAAATCTTGATGATTACCCTAATTAAATCATTAAAGGCGTTATTTGACTTGGGGTATATAATGAGAAATACTTTAAATGATTTTGTTTTAAATGAACTATTCATTTTATAAGACACTTGCTTTATGTAATTATTTATGTTGAGAAAATGATCGTGTAAATTGAAATGAAAAAGAAAAAAAAACACTTCCATTTATTTAGATTAAGAAAAGAATCTTATTACAATTTTAATATCTTCTGAGAATCAATTGAAAGTATTTAGCTCTCATTTTAAGAGCAGATTTATGGTTACAATTACAGCTGCTTGCTACTTAAGGATTTAAAGTGATGATCCTCTGCATGCCATTTATAAAAAAATATTTGAATATATTGTTCCTGAGCAGCCAGCTGTAGCATCTCAGCAAAAACAAAATTGTTGCTAAGAAGTATACTAAATTTCTAAAAGAGCGAAATTCTGAGAGTAAGGTGAATTCGGGTAATAATGGTTATTGCCTTTAACACCAATGAAATTCTGAAAACACAATGTTATCTTAGATGTTTTTTTTAGAAAAGTGTCACGAGTTTGAGTGCCTTATTCTCTTATTTTAGAGAGTTTTGAGAAAAAAAGATGGATAGAACTAAAAGGTTTTAGGAAATAACTGAAGAAAGAGGATAGTTATTAAAAAGTGGACTATTAAAATAAGGGGATAATTTGGTAATGGTGTAATTGGAATGAGATAGTTGGAGCATGGTGATAGTAGGATTAAGTGGATAGCTTGCGTAAGTGGTTGCTGGATTTTGTGGGTAGTTGAATTTAGTGGTAGTTGGAGTAAAATGATATTTGGAGTAATGTTTCCTGTAAGGTTCGTTGGTTCGTGTATGGCATCCATTTTAACGCAAATATATTTGACTAATGCGATCTCTTGCAATGTCGATCTTCTTGTTTGGTTGCGAGGCTTGGACGCTAACTCCATACCTCCAAAGAAGAATCAATGCGTTATAGATGTTCAGGATCCGAAAGACACTGACCATCTCTTACACAGAGCACATCACAAAGAAGAGGTCCGCAACAAAATAACTGCTGCCATTGGCCCCTACGAGGACCTTCTAACCTCAAACAAGAGGAAGAAACTGCGATGGTTTGGACACGTGGCAAGATATGGAGGTCTCGCAAAGACTATAATGCAACGCACAGTCCAAGGACAAAGAAAAAGAGGCGGACAAAAAAAGAGATGGGAAGACGACATTAAAGAGTGGACCAGCCTGTCATTCAACGACTCCCAAAAGGCAGCACAGGACCGGGACAAATGGCGTGAGATAGTAAACAGTTCACGATGGTGCCCCAACGACCCACCAACGGGTTAAGGGATGATTGATTGATTGATATTTGAAATCTTTGTCCCGTCTGTTGGAGCTTGCACAAGCAACTACTCCTGAACCATGGGGGCCGTCCATAAAGTACGTCACTCTCAAGAGGGAGGGAGTGGGTGTAAGAAAGGGTGACAGTTTGTGACGGGGGTAGGGGGGTGTCGGCACTGTGATAGCTGCGAGTGAGTAGGACGCTAGCTAGTTGTGCACGCCTGGTGATAATGAGGTCCAGCTGGTGCCATTGGTGGGATCGAGGGTGTCTCCAAGATACTTGATGTATATCCTTGCACTTGAAGAAAGTGTTGGTCACACAAAAGCCTCGTGAGCAGCACAATTCCAGAAGCCTTTGTCCATTTTCATTTAATTTTCCTCTTCCAAATAGTCCAAGGCACGTGGGCCAGGCTTCGTGGTCGCTCCCCACTCTAGCATTGAAATATCCTAGGAGATAGATTGCCAAGACCAAAACGACGGATGTCCTAATTCGAGAGCTACTATTTGCGGATGATGCGGCACTAACAGCACATACTGAATCTGGTTTGCAACAACTCGTGTCAAGCTTCTCCAATGCCTGCAAAGAATTTGGTCTGCAAATCAGCTTGAAAATGACAAACATCATGGCCCAAGACACTCGACCTCCTCCTACCATAAATATCGATAATGAAAACTTGGAGGTTGGGGACAGCTTCACCTACTTGGGATCCAAGGTCTCCAATACACTGTCCATTGAAGAAGAAATAAACAGCAGAATTGGCAAGGCAGCCGCAACAATGGCTAAACTAAATAAGCGGGTCTGGCAAAACACCAAGCTAACGGAGAAAACCAAACTGTGCGTCTATCGAGCCTGTGTCATCAGTACACTACTATATGGGAGCGAGACATGGACCACTTATACATCACAAGAGCGTAAGCTTAACAGCTTCCATTTGAGATGATTGCGCCGCATCCTTGGTATTAAATGGCAAGAAAAAGTGCCTAATAGTGAGGTCCTAACGCGTGCCAATATCCAAAGCATGTTCTCAATTCTTAGTGAAAGACGCCTGAGGTGGCTAGGACATGTCAAAAGAATGAGCCCTGGCCGCATCCCGAAGGACCTCCTATATGGTGAACTTGCTTCAGGTAAGAGGAAAACAGGTCGCCCACGCTTGCGATTTAAAGATGTCTATCAAAGGGACATGAAAGCAGCCAAAATACATACAAGTGACTGGGAGTGTAAGGCAGAAGACCGATCTACGTGGCGCACAGTTGTCAAAGAGGGCGTCATAGTAGCCGAGGAGCGAAGAATGGAGGAGGCTGCAGACAGAAGAGCTAGGACAGTGGTTCTTAACGTGGGTTCGATCGAACCCTAGGGGTTCGGTGAGTCAGTCGCCGGGGTTCGGCGGAGGGAGGTCAAGACAGCACCCGACTCAAGGCATCTATATTACTACTAATAATGAAGGGTTCGGTGAATGTGCATATGAAACTGGTGGGGTTCGGTACTTCCAAAAAGGTTAAGAACACTGAGCTAGGAGAAAGGCCAAAACATTTGGAAGCACAGAACTCGTGTGTAAAAACTGTGGCAAAGACTGTCACTCAAGGATAGGACTGCACAGTCACTCGAGGAAATGTAACCCAACCCAGCGGTGATGCACCATCGTCTCGCGAGACGGAAGGATGCCGGATACTCTAACCATTGACCAGACCACACCTACTTACTACCTCCAATTATTGCAGTCCCACTCTAACCATTGACGCCACCCAATTACTCCCTCCAATAGATTATAGCAACCCCACAGTAACCATTGAACTCAACTCAACTATTCAATAACTTCAGCTATCCCCTACTCCAGTTTTTAACTCACATCAAATCAACTTTCCCTTTAGGCTGCGTGGCTGTGCAGATATCTGACTGACGCCATGCAGTAGTTTTGAATTATAGCGCAGCTAATTTTGTTAAGTAATAATGCACAAACAAGTAATAAAAACTCGAATGAGTATTTAAATACAATTTCCAACAAAGGATTTCCGATTTTTTTTTATTTACGGGAAATCTTTCTAGATTACATACAGTCTTTGGTAATATAGCTAGAACAGTTAAGGAAACCCTGTTCCTTTGATCATTATGAGTAGAAAGTTATTGAAAAATCCTGTGAATAAATCTATGCACATGGCATGCAGAGGAAACGTAAGCGTAAAGTCCATTTCGACGAAGTAAAAGAAAACGAGACCAAACTCTGTGGCAGGGAAATATTCTGAGGTACCATTTTAACATCATTATAGATCGGCTAATTACACAACTACGGAGACGTGAATCTGCTTATGAGGAATTAAGTAAAAAGTTTGACTTTCTTACGAAACTAGCTACATATTGCGAAATCTAAAGGAGCCAGAAACCTTATAACTTTTTATCAAGGGATGTGGATAGAACTTTGGAAAACGAGTGTATGCACCTGCAAACATATTTAATTTGTCAACATATAGTCTACTTATCGAGAAAATGATTTTTGGGCACGAGTTGCGCACCGAATGCTGTTGTGCATACCAACGTTTAACTGCTCAGCTGAACAGTCGTTTTCAGCACTTTAAAGAGAGTGAAGAATTACTTAAGATCTAGCATAGGAGAGAACATGCTCAATTTTCTCTGTAATTATACATGGAATCAGAAATAATGCAGTCAACTGACTATGATAACGTCATTCGTTCTTTTGCACAGAAGAAAGTTCGTCGTAGGATTGTATAAATTTTATAGAATAATCTAACTATAGTTATATATACTGTATTATTTTGATGTTTATTAAATTTATTAAAGTCGATTCAAAATTATATGTTCTTTACTAGTGCATTTAATTTGCTAAATTTTCTAAATAGCTTCGAGATGGTTGTGGGGACGCAAATGTCAAGTGCCTAAGGGCCCTGGGTCTCTTAAGTCCGGGCCTGACTGTAATGATCCTCGTTCAACCACACATCCGGACCAAAACACAATTCCTTTACTAACATGCAAACTGTCGTGAGAAAATGGTGTAGCTGATGTCACACTTTCATACAATCCAAACCTAAAACAATTTTTTCCCCATCTGGTTTGATGTAACAGGGATTTATGCATTATTATAATTTTATTTTAATACTTTGGGGCAAAAGGTAAAGTACAACCTTAGCAACCCCCACGCCAAACTCACAAACCAAATAAATAGCAGTATCGCAAACATGCGCCACAAGAACGCACTGACCTGCTCAAGAATGGATGCACCTCGCGCATGGAATGTCGTCAACGGGGGGAGTTTAGCTGTTCCATTTTAAACTTTTTCCCCGTATACCTTTCTTTTCTGTTTTTAAATACTCTTTTTTTTTTATTCAACCCCCCTCAGGTCAGGTAAGGGTGAGGCACGAGCAAGTTTTGATGGTACTTTGCCACACTGGCCCACACGCGCTCATATTTTCTTCACTGAAGCCGCGCCAGTCACACGAGTCGCCTCCCTCTACCGTGAGATCGCAAAGGCGCCAGCGCTATGTGAGGGAGTGGCGAAGCATGAAATAACAGCCTGAATATTCGCTATTTATCCGATGGAATTTGTGTAGCCTCGTATCAAGGAATTCACATTGAATGCCCCGATTTTTTAGTGTGCATGTTTCGTAGGGGGTAGGGGTAACCTACTGCGCTCAAATTCAGCAGATGAAGGGTGAATGGAGAGGCCAAGATTTTACGTACGGATAAATTGAAGAACTCAGAAGTGGATTTGAAGAGTTCATAACATATAATTTGTGGTACCAATGAGTAATGAGGGAATGAGTTGAGAGAATGACTTGAGGAACTGTTGATTTTTAAAAAATGAATGGATTATGGTAGGAGACTGCACCAACAAAATCTTAATTAATAAGCATATTGTAACGACCATAATACAAGATAAATAAAGGACGCCAGTATTGCCAGTATGGCTTTTTGTAGTATAAACAAACAAAATGACCCGCATGTTCACCTAACCTCGGCCCGCGTCCCCTCTGACATCCTACATATCTTTATGCCAATTTATCTAGTTGGAATAACATTGTTTTGGTTTTTAGTGTGGAGAGGGAGGGGGTTTGAAAATCAAACGACCAAAACGGGATTCATTACTAACGATGGCGCAAAGGCATCAGTACAGGGGTGCTGTGGTGTGGACTGCACAGGGTGACACCATCACCAGGGGTGACAGCAAAATGTAAAATTATGTGTTTCCGTTATTTGGCATTGGCAGACTCGGAGGAGGTATGTGTGTAAGTAATGAGGAGAGGGTGACACTATGAGCTACCACGCACAAGGTGACACCAACCCTAGAACCTCTGTGTTCTTATTTTCCTTTTCAGTACGTGCGCCCTGCCATAGGGGCCGTCCACAAAGTACGTCACGCTCCAGAACGGGGGGGGGGGTAAGAAAGTGTGACACTTTGTGACATGACATGTGGGAGGGTGGGGTTCCGGTCAGATGTGACGATATGGGGTTTTATATTAAATTTTAATTATTTTGTTGATTAAAAAACACTTTTTGGTTCGAAAGTGTGACGTACTTTAGGGAGGTGGCGAGATTTGTGACAGGGTGGAGGGGGGGGGGGTAAAATGGTCGAAAATAGCGTGACGTACTTTATGGACGGCCCCCATATATATCTTTGCCTACAGATTGTTGTTGCATTGTTGGTACTCACATACTATTTTAAAAACCATTAATTATTTGACCTTGAAGTAACATTTAATTGCTGGTTTTCACCCTCTCCTTTAATTTTATTGTTTCCATGTCATCGTGGGCCCTGTAAATTTAGATTTTTCGTTTTTTTGGTCCTCTTGAAAATTTTAAATTATGTCATTTCTTTGCCTTTCTATTTTTGGCTCACTTTATTCACTTGTACTTTAGTTTTTACTTACACTTACAACATTTTTTCAAAAATGTATCTCAAGATGTGCATTTTATTCCAAAGTGCAGTGCTGAATGACCCTAGCCCTTCTTTGTTTTTACTAGCTGCTAATTCTATACGATCATTGTATATGACCCACGATATAATCTGACCTCAATTATTTATAACTTAACATTGACTAGTTAACGGCATCTTAAAAATTTCAGTTAAAGTTGGATTTGATTTTGCTTTGGTTGGAAGTGTAAATAGTAAATTATTTAAATATTTGATTGACTTGAGGAGTACGTTGTACATAACATAATACTAATATAATTGTAAATAAAGTAACAAAAATATAACATTAAAATTTTCAACCAATTTAATATAAATAAGCATACATTCATAATAATTTCATTTTCCTTCCAAACAACATAAACAAATTAATATAAATATTAAATACATAGTTACATAGACTCAATATGACATATGCCATATGCCTTATGATTTAAAAAACAAATAACATACTTTCTAATGTATATGTCAAATTTAATATGAATTTAATATGATGTTAATTTATCAATGAAATTATGAAAAATACTTTGTTTGTTATAACTAGATCTAAAGATAAATAATAATAAAAAATAAACACGAAAAATTGCAGACGATGAGTCACTCACCGATATTCAGTCCAGATATTGAGGTTATTTCGTGCTCCCAATGAAGCCAAGTACTGCCTGTATTGTCACTTAAAGGTGGACTGTGGTCATCACTTGTGCAATCCATACCTAGAGTCATTTCAAGTTATAAAGCAGTTCAAATTTGATCAACCACTGGACAAGTTTACTCCAAAAGAAGTTCGTGTTAAACTGGAAGCCATTTTGTCAAGAACAAAACTTTGTTGGGACGGGGGTATGATCAGCTGAGAGAATAGCCAAAGGGAGTACGTTCTGCTACCCGTCACGTGCTCACTGCGCACGCATATTTGTTTTAAAAATAGAAAATTTTGGTAAAGCAGAATCGGTTTCCCGTAACTCTTATGCTCTTGAAAAGTATTGTATAGCGCTTTAATTTTAAAATACATTGGAACCCTTCGACAAGGATGTATACAAAATGTATTTTTAACATAAGAAATAAAGGGAAAATTAATAATCCGTTCCCAGGGGAAAAAGCATATTATTATTATTATTATTACGTAATACACATTTATTGACGTAGTTGTAAAAAATAATTTAAACATTCGTAATACTGAAAAACATGTATAAAAAGAACTAAAGTGCAAGAAATAAAAATTTAGCCTCACTTTAACTTTAACTTGGTGAGATAGTCAGGTACTTGCTAACATAGTATTTAGAAGGAACTGTTATTGTTGGGAAGGAAAGTCGGCTTCAAATCAAACTTCAGAAACATGACATTCTGTTATTGTTTTTTTTTTATTTCTATTTTATGCCTCTCTTCCCTAAATGACCATGGTTGAGGCTCGCCAGGTTTGACTTCAACTTAAATTTGTCTAAAGAAATTTGCTTCTAGGGGCCGTCCATAAAGTACGTCACGCTCATGAAAGGGGGAGGGGTGTAAGGGAGTGTGACAAATTGTGACCGTGGGAGGGGGTTCCACCATGTTTGACGTCACGGTGTTTTAAAATAAATTTTAATTATTTTGTTAATTTTAAAAAAAAAAAATTTCTTCGAAAGTGTGACGTACATGGGGGGAGGGGGTTCCAAGATTTGTGACAGCTTCGGTTATTTCCAACTCTCTATATCTAATCTATAACTGCGTTCTGTATTACACATAAATTTGTTCAATGAAATGGATTTGCATTATTATTATTATTTTAAAGGGTTCCCATAAATTGAAATACTATAGAAAAGAAAAAGATTGCATTGAACTGAGTTAAGTTCCAGCATCTGATCTCGTTTTTCTAATTACTTCTTCAGATGTCAATTTTTCAAGGACGCTTGAAATTTTTAAGTATGTCTTTTTGGAAATTATTTATGTTATTGCGATGTTTATTAACGGAGATTTTTTAATATTTTCATGTTCTTGCCCTAAACCTTAACACTTTTCCATAAAATAGATGAATTCAAATTATTTACACCTGACTTTAATTGCATAGGCGTAAAATTTTTAATGAAAATCGTAGTATAATGAAATACACAAGTTATGTGTGCTACGCTACTTTAATGCAATAAAAACAACATATTTTTTTTAAAATTAAGTTACCTTACTATAATTTTCTAAAACTGAAACAGTAATATAGATTTCTACTTGCAAGTAAACACTATATTTGAACCACCATGTCATGTAGGTACTTGTTAGTGCATCATTCTGCGCATGTCGAAATTCCACACAAAAAATGTCGTGGCGATATTAAAAGTACATATTATTTGGCCCAGCTGTGATGTGTTGATTTTGTGTGTGCTGTTTTCTTATAAAACCGTTATTTGTGACGCATGCCACTAAATTTTCTAAACAAATCGATACTTTTTTTTAAAGCGTTTGCGTTAGTTATAATAACCACAATGTAATCAAATGAATTTTGCGTGAATCCGTTAATTAAGACTCGAAATTACCCTTAGTTTTCCCACCTGAAAAGAAAAGGGAGGTTGTCAGAAATGGCTTTATTTTTCAACTGACTGCAAATGCCGCCCTTTAGATTCGTGCCGCCCGGGGCGGACCACCCCCACCGCCCCCCTAGCTACGCCACTGCTTAACTAACATACCATCGAGGGTACTATCAAACGGACTTTGTAAAAAGTAAATAATATCACAGCCAAGTACATTTCTGTCAATAGCTAAATACTAAATATATCTCTAAAAATGATTCCTTAAGCAACAAATTATTTGTATAGTATTTGCGAGGTTGCCACACTCTGCCATTGTTAACAAAACTCTTAGAAGTAATAAAACATTGGGAGGCAGACAAGATTATTCTCTCCCGGAAGTTTCAAGTGTAGGTGGGTTTTTTTTAAAATTAAATTAATTTTTTTTTAAATCATTTTTATTTCTGGGGGGGGGGGGGTGTGATTGTTATGTGGATAAGGCAAGTGCCTAAGGCACCAATCGTTTAGGGGCACAAGTCCTCAATAAAATGGGTAGACTCTCCCAGTAGCCGTGCATATTCAATATGAGATTGGCTAATTGCAAATGTAATTTTGAATTGCACACTTCTTAACATTGGTCCCACAACCAAGGGGTAAAACACCGACCACCAAGTTTTTTTTTTAATTGTGTGCTATTTTCCTTTACGTTTGTGTTTATGAAAGTGTGTGTGTGTGTGTGTGTGCGTGCGCTAAAACTTTTATGACGCAATTTTCCTTGGTAATTGCGTCTATAGATTCGAAATGTCTGGCCAGTCGTTTCGGGCTTTAAACAGCATATCCTAATGAATCATACCTGATCGAGGATTTGGGTCTTTTGCACATATGTTAAGGAAGTCCCAAGGAGGTACACGGGCCCAAAAAAAAAAAAATTACCGAAAGGATTTACTGGATTTGGGGGGGGGGGGGGATATCAGTATCTTGTCAATGTCTCGCCAAACATAACATCTATCGGGTTGAAACAAACGCCAAACGGTTGCTGATAATGCTTAGGACAATGTTGGAGAAGGAGTATTTGGAAAATTAAATTTCGTTCGACTTCTGTAATTTTAGCAGCAATTTGTAGAAAGCAATTGTTGTGATGGTGTCAAAATTATTGAATTGAAATATTTTTTAATGTAATCTAAAATGATAGTTAATGGGAGTTTTCCCACTTTGTGAATGATTATTTTAGAATTACAGATTGTTACGCGGTGTGGATGATATTGGCACATTCTTGGTGGGATGTAGCGTGAGGTGATATGACGTCATATTGTGTTTACTCTCAGAATTACTTATTTAAATCGACTTTTACTGTGATCTAGAATGATTTCCCTTGAATTAAAAATCGGAAATTCTTTGCTGAAAATTGCGTTTAAATACACATCTGAATTTTTATTTTTATTTTTGTTTTAGGATGTATGTGCTGCGTAATGCACTAAAGTTGAGCATGGTCTGGCTTTTAGGGAGGGGGGGGGGTAAATGAAACATTTGGATCTTTACAAACTAGAAATATCTATGGTTGCTGGAGGTGGTCAGTCAGTTTTATCTAATTTTAGCATCACACATTGTGATATAAGGAAAATCTGGAAAAGGAAATCCATCTGATTTATGAAAAACGATCTGAGGAACTAGTTGAAATTATGTTTCAAAAGGTCCATGAAGTTATAGTAAATGCGGTTAGAGGCCGTCCATAAATAACGTCACGCGCCTGGAGGTGGGAAGGTCAGGCGATTGTGACGATGTGTAACGATGGGGGAGAGGGGTAAAGAAATGTGACGTCACATCAAAAAAACACCCAAAAAATGCGCATCTTTAAATAAATTTTCCACTTAACTACCGTAATTCATTCCTTGCAACTTATGGGATGACGTTTTCAATGACTTCACGCGTAGCATCTGTCAAAAAGTTCTGACAAACTTCAAACTACAAAGTATTTTGATACAACTTTTCCCTCTGAACGTGAAACAAAAAATCATAAAAAACAAAAAAAAGATTTTGGTTCTTTGAAGGAATCAATGACAGGAAGTAAACGAGTCTTTGAAATACGCCCACATTAATTACCGTATTTACTCATTCTAAAGCCGACCATTTTTGGACAAACTCTAGGGCACCGGACGGCGAGCAGGGGTAAATTATCTTATTTGGGGTAAAAAGGGAATTCATGAGGGTAACGGGGACTTATTAGGGACATAAAATCATTTAAATATATCGTGACATTGCGGGTGTATCAGATCAATACCTCGCGCTTTCGGAGGTAACGTCAACATAAATCTATGTATTTGGGGTAATGGGCAAAAAATTTCGTCGACCCCTGCTCTAGGGGGTATGATTGGGGGTAGAGGGGGGTCTGCTCACGAGCGGGCCATATGTGATTTCCGCGTGTACATTGAATATCGGTATTGTTATTGTAGATCATCAAGGGTCTTTTCGACATTCTGCAAGATTTGACGGCTCTACCAAATAATATTAAACATCTGCACTTACTTTATTTTCTCATTTTAGTTATTTTAGTGTATGTTATAATGATAATAAATTGTTTTAGAAATTTTGTTATCAATTTGAAAGCAATTTGGGCTTGATTTAAATTTTTAAAGGTTTAGTTTGTAAATGGTTGGTGATATAAAAACTGTTACCACCCACCCACAGGTGTTGACACGCCTTGCTGAAAAAAAATTAACAAACTCGCGCCCATTCCCTTGTGTTACTTGTGTAGGCATAGCAGAAAAACTGACGTACTCATAACCATACATGTAAAATAAGATAGCAGTCCTGAGCCTGCGCTTTTCATGGGGCTTCCCGGAAAACACCCTCAGCTCTCTGGCCCCTTAGGGGGCGTAAAAGCTGAGAAGCTCCCCCCCCCCCGGAGCGGTGGCTTCTAGAAGCGGCCACCTGGGCGTTCAGGACACTAGGTGGAAATTGCCTCCCACTTGTTTGAATTCCAGAGGGAGGGGTGGAATTTTCTCTACTTCGACTCGCTATCACTTCGGCGCCACCCCGGAAAAGCTTACAAGTCTCAATTTTTAGGACCGCCGCAGTGCGGGGGATCATCAAAGACCTACCTAGGGTGTAACCACCCACTCCCGGAAGGTTTCCTCAGAGCTGGCGTCCGATGCGTTCTTAGCGGAATAAGATGTACAAATTTGTCATCATGTAAAGTTTATCAATTACAATGCTAGTACCGCCCCAGATATTTCCTTTAAGCTGCTTGGCTGCGTGGCAGCACAGATATCTGATCGACGCCACGCAGTGGTTTAGAATAACCGCGCAGGAAATTGTAAACTTTGTGCACGACTTTTTTTTTTTTAATTTGCACACGAAACAACGAAGCTTCGAGGAAACACAGACCACCACCTAGCAAACATTAACATTCAAGCTGCTGGGCCCTGTGACCTGACTAAAAGTTACGTCATTGTTGTTGATATTTTCTTTGAATGTTTTGATTTTACTGTTGTTTTAGTTTATGGGGATGACGAATTCATTTACAGCAGGAATAAAAGTTTGTAGAGCACAATAGTATGTTAAGAAAGTATACTGTTAGCTACTGTACATGGATTGTGGTTGCATTCTATAGCAGTCACTACCGCGAAAATTGTGTAGTGTTCGGACGAGTAAACGCGCGCATTTTTTCAACAATATTGACAGCCCTAGTTAAGATTAGGGATGTATCGGATTTCGGGTCCAGCAAATCCGGAATCTGGCCATTTTTACAAATCTGGCTGTGGCTTCGGCTCCAGCAGAATTTCACTTCATAAATCCGAACAAATCCGGCTAGCTATAGAACCAGAATTTATATATATACATATATATCAGCAGGTATACCAGGCCTGCGTACTGAGCATGCTCCTCTATGGATGCGAGTCATGGACCACTTATACCAGGCATGAAAGAAGGCTCAAGAGCTTCCACCTCAGATGCCTGCGGTGCATCCTTGACATCAAATGGCAAGAGAAAGTCCCCAACATAGGGGTCCTGGCTCAAGCAAGCATGAGCAGCATTCCAGCCATACTAAGCCAAAGACGCCTCCGTTGGCTTGGACACGTCAAGAGAATGCAAACTGGTCGCATACCCAAAGATGTGCTATACAGAGAGCTGGCGACATGTAAAAGGTTGGTTAGTTGGCCATGTCTCAGAAACACGGACATATGCAGGAGAGACATGAAAGTAACCATTATTGACCCACAAAATTGTGAAAACCTGGCTGAAAGAAAGATCTCTAAGAGCAGAGAAGCAAACTAGGGAAGAAGCAATTGGAAAAAGAGCGAGGAGAAAGGCCAGGCAACACTGCCCAACTATATTCGTGTGTGTAACATGCAGAAGGGACCGCCACTCAAGAATAGGTCTCATCAGCCACACCAAGAGCTGCCAATAATAAAGATAAATCTATCGTCTTTCGTAGACGGATATATGCCATATATATATATATATATATATATATA
>MUZC01000629.1:34883-129527 GCA_002072015.1 Radix auricularia | reverse complement strand
AAATTTAACAAATGCATTTTCTGGAAGGAACCGGTTCAAAATCAATAGTGGGCATATGGTACCGTGACGTATTTGAATATATCTAGTGGAGTGGAGTGGATGTTATATGTCCCAAATGAGTCTGCATTACCCCCAAAAATCCCCCTTTTATCCCAGATGTTATTTTTAAAAAGTATTATTTTAAAATAACTTTAAAAAAAATATAAACAAAGAAGTTACAAGTAATGATTTATAGTCAATGCTTAATTTGTATGCATTGAAATAAAATATAATCTAAGGATTTTAAAACATTTTATTTATTTATTTTTTTCTTGAAAGCCGGTTAAAAAAGTTAAACGGTTTGAAAAAAACGGACTGGTTCAATAGGATACCTAAATATTAAAATTATAAAAGTTTATATTAACAATACTGTTAACCCAAAAGTAGCGGATTCTAGCAAATTTTCTATGCCCACAATGATTGAACATTACCCCCAAGAGTTCCCTTTTTACCCCAAATGAGATAATTTATTGGTGACATTATATTTACAACTGTTGTGTGACGTACGTGAAATCCTGAAGAAGAAAGAATTGAAAAAAAACAACAACAACAAAAACAAACAAACAAATGTGTGAGCTTCGGAGTTAAAAGTTATGATAATGTTGAATATTTTAACAATGTCATAGTATTTCAGTCCTCAATTTGCAAGAATTACTGTATTTTGCGACGCACAAGATGACACCCTACTTTATACATGGTATTATACATGAATATTTTCTTGCAAGGATATGCAACTCATCAGATGGTTCTATTATTTTCTTTTATAATTACATCAATAGATAAAAAACATTTCTCGTCTCGTTGTACGACTTGCTCTAAAGATAGAACCCCGTCTCCTGAATTTTCTCTACTCATACTCATACTCATACCCATACTTATACTGCTTCTAGCACTGCGTTCAGTTGAAAAACCCAACTCTCTAGAATCTGTAACAGCGCTCTGTATTAGAGCATAACTTTGTTTCATGAAATGGGTTGGCATTATTTATTTAAAAGAAAACGGGTTTAAATTATTTGAGATACTAGATCTATAGAAAAGAAAAATATTGCAATGAACTGAGTAAAGTTCCAGTATCTGATCTCGTTTTACTAGTTACTTCTTCAGATGTCAACTTTTCCCAAGAATTTTGAAATTTTTAAATATGACTTTTTCGAAATTATGTATGTTATAGCGATGTTTATAACGGATAAATTTGAATATTTTCATGTTCTTGCGCAAAATCTTAATAATTTTCCATAAAATAGAAAAATTCAAATTATTTACGCATTGCTTTAATCGGATAGACGTAGGCGACGTAACATTTTTTAATGAATAACAATATTTTAATGAAAAACGCAAATTATGTGTGCTATCTTAATGCAATAAAAACAAAATAAATTTAATTTTTATTAAGTTACCTTAAAGTAATATTCTAAAACCGAAACAGTACTATAACTTACTACTTGCGGTTAAACACAATATTTGAAGCACCATGTCATATATGTAGTCTACTTGCTAGCGCATCATTCTGCCCATGTCGAAATTCCACACTAAAACTGTCGTGATATTAATAGTACATATTATTAGGCCCAGTGGTTATGTGTTGTTTTTTGTACAGTTTTCTTATAACAGTGCCATAAGTGACGCATGCCGCTTAATTTTCTAAAGAAATCGATTCCTTTTTTTTTTTAGCGATGTTTAATCTTTGAACGGGTTTGCGTTAGTTATAACAACCACGCTTTGTTTACCATTCACCCTACATTCTCGCACAGTCATTCTCACACCGTAACATCTGACCGTTACACTCGCCCCCCCCCCCTCGTTAATTTCCTTTTCTTAATTTATTGGTTTCAATGTTCATACCTCCTAACGCTATCTTATATCATCTGTTACAGACACTCCATCTATGCAGAAGATTACTGCGTCCTACGCTAATCTGCGGTTTATGTATAGTCCTGCATTATTTTTAGAGCAACTTTTCGCATGAAACGCCAAGAAGCGTTGGCGTGGTGTTTTCGTTATATTAAGCTTTAACTTTAAATATATAGAAGAAGCTGAAGGCTCAGGCACTCTCAGGTACCAAATGACAAATGAGAGCACTTTTTGTTAGCTCCCTTCATAATTCCATCGGGGACAACAACTGAGACAACTCACTGGTAACGTTATTCCAAGAATATACAAGAACCCACCAGAAAATATGACAACATTAACAAATGGGATCCCATAGTAAATGTAGGTTTTTTCCCCTTCAAAATCAAAATTCTTTCACTGAAAAAATTGTATGTTTTTGTTACTCATAGATATTATTTTTACCTTAACTTAACTATAACAATTGAGAAAAGTTGCGAATTGTAACTTGTACGTCGTTGATGCTTATGTTTTCATTAACAGCTCTTTATAGTTACGGTATTTAGACTTTGAGTAAACTCTCAAAACCAGGCTTTATTGGAAAGCGCAATTTTTCTTTACTGGTTGAGTTTCCGTTGCATTTGTGTATTGTTTCATATTTATTTCAAAATTTATTTTCATTTTATTGTAATAAGGACTTACATTGTTGCATTTAGTTCATGTGAGGTTACTATAGATATGGTTTGATAGCTATTTGACATTGAGGTCAACCTATTTATGGTACACCAGTGTGTAACTGTTGTGTATGATATGTGAATGTGATGTGTAGAGCAGAGCTAACGAAGAAAGTAACCACCTAAGTAAATTATAACATTAAGTACTAACATTTTTAAAATTATAAAGACTATTTTTCTCTACTTCCTTCAGATAAAGCCTCACCAGTAAAGCAAGATATATACACTTGGCATTTGGGCCCATGACAACGCTTTCTATTTTATCCTGCTACCCGGGAATGACGCATAGAGTCCACGGCCCATCAGAATTGACGCCGTTGTGAGTTTATCCTACCTCGAAAACACAAGCATTGGGATGAAAGAGACAGCTAACAAACGCTTTATTACTTAAAGCTTGCTTAGATCAAGAAAACATTCATTTGGAGATGGATGATTATGATCCAGCTTGTCCCACAGAGTAAGTTATTTGTGCCAATTTTGACTGCTGAGAGTCTATTAGTATTAGTCTATTAGTCACTATTAGTATTAGTGGGCTATTGCCACTGCCACTTATCTTATAGTGGCTATTGCAGTACTGGCTATTACTATAAAAGACTATTCTCTATAACTCTATACAGAATGAATGTAATAATTTTATATTAGGCTACTCCTTATGGAATAGTCCATAAATTTTAATAATTCTGTTCACTTTTACTTTTGGGTGTGCAGACTTGGAATATCCCTTGCCTTTATAACCTGGATGAAAATCACAAATTTCATTTCATGCCTGTGTCAGTTCAAATTAGTATCATACCTGTGCACTGAGGCTAAGCTCAAAATTTAACAATGTTAATGGAAATACTGTTCTGTATTGTATCTCTTGACATCCGTGTCAGTAGAGTAGGCAAAACTAACGTAATGAATTAACTTGAAAGTAGAGAGCAACCAAAAATTACATATATAATATCATACATATTCATCATTTATTTTTTGCATCCAAAGTTTTGTTGATTAAATTGAGATCATATTTGAATAAAAATGGATTAAACTAACATATAGGCTAATCATCAAAGACTATTAGCTACAGAATTAAAAATAAATAGACAAATAAAAATTTCAGAAGGCCTCATTGAGGGTCATTGCCTGATCTTTTCTTAATGGAATTTGACCAGCCAGTTTCAAAATGAATGGGGCAATTAGAAAGTCTGAATGCTGAAAAAAATTAAATCATAAGCAAATTTTGAGAGTTTGTATAATCACAATCACTATATATTGATATTACTAAGGTTGTTAACGGATAGCTGGTCCTCAGACCGGTTCACTGCAACTTTAATTGGTCGGTATTGGCTTAGGTAAAATCCCAGTACTCTGACCGCGCCGCCATTACCGGCGGCCATCTTGTTGCTATGGCACGTGACCGCCGGAAAAGTAGTGCGAGCCCCGTGAATTTAGAGGGGTAGGGGAATCAGGGATTCTAAAATTTCGCAGTTTTTTAGCTACCCGCCAATTTAAAAAAAAAAACAGGAAAAACGTAGGGGGAAAAATAGGGGTGGATGGGAGGACATTCTAATATTTTAAGGGGTATTTATTAGCATTAGTCATAAAAGCAAAATAGTTTTAAAAATGAAGAAAACAATGGGTACTCACCGATCAGGCATCGGAATCACAACAAAGGGGAGGATACACTTTTTTTAATCCTTTTAGAAATTCACCCATTAGATCACTACTGCCACAATTAAAATTCTAAAGCTATACCTAACCCAAACCCTAAAATTAAAATTTTCAATTTTCCAAAAATTCTAAAGCTATACCTAACCCAAACCCTAAAATCTTCCCTTTTCCAAAAATTCTAAAGCTATAACTAACCCAAACCCTAAAACCTTCCATTTTTATAACACAGTCTCCATTTTGCCAATTGCTAACACCCAATGCGGCGATGTCAAGGCAGCAAGTGTTACTATTTATATTACAAGAGGAAAGATATGCCTAACAGGAGTAACAGTGTTTACCGGTCCTCAAATTCACTTTTGGTCTTAATCAACAGTCTTCCTGCTAAGTACATGCATGTCAAAGTCATTAGACTTAAAATTAGCACATTCGTATAATATTTGATGTTTTCTAAAAATTTATTTTGTGTGCGTTGGAAAAGGAGCACAGCGCTTGAGAGCTGAACACAAGCGGCCGATGACGTCCCATGTTCTTTGATGTAACCATCAGACGGCACAAGGCGAAAATTCGATACACACACTCTTTGTTGGTTCTCAAAAAATTAAGGCAAAATACGGATCAGATAGTAAAACTGTCTTTTTTTAAACAGTTAACTAGTCCTCAAAAACAAATTGACTTGATAGCGTTTGATAAGGTGTTTTAATAGATTTAATACATAAAATTAAAAATTGATATTAATCTTATGGTTTACCTTTTAGTTCAGACAATTTTTAAAATTATTATTTTTTTGGAATTCGCTGTTTTGACGGTAGCGCGGTCAGAGGTGAACACTAGCATTGGTACATAACAGGCACTTGGATGTCAAATCAGACGTTGGGGGGCGAATATTTGATACATTCTCTTGTTGGTTTACAAAACATAGTAAAAATACAGACCGACGGGTAACCGGTCTTTTTTTGAACGGTTTACCAGTCCTCAAAAACAAGCAGTCTTAGGAATCTTAGTAATTATTGATTAAATTATCAAAATCAGTCTAAAGCAGAAACTATAAATTATTAATTTATACAAAAAATAATTTGTATGACATTTAAGAATACACAAAAGTTTGATATTTATAAATTTTCAGTGATTTGTTGTGCAATTGCCTGGAATGTAGTTTAAGTTGCCTGTCAGTGATTGTGAAAGGGCAATAGTTAGTAGAGATTTTTCTTTAGTGCCTACGGATTCCATAATAAGCAGTTTGTGCTGCAGAAAAAAAAATTGCAACACAAGAATTATAGAAGAGAAAAATTGTCTGGCTCTTAATATTAGTTGGTCAGAGTGAAGTCTGGGCTGCTAATCTGTAACTGGCTCAATTTTGGGCTTTTATTATAACTGATATACTTTATAAATCATGAATATATAAATTCCTGCTGTAGATATCATCATTAAAAAATAAATGTTACAATCCATAACACAAAATAAATTTCTATAATTATATGTGTATTGGAGGTTGGGGTTGTCGGCTTGCGAGTGGATCATAGGTGATTTCTGCATGTTCATTGAATATCTGTGTGGCTATTGTAGATCATCAAGTTCCTTGTCTTCATGCTACAAGATTCAACTGCTCTACCTGAAGCTATATAAGATATTATTGAACATCTGCATTTACCTTATTTACTCATTTTATTTATTTGTGTGAATTTTTAATAAATTGTTTAATGGATGCAATTTTGCAAGAGGTGTAACAACAACTTGGCATCGAGGCAGTTGCCAACTGTGCTGAGGGCTAAGCCTTCAATAATCAATTTATTCTGTGTAATTTATTATTTTCCCTATTTCTCAAGGGCGCCAATAATGAATAAGCAAAAGGGTGCGGGGAAACGCAGTGGGACGTGGTGGTCGAGAGGTAGCGCGCTCGACTGTCATACCGATGGTCACGAGTTCGAATCCACACGAAGGCGAGGATTTGTTCCCGGGGCCTGAGGAGTCTCCGAGTCACCCAGCTCTGAATGGGTACCTAACTAGACAATAGTTAGGCGGCCGGGGTAATGCGTGGAACCCCTATAGCCGTGGCCTTTGACCGCTGCATCACTTGCCAACAGATCATCTCTCATGGTCTGTGGACGCAATTATCTTCTGCATAGAAGGAGCGTCTGTATATCTAAGATAAGATAAGCTTCTGGATTTTGCCACTGTTTACTGAGTGACAAAAAATATGTGGTGTTATAGTTACATATTCATACTATTCTCTTCCAAAAAGAGGGATTGGGATCGGTTTATGAATGAACAGGCTATGGAACGAGTATATATGGTAATTGTTTGAAGTTTACTGGATGACTTGGCATTAATATGACATAATAGCCAGTATGCCTTCTCTACAAGAATTCTCTTACCTTACTATTATTAAAGAATTTTTGTTGCTTAAATTTAAATCAGGTTTGTGTATAACTTGCAGTTGTGGTGAACTGAGACAACTTGTAAATTCCATTTGCCTTCAGGGACTGTATTTTTTGGCCTGAGCCTCTTATACTAGACATAATAATAAAACTAAGGCTCTAACGTTTTTGTTAGCTCTTGAAATTTTTGTTGTATTAATTATTGATCTGATTTATGCTTGCTTAGTCAATGTTCTGTTCATAACTTTTTGCATAGTATAAAAGGTTATTCAGAAAAAGCTGAATTAAAACTAACTAAAATAAGATGGCTCAGATGAACAATTCTTAATGTAGTTTTTGTGATTGTATCTGATAATTCACCATATTTTTAGCGCATTTTCGAGATGTCGAAATCGCTATTGCACCCGTTTTGTCCGTCCGTCCGTCATCACCCTTGATCTCAGCATCCATAAGTCCTAGACCCATGAGGTATATATGTTTTTTGTATGCCCTGACCTGCCATTTGTGCATCAACACTCAGTTACTCGATCCGTTAAAAAACCCCGTTAAAACTACCAAAAAATATTTCGAATCGAGAGGTAACACTAGCGCAGGGAACGGCCGCCATTGCCGGAAGTCGAATGCACAATCCTTCCAGCATTGAAGAGTGGTGCGAAAGGGTGCAAAAGAATTAGTTGTTTTTTTTTTAGTTGACGTCATTAGAATATGTGTAAAAGTTTAGAGAGTTTTACGTCATCATTTGTGGTGACTTGTAGTTGGATTAAAGAGAAAATAATTTTTTTTAAAATGTAAAGAAATGACTTTTAAATAAAAAAAATGTCAGGTATATTCATTACACAAGAAAATTCATAAAAATATGTCTAAAATCTAAACACAATTACTGATAACTACATAATTCTGATATCTAACATAAGTACTGATACATAATACGAAAAATGCGCTAACACGTCCTGAATTCCAATAGGTACCAGGCTTAACATGATTTTTTTTATTGAGGTTGAACAATTTATATTTTATTTCAGGTACTTCTTTGAAGTGGACCAAATAATGGTTTGCATCTTTTCTTTTCATAGGGATGAGTCTCAACTTATGGAGTTAGATCTTTCACAAGTTCCCCTGCCTCCCACTTTGCCTACTCAAAGCAAAACCCGATCTAAAAATTATTCCAAGCAGAAATTATCAACTTCAGATAAAGAGGATGAAAAAAAAAACAAGAAGAGAAAGAGGAAAAGGAGAAGACATGGCCGGGGCCAAGACGGTGAAGAGGAAGAGGTACTTACCCTATTTGTTTCTTTCAAAATGGCATGGAAACCAGATTTTAAAAAATTAGTTAAGTTATTATTACATTTCTTTACCATTATAACTATAACAATTAAAATAATAATAATATTTGGTAAATTAGCAAAGTGCAAACAAATGGATTTAATAATAATATTAATTTCACAGTGCTTCACATAAAAATAGTAACACACATAATTATAAATGCGCTATTCTAAAACATTCATATCCGATTAAATCCTAACAACAACGTATAATGACATAAGCTATGTTGATCATTTAAAGAAATGTTCGATTGTTTTAATTTTGAAAGTAAGTATGACGAGAAGTGTAGTCTTGAAGGAATGCTGCAAATGTGTAATGGTAGAGAATTCCATTTTTGGGGGCACAAAAAGAGAAATTCACATTTCTGAAAAATATCATGCTGCAGTTAGTACTATATGAAGTGTTGACAAATTTATCAAAGCATTATTTCTGTACAACCTGAATGGGTAGAGGATAGCAAAATATCTGTAAGTTCAAGCAGTCTTAGAAACAATGTTCCCTCTAAAGTTGGACGGTTATTGTGCTAAATAAAAAAACTCAAGTGCAAAGTTTGTAAAAGTGTACCATTTTTTGTGTGCAAAATATTTCACATCTCACAAAAATGCATGCACCAATAGGACTAATATACTTAATGTGACAAGATTTTTTAAATTTTATAATTAAATAAACAAGAATCATAAATGTATATTTATTATTTATCATGTATAAAGCAACCAAAGGCCAACATACCCATAAGCTGTTAATCTATTCTGGGGGCACTCTGGCATCTATCTTTTAACGAGATCCATCTTTTATAGACTTCCGATCTGATTTCACAACCCTACTTTCACCACACTGACACCCCCAACACAACTCCCATTGTTTTGATTACAAACAATACTCAGTTGTAGGTGATATTTGATTATTTTTTAAGTCAATTAGATATAATAGTAGACTGGGAGGCTCACACCTTATTTCTATACCCTGTACAATATTACAATAAGACACTATAGTTAATCCTAATAGAATGGCTCAATCCCGTTAAATCTTAACTAGTTAACCGTAACTTCAATTCCGACAAATAAGCATATTAGCAGAAATTTATGATGTATATGTTACCAGCAATGTATGAAATTCAGGCATTCTATAGAATGCCATGCCTAGCAATGTATATAATGCCTGGTGGTTTTATGAAATTATTGCTACTTGGCGGCGTGTGATATCATTAATTTTAATTAAAATATCACCCCAGCTTGTTCGTGACATCAAAGTATTTTTTGTAAGTTGTCGGCGTGTGATATCAAAGTCTTTGTTCTGTTTTAATGCTAGTCATCAATGCCAATAATATTTTTTACAGCAGTGTTTGATATTTTTCCTGCGCTAGATGAATGAGTCGAATGATGTCTGTTTGCTGTGTGTAGTGTGAGAGATGGGCGGTACATTCTGGACGTTTAAACTTGTTTTCTTTATTGAATTTTAAGAAAAGCTGCGACTGAGTCCAAGGTAGGGAAGTAACATTGAATGGCAAGCTGAAATTTTGCAGGCAGACTCATGCCCATGATAAAAATGATGTATCAAAATTTCAGATCTATCGGATGGACAGTAATTGTATTATTGAATTTTAAAATTATTTTATTTATCTCTATTTATCATGTTTATTTTTAAATAGAGTGTTGTGGTGCGTATTATGTTCAACAATCTTTCATGTCTGGCAATAAAGTGCGCATTACATTTGACATTACTTTTTAAAAATATATTCATGATTGTTGCGCATTATCTTAAACAGGTTTTACGAGACATAACTAAAATTTTGTATTTTCGGATTGTTTTGCCCTGCGTATTATAATGAACACCTTATAGCTATTATTGTAAATAAAGGATTTAGAGTCAAAAACTTGTTTTTTTACAAGTTAAAAAAAAAATTATTTCATTAACATCTATTAGCCCAGGGCCGTTTTGACCGGGGTCAATTTGTGGGGGCTGTTTTATCAGTTAATCTAAATATTTACTCTAACTCTTGTCTCAAACAGAAGGGGCATAACTCAACATTTCTGTTGTAAGTTGTTCTCGATTGAATGACTACTTTACTGAGTACAAGAACTGTCTTCATTGGTTATATTAATTATTTAGTCTGTTTTTCTACTTAAGTACCAGGCACTACCAGGTAAATAACTACAATTTTAGACATCTGAATGCCGTTCTATGTTATTTCCCTATAGTTTAAAGAGTAAAGACCCAGGTTGCTTCCTAAACTAATAAAAATATAATCACCACATCTGTAATTACATGAGTTAATATGAATAATTAGAGTTGATTAAACTTCTATAAGTGAGTCAGACAGTATTAATAATTTTATTTCTTTACGATGGAAAGTAAACTAAACTACTGAATTAAACTGAATTTACTTAGTGCCATAATTAAAAAATGGTAATTGTAAGCAATGGAAAAATCTCATTCAGTACAGTTATGATTAATTCTGTTTCCATTTTAGGCTGTTTCATTAATACTTTTTAATAATGTTTATTTCTTTTTATATTAAGCTTACAAATAGACCACAGAGCACACCTGCATAATAACTGCGTTCTTATTTGCACGAAATCAAGATGGTGTTTCAACATTCTACACGTTGCACATATAACAACAAAATGCACTATTAACTACATTGGTCATTTCTCATTTATAGCTGTTGTTTTTTTTTGTCCGACATGATAGATGAGGACCATTCTCATCACATTAGCCATGTGCTTTGGCAGCTTGGTGCCCTTTAGTGGCTTATTAGCACTATTCTTGTCTGAAAGGTGTGTCCGCATGTTTGACAAGAGATGGTTCGGATGCCATCAGAAGAGTTTCGAGCACCATCTTTCCTGGCCTGTCATCTGGACTTGGCAGTCTTTTGTCTCACAGACTGCTGCGCAGTTCCATATCATAAAATGCCAGGAGTCATGCCCAATGTTGGAAGCCTTCAGTGCTGTCTTGGGCATATCTTTGCAATGCTTCCTTTGACCTCTGCAGGCTCTCTTCTCTGCCCAATAGAGCTACATGGGAACACAGTGCCCAAATAGCTAAATATGCCGTCTGAAATCTTATGAAATCCTTATGCTAATAAGAGCAATATAATAGGTTTATTAGAAATGGGAAGGACAGTAAATGTAATTTTCTATTAATTTAAATGAATATGTTTGTCTACTGGACAGCCTTCCAAGTGTTAAGACACACAAATACCTTGATCATCAAAATGTTGAAAAAGCTATTTTTATTACCTATTTGTTTCATTCAAACTAATATTTTTTGTTGATGTTACTGCTAATTTATTCTGATAATTTTGTTTTTTAATTGAAACTTGGTGTGTCATTTCAATATCATTTTAGTTTGTATTGTTTTTGAAATCATTTTTCTTTTTGAGTTATGCCTTTAAAATATTTCCTGCTACAAATAAATAAGTCAGCCTACACATTTTTTTCCACATTCCCTTGGAAAAAAATAATGCATTAGAAATTAATATAAAGAGAATAAAATTATTTTTTTTGGTTAATGATTGGACTGCACGAGTATTTAAAAATGTTCGCCAAAAATGTACGCCGTATTACTATCACTTACAAGGTTATTTTTTCTCTGCAGAACTGCAAGAACGTAGCTGTCTATTTACTTGTGGTTATCTCTAGTTTCAGTTTCAGATAGTAGATAGACAAACAATTTTTAAAGAAAGAAAATGGGTGGTGGGGGTAATTCTTAATTTCAAATTAGCAGAGCACAGTGAAAGCTTCACTCTATCCTCCTCTACTACTACTGCGCCTGATATTATAGCTTATATAGATAAAATGATTTGGGTAAATGACGACTTAATAATAATAATTCAGTATTCATATCATATCGTAGACAAGAACACCGCTCACTCGGTCATTGTGGACTCAAAAGTTGAAATGAAATAGTGGCTCGGTGGTGGGGGTAGAGTAAGAGCATTTTTTAGTATTAATCATTAAAAAAATTAAGACCTTGATACAAGTACACGTCTGCTTAGTGCTATTTGAGATTTACGATATTGAAGTAACAGCGGACATGTATGCTCTACCCTGAAAATGCGACATCCTCTCCCAGCCCTTACCAGCACGTCTACGGGCCAACGCTTGTAAGGCAGCCACTTTGAAGTAGCACGGCATTTTTAAAAAACTGGGTCAGCTATAAGGCCAAGCCATTGACTTGGTTGCAGCAAGGCCGATAAAGCAGAATTGAGCCGTGAACTGGGGGAAATATAGCTCAAACAACAATGTACTGAAATTGACGGGGAGTTTTAATGAATATTTTAGAGAAAAATTTAAGAAAATAAATAAATAAAATAACGTAATAAGCTCTAATACTATTATTAAAAATAAATATGTTATTTTTAGTACAATGAATGCATACATTCTATCACCACACATATAAATATAAGCCTACTTTTAAAGATATACCGACAATATTTTGTATGTCGAAGGTATTATAGTCACAGTCATATTGTTATTGGCCTTACAATAATTAATATTGTGTACTGTATGTCTTCTAATTCTATAAACGTCTGTCTCTTCGGGCATCAATCGACATCTAATAAATTGCTCAAATTTTACTATGAAAAGTTTAATAATGTAAACTGCTGTAAAATCCTATGCCTATAGTACTATAGTAATCATAAAAATATGTTATCGATCCAAAGTATAATATACTAATACTAATAGTCACAGTACTCTGGTAGAAAAGTAGAGGTTGTACCAACTTAGTGCAGTAAAAAAAAAAAACCTTATCACTTAATGCTTCATGTAAAAACGGATATATTTTTAGTTGCATGGTGAAAATTGAAATACGGTGACGGTGAAAACATTTAGTATTTAGACCTTAGACTTAGACGTAACTGTTAGACTTGCAAATTGATTAAGACAATGTCAATTATGTTAAATTGTTTAAAAATAATATATATTAAAATAAAAACAATTAATTGAAAAAGCGTGGTTATTAAATATAACGTGAGTATATGGTCTTATAATAAACATAATGATGAAAATTTCGGGGCATTATTTTCTGCTAATACAAAGTGGGAAAAATACGAATATTTCTAAGAACGAAACGTGTGTCCTATTATAATTTGGTTACGCCTAAATGACAAAACTAAACGAAACATTTGTGAAGAGGAAAAAATTAAGTTGACTGAGCCGGAAGTAATTATTTCTTTAAATAGTTTCTTGAAATAATTTCGCATTTTTTCATAATATTAAAATTATTGGCTTTATTTTCAATTAAACGTAACTTTACATGATAAAACGCTGACAGCTAAGTAAAAAATAGTAATCTCTAAAGAAAAAAAAAAGAAATATATCGAAAACACCAATGAAATAGTTGTTTTAATGCTGTCTTTCATTTTTATAGTATAAGAAAATATATATATATTTGTTAATTGATTCATTACATTTATATTAAATGAGAAAGTAATCATAATCAAACAAGTACAATGCCCCCCCCCCCCCAATCAAATGTCAAATGATTTAAACGCATGTCTTCAAAGTATGTATGGGCTTTTCTTGTAGCATTGCAATACATTTAATTTTGACTAAATTGTCTTGGGGCTCAGGGAACATTTCTTTTCATTGAAATGAATTTTCAAGGTTTATGGGATGATTTTGAATACAATCGCATACATGTTTTTTAAAAATAAAAAATGTATTCCTCATATTCACACCTCCTAAATAATATTTGTTGTATCAGTATTTAAACCTTTTTATCATTTCAGCATGACCAGGCTCCAAATATCACTTACCCTGTTAAAGAATCTGCAGAGCTCCCACCCAAGGTGGAAACAGGTATGTCAGTGGTCAAATTTTTATTTTTTGTGTGCTCATATTTGTGCAATTAAATATAAGCAATGGAATTATATTTTTTTTTTAAATGAAAAGCAAAATAATTTGGTTAGTAAAGCTATTAATTTCATTTTTTTAAATCATAAAATTAATAAATAACAATAAAACAAACAATAATAACAAGAATTTAAGGAAATTTAATACTGAATTTTCAAAGTTAAAAAAAAACAACAAAACATATTAAATATTCATTGGTATTTGGAAAATAATCATTAAAAAAAAATTGTCTAGCATCAAATTATCAACAATCCATCTTTCAGGGTTCTTACGCAGTCGGGAAATCTGGAAAAAGTCGGGAATTTCAAAATTAATTTTCCCGGTCTTGAAAGTCGGGAAATAGTCGGGAAATCTTTGGACCAGTCGGGAAATTTAAAAAAAAAATTATTATAAATTAAAAAATAAACAAAGTAAAAGGCTTCGAATCTATTATAGCTCTGTCATGTTTGATTACTTTTAATAGTTTTAATTGTCTACCCATGCGTTAAAATTCATGTTTCTTCCGCTTTACTTCGTTCTGAAACATTTTTTCCTCAACCTTATGATTATGGTGTAAGCTCGACTATTTTGGAATTTGTTCTTTTGCGATTAACAAATCAAGATTTTTGTTAATTTAAAATCTCCTGCATCCTTTGTTGTAAGTATTTATTTTAATATGTCAAATAATTAATGTTTAATAATTACATATATTATATAGTATAGACCATGACTATTTAAAACGAACTTTCCTATTAAATGAAATAATCTTAATTAATAAACATGTACAATAAAATTATTAACTCCCTTTGAACCTTCAACTTTGGCTCATGACTAATTAATTTAACCCTGACCTATGGTTAAATAGTTTTTGCACACGGCCACATCTAATGAATGAAGCTATTGACATTGTAGTAGTAGAAGTAGAAGTAAAAATGGTTGAGTGAATGAATGGTAATGGTTGCCAAGGACAACTAATTTGCACACGGTACATTATGAAGTTTTATAATAATAATTCTGCATTGTTTAGCCGTCTAAATAAAGTATATTATTAAACGAATTCCATATTAGTATTAGATAATTTTTATTGTTCATTTATCAATATTTTACTGTTTAAAGTCAAACTAATTGTTTATTGAATTTGAATATTTTATAAGCATCACGGACTTAGTCATTCTGAAGCCTGAATGAATTGAATGGTCAGTGCTTGGGAAAATTATAAATTAAAAAAATGCCGACATGTCCTAGCTCAATAAAAATTGGCACATTGATAAAGCTCACCAAGATTTAATATGAAAGACATAGACTTTGAATTTATGCAAAAGTTTTTGAGGTTTAGATAGTCTATATAATATATATTAATACTAGCCTTGATAGCTTTATTTATTTAAATATAATATAGTGCTCTATACTCTATTAATTAAATCATTTTTATTCAATAATCAATAAAAATGTATAGATATTTGCAACCTGACATAAATAATGATTAAAGACGCTAATAGTGTCAATTACAATTTTTTAATTGGTCATTAGTACTAATAAGGTTGTCACAAGATTTACACTTTTTTCTAAATTTAAATTTTTCAGAAATCTTAAACTTTGCCTAACTGAAGTAACTGCAAAGGGAAAGTCAGCACTTGTGTCCCACACGAAAGGAAAGAAATATGCTAAGATTAAAGAGACTCAGTCAGCAAAATAAATATTTTTTTATGAAAGTTCAAGTTGATGATGTTGCTGCAAAGAATGCATCTGTCCAGGAGAAACTAATTGATACAGCAGCATGTTCAAACATACAACATAGTCTATTTTGTGTCCACAAATGATACATTGAATGCAGATCTCATATGGGCACTATAGTTCCATTTGTTCCAATTATTCATCTAATTATCTATCCGATGTGGTGCACATTTTTCAAAAGATGTTTCCAACATGTACATTGGCCAAAACAACAAGCCTTGGATAAACAAAGATGACTTTTATGATATTTTTTGGGCTTGCCCTATATTTTTCATCACTGTTGAAAAAATTAACTAAGGATCTGTCCTATGTATGGATGTTTGATGAAACATTGAATAAAGACCTTAAAAAACATTACTTATCATTATTGCGTATAGTAATCTATTATACACGTTTGTTGTTAAATAAGTACTATCGGTTTCCTTAAAAATGTCGCGGTTTTTAGTCTTGAATTTTTCTAATATAGTCTTGAAAAAGTCTTGAATTTTTTTGCTGAAAAAAAGTAGGAACCCTGAATTCTTTATTTTAAGCGTAAAAGCAGTTTACATTCTCCCTAAGCTATTTGCCATTGGGGAAGGAACAAAAAAAAATTGAAAGACAAAGAAAGAAACAATGTAATTCACTGACTTTGACACAGGCTACCACACACCCTTCACTCAATCCCAAAACCAACTGATTAGAGATGAAATGTGTGTGTGGGGGTTAAATAAACAATATTGGCAGGTCTCACTGGCTCAATGGTGTCAGTATTTCAAAACCAAATGAGCCTCCTTTCATATGAAACATGAGACCGCGTTTCTTCTATTTCACGACCCTCTTCATTCTTGACTTTTTTTGTATCTTGTTTATTCCAAGAAGCAAAATATTTTTGTGTAAGCAATTTTCTTTTCCTATTATGAGAAAAAAACATGAAAATACATAGTAGTTTTTCTGGACCATTATATTATGTTGTGTTAACCAATATTTCTTCTTAATCATTTGGGCTTTAAGTTTATTTCACTGTATATATAAAATGTTATTTTAAAAAATATGCTGGCTTTGAAAGATGATATACTTAACATAAATAATTTTTTTGTGTTAAATGAAATGAATTATGTTTTTTGAAAAGATGGCATGCAAATCAAATGATAAAAGGAACCATAAACTTGTAGATAATATCAGATATATGGATGAGAGTGTTGACCCCCACCATTGTCAGCTCATGAAGTAAAGCTAACTCTAGGTTGTACGTACATAGGCCACAGTATTTTCACATTCAAAACATTTAAGTTAATGATTGTAGCATTCTTTAGACTTTTATGAAGAGCTTTCTTCTGGATTAAAGTTTAATGTCCTTGTAATCAGAATGGAAGTCAATGATATTATTTTTAATAAATGAACAAACCTTATGGACAAAACATGCATTATAATTAATTAAAAAGAAACTGAAACTTTTGTGCCAGATTTCTTCATGGATTAAGAGAAGGATGATTTTCTTATTTGGAAAATTTTCACATGGAACATACAGATTTAAAGATTTTATGTGTGTTATTCCCCCTTTGTTTCCTTTAAGATAATGACTGAATTTTCCATCTCTCATATTTTGTTCTTTATAATATGTCATGTAAAAAGAAACCACCCTTAAAATTCTTGGTCATGTGCTATTCTTCTGATAGCACTCTGTTATGTTTTTGGTTATTAGGTGTAATTATACTTTGTCATATATTTTGCTATTTAATGTTGTTTTTAAACTATCTTATTTCTTTAGTCACGAGAAGAGAAGAAGAACCTCAACCCAACACATCCTCCAGCCAATTGCCAGGGGACCAAGTAAAGGCAGACAATGCGTCTGCGCCGTTGTCATCTGATGCCACCTCACAAACGGCCACTGCACCTATCAGGTCATCTGGAAGACTCCAGTTTAAGCTGGCTCCAGATCCAGCCTCAGGCAAGGCCAAGGTTCTCTTCCAGCTCAACAAACCGCTGAAAGTCAGCGCTCTGCGTGTTGCCTCCGATGAAGAGGAGGAAAAGGAGGAGGCGTTTGAGGAGGAGGAGAAACAAATTATTGAGAAGACTGCGGCAGGGGAGTATGTGCCCACAAGGTTCAAGGTCTCCAAGAAGCATGAGATGTACAAACCCAACCTGCTGGGCCCGGGCCTGACCGTTGTGTTCAACACCCCTTCGGTTGGGACGGCACTAGGGTCAGTGCAGCCCGGCAGTTCAGGCGGTTCCAACCAGCCCGCCACAAGCTCAAAGGATGGGGATGGGAACAGCAGAGGGGATTTCAGAAAGAACACAGATGAGGCGAGGAAGAAGAAAGAAGATGAGGAAGCTCAGGTGTTGCCGCTGAGGCGCAGTGAGAGGAGGAGGAGCAGAGATACCAGGGAGCAGGAGAAAGAGAGTGATGGGGGTTCACGGTCTGGCCGGTTTGATAGAAGTTTAGACAGAAGAGATGAATCGAGAGGTGCTCGCTCCAGGTCACAGAAAGATGAAGATAGGCGTGAAGATAGCCGAAGGGGGAAGGTCGATCCCCCACAGGACAGGAGGAGGTCATCAAGATTTCAAAAGGATCAGCAGGACCGGAAAGACAAAGAAATGGAGGGTGGCAAGAGGCATCAACACAGGCGTCAGGACACTTCTGTAGGAGACAGGAGAACAAGGAACTCTCGGAGAAGCAGGAGCGGGAGCAGAGACAGGAAGCGAAAAAGTCTTAGCCAAAGCCCCCACAGGTCAACAGCCAAGTTGGAGGAGGTGGGCCAAGTTGAAAATAAATCTGGCACGGCTTCAGGTCAAGCTCAAGATAAATCTGATACGGCTGTGGGCCAAGGTGATTATAAATCTGGCATAGGTCTGAACCGAGACGAAGATAAATCTAGCACAGCTGTGGACCAACATGAAGATAAATCTGGCACAGCTGTGGGCCAACATGAAGATAAATCTGGCACAGCTGTGGACCAACATGAAGTTAAATCTGGCACAGCTGTGGAACAACATGAAGATAAATTTGGCACAGCTGGGGAACAACATGAAGATAAATCTGGCACAGCTGTGGAACAACATGAAGATAAATCTGGCACAGCTGTGGAACAACATGAAGATAAATCTGGCACAGCTGTGGACCAACATGAAGATAAATCTGTCCTAACACTCGGTCAACCCAGGGGTAGCCCTACCGACAACAGACAGCAAGACTCATCCCCAACCTTGTATGAGGAGAATGCAAAGGCAGAGGAGGAACCAGAGTCAAATTTAAGGGAGGATCCATGTGTGCCAGCAAATGGGCATTCTAATCTACCAGAGCCATCCTCAGAAATTGAAAAGTCTTACAGGAGGGATGATGTAGAGAAACCAGTGCAAGAGATCACTGAGACAAAGTGTGACACAAGCTTCAAGTTGGAATCAAGTGATTCAGAAGGAGCTGCCAAAAAAGCAGTACAGAAGTTAGTCATCCGCAGGTCTTTTGATACCAATGACTTCCAGGTCACACGAAATGATCTTGCTGATGCTGAGGAGAGCACAAAAGTTGAAATGGCTGAGTCTGGAAGTGTGCTAAAAAGTCCAATGAAAAGTTCTCCGACATCTAAAATAAAAGTAAAAAACTCTCAAAGTCAAAGTACTGCTGCAGAAGTTGAATTGGAAAGAGAGACCAGAGGTACACATTCTGGGTCCAATGCAGGGCGGAGAAAAAAAGAAAAGAAAGACGATCAAGCTAAAAATATCTCTCGCAGAGAGTCCCTTAGGCGACAGCGGTCGAATTCTACTGATTCTGATGAAGGGCACAAAGGAGAAGCAACCCCTGGGTCTAAAAAATCTCCCAGCAGACGTGAAACTACCAGAGGGAGGCCATCTGGCTTTCGTGTTGATGAGCCGGCCCTTCCCCCGGAGCAAGTCCTGGTGGATGTCTCGGCCATCCCAGGGAAGAGTAAATGGGAGATGGAGGATGAAGAAGAGGAAGAGGCAGAACCTGCGGGGGATGCCTACAAAAACAACATCTACGGTAACTACAGGGCTGAACAAGAAAAGCCAGTGGCCAAAGCTTACGAAGTATCTTGGAGGAGGTCGGCCCGTCTTCAGATGGGCGCAGCTAAAACATCAAAGGCAAGGGAGAGCAGCAGCAATGATGATGATTTTTCGCATGAGCGCCATAAGGGCAAAGACAAGAAAAGGCACAGCCACAAGAGCAAGGCTGAAAAAAAGACAAGGAGGAAGAAGAAGAAACATGAAGGCAGCAGCAGTACAGAGGAGCAGGTGGATGTGGGGGAGAAACGGAAGTCAAAGAGAGATGATAGTCATGAAGAGGAGAGGAAGGTAGCTTCAGAAAGAGCAGCCTTGGAGGCAAAGAGAAAAGAAGCTTCCATAAAAGCAAAGTCTGGCCTTGACACCGCCAAACTGGTGACTTATCTGAAAGAGTACAGCGAGAAGGAAGAGTTTGTTTTGAAAGAGGAGGCCCCCAAAGCCAAGGCTGAGCTGGACAACAGTAAGATTGTCAGTTATCTCAAGGAATACAGTGAGATGATGAGCTCAGATCAAGAGAGGGTCACAAAGGCTGACCATGTAAACATGTCACCAGAATTAAAAAATTTCAAATCCAGCAAGGTGGTGGAATCAAATGTTGTGTCCGATTTGGGGAAACCAGAGTTGTCTGTCTTGGGTCATGACAGATATGTGGACCTCAAAGGAGGGGATTTAGTGATACCCATCAACGAAACAACCTCAACTAACCACTTGTCAGAAGGGGAAAAGATAGAAGAGGTCAGTCCTCGTGATAACAAGAGGACCACAGAGTCCAGTGAGAGGATTGAAAGAGTAGAATCAAAATCCTTGCAGAGAATTCAGGACGACCAAGACAGGTCTCCAGATAATGCTAAAGATAAAAGGGATCGGTCCAAATCAACGGAGAGGAACAGGGAGAAAGAAAGGTCCAAGTCTTTAGAAGCAATCAAAGATAAGGGAGGTAGGTCTCAATCTCCTGATATTAATAGAAGCAAGAGAAATAGGTCCAAATCCATTGAAAAGTCTAGAGAAAAGCAAGGGAGGTCAAAATCTCTCGAAAGGAATAAAGACAAACGAGAAAGGACCAAATCTCCTCAAATTCGCTCTAGAGAAAGGTCAAAATCTGCTGAAAAATCTAGAGAAAGACAAGAAAGATCCAAAACCCCAGAAAGAGCTAGACGTAAACGAGAAAGGTCCAAATCTACGGAAAGATCTAGAGATAAAAAAGACAAATCTGCTGAAAAATCTAGAGAGAAAAAAGAAAGATCCAAATCTACAGAAAGATCTAGAGATAAAGGAGAAAGGTCAAAATCTACAGAAAGATCTAGAGATAAACGAGAAAGGTCGAAATCTAATGAAAGAAACAGAGACAAGAGGGATAGGTCTAGGTCAGTTGATAGAAACCGCAGAAATCAAAGATCAAAGTCTCCCAAGCCAAATGAAAGATCAAGATCTTCTGACAGGAAATTCAACAGAAGGTCAAGATCACCTTATTTCCGGTCAAGGGGCAGAAGAAACAGGTCAAAATCAGGATCCCCGGAGAGGAAAGATCATGATAGAAAAAATAGGTCACGTTCAAGGTCTTTTGAAAGGGGAAGATTTTCCAGGCGACAGCGCAGTCCTGACAGAGACATGTTTGGTAGAGGGAGGCGTGATCGGGACAGGTGGGGCAGATCTCACTCAAACTCAAGAGACAGAAACCTTGATGTAAAAAAGCATGGGGCTGGTCAGCTGGTGTCCTCCTCAGACAACAGAGAAAAAGAAGACATTGTGGTTGTGAAGAGAGAAGAAGGGAAGATCAGCTGTAGTACTGACGCAGAGTTCCTCACTGCCAACATTGACCTGTCAACCATCCCATTCCCAGGAGAAATCCCTCTGCCGGGAGAAGTTGTTAAAAATGAGCCTGCTGTTGTGGGTGAAGCTCAGGCACCCATTGATGTGAATATTGATGATGAATGCATGGAGATCTCAGATGAAGATGATGGCAAAGAAATGAAAGCTGAGAAAGGCGATGCTGAACAACAGCAGGATAAATCAGAAGACGATGAGAAAGCTGCCAGTAAGCCAGAAACCTTGGCCAAGTATGTGAACCCAGCCACACTGAGTGCAGGGAAGGACAGGCAGATCAAGTTCTCCATCGTTGGCCCCAGTAGGAAGCTGAAACCAGCGGGTATGACTGGGCTACTGGACGACTTAACGGAGCCTCAGAGAAAAGCATTGGTCCATCCCCAGCCTGATGACGGTCATGTAGGTGATTCAGTCAGTCAGTCAACAGGGGAGGACTTAAAAAATGGTGCTAGCAGGCCATTGACTCAAGAAGAAAAAAATGACAAAAGTCATTTGACGACAATGGGGAATATGGGGCACTCTGAATCAGTTGACATGCCAGAAAAAATGCTGCATCCTGAATTAGTCAATGTGCCAGGGGAAATGGTGCATCCTGAATCAGTCAATGTGCTTGTCTCAACAAAAGAGGGCCATGACGTTGTTGAGGCTGCTCTAGTGAAAGAAGAGGACATTAAAAGTGAAAGCTTGAAACCACAGGTGGCAGCAAGGGAAGGACACAAAGGCGTGTTGGTTCCTCAGCTCAAGTCACAGAAAGATGAACCTTCTGTGGCAGCTGCACAGCCAGCTGAGAAACCACCAGCAGTAGATGCTGTTGTTGCATTGAGTTCTGATTGGGACAAGGAAGAGGAGGATGCACCCTCAAAGAAAATTAAACCCAAAGTCACCCCGGCACCGCAGAGGTTAAAGTTCAAGTATGTCCCCCTCTGGGAGATGGAGGAGACAGAGAAGAGACCTGTGATCGAGGTGAGCGCACAAAAGGCACAGAGCACCATAAGTCTGGCCCTTGACTATGGCAGCGGCAGCTCAGATTATGAAGATGAGAATGGTTCGCCTGTCAAGAGGAAATCACCCGCTCGGTCAGACGAGTTGGTCACGCCTGTGAAATTGTCAGGTTTCGAAACAAGGGAAGCTACTGAGACTGTCTCCACTAATCTGACAGAGAGTCATGTTGAGACCTGTGATACCATGGAGGAGACACCAGGGCATGCTGCAAATGCTGTGATGGTTGGAGTACCCAGTTGTGATGCTGGTGCTGACCTCAAGACATTCGCCAACCAAGATAGTTTAAGGCCATCACACGTTCAACTGCCATCTGGGACTGACAATACCAACACATCTCTCCAAGAAAAGTCTAAGACATCATCCTCACAAAAAACTGGGGATATATCTCTTGAAGACAATCCCAAGGAATCATCTCTGCTAGATTATAGTGAGATATCACCTCAAGAAAAGCCAGTTGTATCATCTCACCAAGATATGGCAGCTGTATCATCTCACCAAGATAAGTCACTTGTATCATCTGACAAATCAGACATATCCACTCTGCAAGGCAATTTAATTGTATCATCTCACCAAGATAAGTCACCATGTGAGAAAGTTGTGTCAGACTCCGTTGATGATCAGGAAGCCTATTCTCCTTCCCATCCGTCTTTAGAAGACGCTGATGACTCACCCGACCTGCCTGCTATTATTCCCTACCCACTGGCCAGCAAACATAAGACTGACACTGCAGTGTATGGTCATGGTCAGGCTGATGCTGTAACATCAGGGACAACTAGTACACTGGTGTTGCCAGGGTCGTCAATTGAAGCCAATGCCCTGTCTGTGGACTTAGCCGCCATGGGGAAGCCAAACAATGTCCCAGCGCTTAGTCCTGTCTCAGTTCATGTTGGTGCAGCACCATCAAAAGATCTGCCTTACGTGTCGTATCCTCACATCCCACTTCCATCTTTACTTGTGTCTACTCATAGTTCTGGTATTCATTCTGTCCTGCCATCATCAATACCGTTACCTTCCATCGAGCTGACAAAGATAGCATTGCCCGCAGTAGGTGTTGCCCCAGTGCCATCACCCACTGTTGCCCCAGTGCTATTGCCCACTGTAGCCCCAGTTCTGCCACTTTCAGCATCCATTCAAACTGTAGCCTCATCAGCAGGACTGTTGCCTGTAACATATCCCACACTGCCTTTCCCAGGGTCGGCCCCAAGACCAGTCCCACCTCCGCAGGCTTTGGCCCAGCCCTTAGCTCCACAACAATCAGCTGGGTCAGTTTCATCTTTAGTTAGGCCATCAGTATCTCAGTCTGTATCAGGCCTTCAAGGAATACCTCTACCAGGTATGGTCATGCCTCCTATCAAAGCATTCCAACCCGTCATACCACCTGTGCAACCACTTCTGACTCCTCCTCTGACAGGTGTGCAACCAGTACCACCACCGATTACAGGTGTGCAACCAGTACCACCACCGATTACAGGTGTGCAACCAGTACCACCACCAATTACAGGTGTGCAACCAGTGCCACCACCTTTAACAGGTGTGCAACCAGTACCACCACTACCCATTACAGGTGTGCAACCAGTACCACCACTACCTATTTCAGGTGTACAACCAGTGCCACCACCTATTACAGGTGTGCCACCAGTACAACCACTTACTATTACAGGTGTGCAACTAGTACCACCACTACCTATTGCAGGTGTGCCACCAGTACAACCACCTACTATTACAGGTGTGCAGCCAGTGCCACCACCTTCTGTTACCTGTGTGCAACCAGTGCTGACATCTACTATTGCTGTAGGCTTGCAGCCACAATTAATTACTTCCTTTCCAGTTTTGACTGCACCTCTGCTGGCCCCAAATACAGCCACCTCATTGCTGGCCCCAAATACAGCCAGCTCTTTACCTGAGCAGACAGGTGATCCAACCTTGACCCAACAGCCCCCCGTCAAGTTCAGAATCAACCGCTTTCATCAAGGCCCTGCCGGAGTTGTGCCTCCGGTCATTCCCCCTCCCACAGTGTCGATTCCAACACTGTCTGTAGCAAGAATGGCCAGCGAGGGGTCATCACAGGTCGTCCTCACAACCTCCTACCCCAGCATTTCAGTCACATCCATGACTCATGCCTCGCCAACCCCTGCCACAGTCCAGATAGGAACAATCCAGAAACATGAGCCCACAGCTGTCGCCACTCCCTCAAAGCGACCAAAGATATCCTCCATTTTGTCCCAGCCTAAGATAGAGGACCCCAAACTCCTAGAAATGCTTGTTAAGAGTGAGTCAGACATGAAATCTTTGACTGGTTCATTCACATTGCCAGTGAGCCTGTCTGAGACACTTGGCAGAGACGTCCTGCCAAGACATGAAGAGTCTCCACTCACAGAGCAGCCCATAAAAACTGTAGACCAGCAGTCCGAGAGTTCCTGCACTAAGGACTTGGTAGATAAAGGACAAGATTCAACTGAGAAGATCTCAACTTCTCCTGCTGAAGAGAATCTTTGCCTTGCACAACAAGCAGCAGACAAGAGAGATGACTCTGGAGCTCAAAGTGTTCAGGCTTCTGAAGAGTTATTCGACAAGTCTCTTTTATTTGCTGAAAATATTGATTTTGACATGGATAGTATCCCTTTGCCAGCGAGCCCTCCGCTCCGAGTCTCCTCTGGTTTCTTGTCACCTCCCAGACCTGTTGATGTTGGCCAGGGGATCTCCTTACCACCCGAACCTCCCGTTTCCCAAACGCAGCCACTACCCCCTCTCCCATCTCAAGGGGAGTTGCCGCCTCACCCACCAGTGCCAACGATACAACTGCCAACAGCACAACCACCCATCCCTTTAGCCCAACCCCCGACCTTAGCAGCCCAACCCCCCATGCCAACAGCCCAACCCCCAATGCCCAATGAGTTTCAGACTCAGCCACCGATGCCACCGTCTGTCATTGCTGACTCTGGAGTCCTTCCACCGCTGCCCCCACCACCTATGTCCCCTAAAAGTCAAACCCTGGGCTCACTGCTGGCAGAGAGAAAGAAGCGATTTTCCCAGTCCCCCCTGGCCATCGGAATGCTTCCCAAAGTCCCACTGACCCAGTCCCCCCTGGCCATAGGGCCACTGCCCAAGCTCACCCCTGAACTAGAGACATCTACCGCAGACACTGATGCCAGCTCAAAGAAAATTGGCCTGGCTCAAGACATAAAGAAAGTCTTCATCACAACAGATGCAAGGAAAGCCACAGAAACAAAAACAAAAGAACCCTTGCAACTCGGCTCAACAGCCAGGCCAAAATTGCCAGTAGAAAAGGAAGAACCTAAATCCAGCCTCCCAGGTTTGTCCAAAATACACATAGTCCTGAAAAGCAAATCTGCTGTCCAGAGGACAGTGGTCAGGGGGTTTGAGGATGAGGGCAGTGACAGCGACAATATCTCGGGGGAGCCACACCTGGAGCCATTGCCAGATGCTGAGGGTGTCACCTTGTCTGCCTTTGTTGGGAACAGAGACGAGTCTCTTCCCCCACTGCCCTATGCAGGTGGTGACGGGCTGCCCAAGGAAGAAGATTCGTCCAAGCAAGGGCAGGCGAGGACTAAGTTTGTGGCCCTGTCCGACATTGAGGCCTTCCCAGTGCAGGTGATCACAAGCTCTAGGAAAGAGGAGGACACGCCCGCTTCATCATGGCCAGAGTTTACAGTTGGAAAGAGGAGAGAGGACGGCGGGGGCAAGGAGGAGGCAAGGAAAGCTGGAAATTCTGAAGGGAGGGAAAGAGAGAGAAAGAAGGAGAGGAGGAACAGCATAGAGGATGACAGAACACCGTTGAGGGAGGAGCGGAGAAAGAAGAGTGGCGATGATGAGGAGGAAAGGAGGGAGGGCAGGCGGAAGAGGGATGAGGAAAGCAAAAGGAGGTCGGGTGATTATGAAGAGAGTGGGGGGAGGAAGCAGGTAAAAAAAGAAAAAGACGATGAAGGGTATAATGATAGACGTGATGATCGTCGATCCAGTAGGGGAGATGACAAACAAAGAGGACGTTATGATGACCGAACGGATGACAGTTACAGCAGGAGAAGAAATAAAGAGGATGAGGATGATTATGGTAAGAGGCGAGGAAAGGATGATGGGCGGAGGAGGAGCCGTGGGGACGATGACCGCAAGCGAAGTAAATATGATGACAGCCGGAGTAGCACCAAACATTCGGAAAGAGACAGAAGTAGGGAGAGGAGCAGAGAGAGAAGCAGAGACAGGAGTCCTGACAGGGAGAAGGGCAAGAGGTCATTTGGGAAAAGAAACAAGAGGAGCAGAGAAAGAAGTCGCAGCAGGAGCCCGCCAAGGAGGAGGGAGCGAGATCGGAGCAGAGATCGCTATGATCGTAGAGAGAGGGACAAGAGTAGGAGCAGAAGTGATAGCAGGGAGAGGAAACCAAGGGATGATAGAAGTTACTCTTCCAAGAAGAAAGATTCAAGATCATTCAAAGAGGATCTTTTAGATGAATATTCAAAGTCTTCAAGCTCAGTGGATATCCAGGAGGATATTTTTAAGGTGACCACTATCAGCTCCTCATACGGCCCCAGTTATCCACCGGATTCTGGACATTACACAGCAGACCCCAACTACCCCAGTGTAGCTGATCCATATTCAGCACCACCACCCACCAGTGTGGATGTGCAGGCTGCATACACAGACCCAAACTATGTTAGCCAGTACCCTCCGTCATACGAACACCAGCAGTACGGCCCGGCTTGGCAGACTCAGCCTGGTCACGATGTCTACGCCCAGGATGTGGCCAGTCAATACCAGGATGTGACAGGTCAGTACCAGCCTCCAGACCATTCAGCTCCACCGCCTCACCAATATCCATTCCACCAGCCACATCCACAGTACCCCCAACAACCAGTCTACCACGCAGGCCCTTATCATCTTCCGCCCAGCATGCTGCCTCAGCAGCTTCCTCTGGCTCACCTGCAGCAGCCGGGCGGAGTGCAGCCACCTCACATTCCACCTGACCAACATGCACAGAGTGGAGCCAGTCACTTTGCGTCCACCCAGCAGCACATCCCCTCATACTCAGCCCCCCCACCCACTCATCTACAACCACCATCTCCAGCACATTTTGGGCATTCAGACTCACAGTTTCATGTCCATTCAGGGGCCATTCGAGGTCCGATTCTGCCACCACCCAGGGCACCATTGTTGCAAACCCCATCTATCCCACGCAATGTCATGGACACACCTACCAGCTTCGGGGGCCAGAGATTTCCCTCACCGGACCCCAGGTCATCTCCAGGTCTTCTGAAACCAACGGAGGTCAAAGCGGTCAGGAAATCAAGATTCAGTCCTGCAGATCCTGTATCTCTTAAAGCTGTTGTCTCCACATCGGTTGACTTGCAGGTGTCAGGAACAGCCCTGGCTAGCCCTGGTGTGGGAGAGCATCTCCAGTCAAAGCCATTTATCCCAGAGCCCTCTTTTGAGAACTCATCTTTGGCTGAAGTTGAGTTTGACACCGCAGAGAAGCTGGAGGTCAGAGGAAAGTCTAAAAAGAAAAGCACTCAACCCATGGCTGAAGATGTCAATGAGCCAACGGTGTCATCCTCGGGTGTTGAGGACACAACCGGTGACACTGGAAGTGATTCAGGGACAGAATCCTCGTTGAAACCTTTAAAGGTTAGTCCCTTTTTAAAAAAAATATTTTCAAGAGTATTTTTATAACGTTTTGAAAAAAATAAATTAAATTTTTAAAAAAAATGTAAAAGTGTATGCATATTTATCATATAAACCTGATGTTAAATACTTCCAAAAAATGTATGCAATTATGTCAAGGGTTCAGTATAATAAACAAATAGCTGGGGCCACTCAAACTTTGGTTTTTATAGCGATATTGTCTGCCACCCAATGCTTCTCTTCTCTGTGAAAAAAATGTGGTAATATCATAGTTATATCTTTGTATTAAAGAAAAAAAAGTAGTAAAATACTAAATATGATTCAAATAAATAAGAGTTTTTTTATCACCCCTTTTTTATGTTTGTGTGATCATACACATTATTTTAGATTGAAGGTGTGAAATGTTTTAACTATAGGGAATTTCCTAAAACAAGATAGTGTATACAATAATGCATTCCATAAGCATCTTTTCTAGGGGCTCTTAAAAATTAGTTTTTATTTACATTGTGCCCTACCTGTAAAACTTAATTGAGAAATAATAAAGGCCCATCGCAATGCTTTTCAGAAGAAAACTCCAAGTAAGTTTGAATCTTTAGATGAAACTTACTTCTGCTTTTATATCACACATGAAGAAGACTTCCAAATAGAAGGCACAACAGAATTTAGGGTATATTGATCCCTCCTGACAGGGCTTTTGTTCAGAGACTAAATTTGTATGAATTTAGGTATTAGGCCACCTTAATTAATTGAAATCCTTGATTTAGGTGAAGTCTAGATGGAGGCGCAACAGCGAAGCTGAGGCTGTTGTTGACACCTCAACACCCCTGCCAGTATCAACCCCAAACCCTGCACTGACAGCCAGGCTCTCTGGGCAGCAGGGGTCTACCTCTAGCCCAGCCCTGGATTCCTCCCCCAAAGAAATGAGGCGGACCCGGTCACGGGCAGCAGCTGAGGAGCTGGGTGGGGGCACCCCATCCATGGAGACCCCACCTCCTCCACCCCCGCTAAGAAAAAGGATCAAGCTCGATATGGCTGGTGCTGAAGAAAAGGTTTGTGATTTAATGTTCACAGCTAAAATATATTACACAACATTTGTATGGTTTTTCTTACAAGCAGGGTATCATCTTTTACTTTTAGACCCAAATATCCTTTACTAAAATGTCAGACTATCCCTGCCAGGTGGCTACACAGATTATTCATATAAAAACACACTCAAATATCAGACTATCCCTGCCAGGTGGCTACACAGATTATTCACATAAAAACACACTCAAATATTCACTATGTAGTTGACAGTTTTAAAAAATGTGATCTTGTATGAATGCAGTGTACAATTATTTTTCTTGGGCTTTTAATATTTTTTGCATTTTTAAAAATATTTCTTTAAAGGCTTTAAATATTTCTGCAACCAAAATGCATGAAAGGGGAAGTATAAAATATGTGACTTTATAATAAGGATGCTTGGTGGCTGAGTGGTCAAAACTGAGTGCTTCCCTAGCTTGAGAACTGGAGTTAATTCCCAGCATTAGCCAATACCAAAAATATCACCAGAGTGGAACTTAAGTAACTTAAAGATGACAACTTATTTAACTCTGAATTCACACCAGAGTTGTAGTCCGTAGCACCAGCCTTTCACCTTGTGAGGTCTTCACAATTAAAACAGACATGCTTAAATTACCACTCAAAGTCTTCACAATTGTAACAGATATGCTTAAATCACCACTCAAAGTCATCACAATTGTAACAGACATGCTTAAATCACCACCCAAAGTCATCACAATTGTAACAGACATATGCCAGAAGGCTTGATGAATAAACTGAATAATGATATTAATCTAAGTGACTATTTCCACCACAGGCTGATGAAGACAGCAGCAGGTCTGATGAGGATGTTAGCAATGGGGAGGAGTCTCCACAGGATATGGCAAGCATCCTAAAGCGTCCAGATTTTCCTAGATTTGAGATCATATTGGAAAATATTCACTTAACTGAGAGGTGTGTTTTGTTTACTTTTTTTGCTTTATTAACAAAAAAAAAAATGCAGTCATTTTTTTAATAGCATTAATGAAATTGTGCTCCTTGGATAATGTAAATATTTATCTTTCCATAATCATATATGTATCTAACATCTATTTTTTCATTTCTGTACTTTTAGGGATGTAATGTCTATCGCTAATACCTACTAATAGTTATCAAGGGAAACACATTTGATGAGTTAATTTTATTCCCACCATTTGTAATACAATTTGTTGGCCTGAGTTAAAAAATCACTGCTGGTTCAATTTCAGAAAACGGTCAAAAAGTATGAAACGAATGCTCTGTGATTGTACAACATCAAAAGAAGACAGGGCAATGGGGATAGAAGCTTGTGGCTCAGATTGTCTCAACAGAATGCTTATGATTGAATGGTTAATTTTTTTCTTACTTCTTACAGCTAGCTGTCAATTTTGAAATTTTGATTAAAAATTTTTTTACAGAAAATTTTATTGGCCACTAAAAATGGAGTAAATGTAAAATTTATATTTTATATACATTAAGTGAAAACTTTAAAAGCTTCATCACAGTACTATTCTACTTGATATAGTATAAACTTAATTGGAATAGCATTTAAAAAATTATTATTTTTTTGTGGTAAAAAATTATTATTTTTTTGTGGTTGTTGTAATGAAACCTTGTTTTTTATTTTACTGTCATGTTCCTCTCCACAGTGGAGCTCGTTGTCCTTGTGGTGAATATTGCACCAATCGACGTTTCCAGAAAAAGATCTATTCCAAGACCCTGCCTTTCTCCGCAGGTGACAAGGGATGGGGACTACGTGCTGCAGAAGACATGGAAGAAAAGTAGGAATTATAGAAAAAAAAGTCATGCTTCTTGTGAGCTTATTTGTTTTAGTCTGCCAAATCATAAATGGAAAGATTTTTGTACTAGTTTCTAGTGGGCGGAATCCTATTTATTTGTGGTTTATTGACAGTAGAATAAGTTCTTCTGAGTCAGCTTCAATGTTCCCTCCAAAGTTTGTTGATATGTGTGCAAAGTGAACAAATCGTGTGCAAAGTTGCGCAGCATCCATTTTTTGCGCAATATTTTTCAAAATTTGCTGCACTGCTATTCTAAACTGCTGCGCGGCGTCTGTCAAATATCTGCGCAGCTTAAAGGGAACATTGGTTAGCTTTACAGAATTTAAAATATTATAAGGGATGTTTATATAAATTTAATAAATACATTTTTTAGATTGATTTTTAAAACCAATTAATTGCAAATGTATGAAATTCCATTTCAAATGGACTATATAAGAAGGTATTAAAAGTAGGTTTTGTTTTATGTTTGATGTTGATACATTAAATTTTAAAAATTCGTTTCTTAAATACTAAATCTTTTGGTTCTCAGGGGGACTTTCATAATGGAATATGTAGGTGAGCTCCTGGACTATGAGGAGTTTGTGCGTCGCACCAAGCAGTACTCCAAGGCTGGACTGAAGCACCACTACTTTATGGCACTCAATGCTGATGAGGTGGTAGATGCCACTCTTAGGGGCAACATCTCTCGCTTTATCAACCACAGCTGTGATCCAAACTGTGAGACTCAGAAGGTATGTTCCCTTAACTATTTTACTGATGGCACACTGCCATTGCAATTGTTTTGAGATATATATTGTCATTTGTGTCAAATTTTTTACAATAGGCTAATAAAATGAAACTAATAAAATAAAATAAATTAAGTATTGCAACCACGTCAGTAAAGATTAAATAGCGCACCGGTCCGTGGTGCAATAGAAAAAAGGGTATGCCGGTCCGCTATACTAAAAAATTTGAGCAGCTCTGCTGTACATGATGTCAAAATATGATAACTACTTTTCTTGGGTCAGATTTAACCTTGGAATTATTCATTTTGATTCTCAGTGGACAGTTAATGGTGAATTGAGAGTTGGATTTTTCACCAGAAAAGAAATCAAGAAAGGGGAAGAACTCACATTTGACTACCAGTTTGAGCATTATGGGTAAGATAATTATAAACTTTAACATGATGACTTTATCTAAATGAGCTTTATAGTTATAAGAGTTACTCAGTTTAAGTTCAGTTTAAGAATAGGAGTGACATGGTCAGTTGTATGCTCTTTGTCAGCATGATCCTATCATTGATGAGCAAATGAACTACTTGTTAAATATCAAGTGGTTGCCATTGGTCTGGACCAGGTGTGGTCAACCAAAAAGGGCTTCACTTGCCACTTTGATATCAAAACAACCATTCACAGATTGCATGTCATAAAATAAACACCCACCAAATTTGTTTATGGATTTATTGAACGTAATTTGCCCACTTTTTTACCTGAATGAAGAGTATGTTTATTGTTTATAGTTAGGGCATGGGCACTACAGTATTTTAGGCAATGGGCCTGCTGACTGTACTGACTAAAGGGGAGCTACACTGGTCTAGAAACAGTTTTTGCCAGGTGATGGCTCATTGACTTTGACTTTGTGGTAATGCGCGCCTTGTCTCTAATCCTAAAGAGCAGTAATGTGCTCCTCAATAGAGCTCTCTTTAGTAATGAAAGCATAGAAAGTAGAAACTCTTCATTTAGTGAGAGAAGCTTTAGTTAACTTCCGGAAAAAAAGTCGGCATGTGTCTTCGCTCAGTTCGCAAAGTTTTGTGGTAGTTTCAACCTTTTTCTTTTTTTTTTTTTTAAAGATGTGATTTTGCTATACTTTTTTGTAAAAATAATAGTACTAAACTACAGGGAAGAATAGTATTAAATTCATGTTGCTCTTTTGGATACTTAAAATAATCATTATTTTCCTAAAAGATGAAGTCAGTATGACAATAATAATACAAATACATTTTTAGCAATTTTTTTAAAATTTGAAATTCTTACGGGACTTAGATGGAAGTACTGATAACCTTATGGGGCTTTAAACATTAAAGGAAACCTTTATGGACAATGAAAGCATGAATAATAAATCGCCCCTTTGTACATTTTAAAAATCTGACTTTCTTTTTCTCTTGTTTAGTATAATAATCACATCTTTCTTTATCTTTTATTAAAATATAAATATGCAACTTATCCCTAGTAGTGGCCATCAGACCTAGCAGTAAAAAATTACTTTTAATTTCTTTGTTTTATGTCAACAGGGAACCACAAAAATGCTACTGTGGGTCAGAGAACTGTCGGGGGTACATTGGTCTGGTAAAGTCTCCTACAAAAAATAACAAGAAGAAGGAGAGAAAGAAGAGAGAGATATTTAAGGATGAATTGGTAAGCTGGTTGAAGGCGAGGGTAATGGGTAGGGCAGTTCTGTATTCTGAAGAACAACTTCTCTGTAATCTTATCTGAGTTGTAGACAATGTTACTGCTAATGTTCATTAGTCCGTATGCAAAGTAAAAAAAAACTAGTTTGCAGTGATTCTAAACTGCTGTGCCGGATCGGTCAGATGTCTGTTCTGCCACACAGCTTAAAGGGAAGATTGGTTGTAGATGTAAAGTTGGAATTTTAAAAAAATATATATACATTAATTGTTCAAAATAATGTTATAAATGGCTGCATTAAAATATTATACAGGGTGGAAAAAAAAAACAGAAACATTTTAACGATTCAATAAAACCAAGAATTATTTAAAAATAACCATTTTTTCATGGTTATTGAGACCTTAAGATATGTGATTTAAGAAATATTCATAAAATTTTTTAAAAAAATTACGTCCTTCAGAATGCCGTCCTCTTGTACAAATGCATTCTTGATGTCAGCTGGAGATTCCTCAAAAAGATTCCTGTTTTTTTATATCACCCTATATATGTAATATTTCAGATTTAAAATGACTTTCTCAGCATACATTATAAATTATACCTTATAAATTCTCAAGATTGTTTAAAAGTAATCTGGCGTGTAGTCATTTTAAGAATGTGAAGTTTTGACTTTTTTGTTGTTGTTTGGTTTAGTTAATGTTAACCCTTGACAAAAAAATTTAAACTGATCAAACATTTATTTCTGTGGAATCAGCTTTCAGTGCTTTAAAATTAAAATACCTCTCCCAGTGTTAGGAATTTATCACATGGAATCATTGAATACAATCAATTTTAAGGTCATTTCTGCTCTACATTTTACACATGCACCCCTAAGAATAATTTCACCATGCATCACACCCCACCAAACAGCAACAAAACATCTGAGAGCAGCACAGTCATTTTTTTAATGAAATCCTAGAGGGAACTGTAAAATTTCAAAAATACATGAATGCCTTATTACATGAAAGAAGATTGGCTTATAACATGTAGAATGTGTAAAAAGTAGGTCATAACTCTATGTCCCACCTTCTCTAGTCCTCACTCTTCCTTGCACTATAAAATTACAAATATTGTGTGGTTGATATTTTGAAAGGCTAAACAAATTTTTTCTTCAGTCATACATTACAAGATTTATTCCTTTTTTATATTAATATTTGACTTGATTATTTGAATATATTTTTTAAGTTGGAAGAAGACATTGAGAAACTGTCCATGTTGGATGGCATGAGGAACAAAAACCACGTCCTGGAGTTGTGTCGACTGATGGTCAGAGCAGAGAAGGTCCAGCACAGGATTGCTATACTAAAGATCTTACAGGTATGTCTTCACATGTTAGCACAGGATTGCTATACTAAAGATCTTACAAGTATGTCTTCACATGTTAGCACAGGATTGCTATACTAAAGATCTTACAGGTATGTCTTTATATGTTAGCAAAGGATTGCTATACTAAAGATCTTACAGGTATGTCTTCACATGTTAGCACATGATTGCTATACTAAAGATCTTACAGGTATGTCTTCACATGTTAGCACAGGATTGCTATACTAAAGATCTTACAGGTATGTCTTCACATGTTAGCACAGGATTGCTATAATCAAGATCTTACAGGTATGTCTTCACATGTTAGCACAGGATTGCTATACTAAAGATCTTACAGGTATGGCTTCATATGTTAGCACAAGATTGCTATACTTACAGCACTTTACACAAAAATAGTGACATATTTATTTACCAATGCATTCAATGTAAAATATTCCTATCCTAACTAAAAAATATCATGACATGTTGCACATCAGCTACGTTTATCTCTTAGAGAAATGTTTGATAGTTCTATTTATTTTGAAAGTAAAGTTTGGTTTGGTTGCAGACATTGAACCATTAGATCCTTGAAATATTTATCTTGACAAATTTCTCCAAACTTTCTTTTTAATTTATAGCTAATTAGTTAAGTTTCTCATTTGTGTAGGAGACCACTGAAACTGCTTGCCTCCGCCTGTTCCTGGACTACCACGGACTTCCTCTTTACTGGAGTTGGATGGCTGACATTGGCACCGCTGACTACTCAGAGGACACCCAGGAGCTCAAGCTGCTGGTCAGTTGGTCAACTATTTTGTCCACTTTTTACTCTTATACTGATTAACTATTTTAGGAGCTCAAGCTGCTGGTCAGTTGGTCAACTATTTTGTCCACTTTTTACTGTTTTACGAACTATTTTGCCCCATTTTTATTCTTATACTGAGCAACTATTTTGTCCAATTCTTATATTGGCCAACTATTTTATCTTATTTTTTTATTTATACTGGCCAACTATGTTGTCCAAGTTTTATTCTTATATTGGACCACTATTTTTTCCACGTTTTATTTGTAATGGCCAACTATTTTATCCCATTTTTATACTTACTGGGCTACTATTTTGTCCAATTCACATAATGGCCACCTATTTTTAAATCCTTTATATTAACTTTTGGTGTCTGAGCACTGCGACCTTGTCGAAAAAATTTTATTGACTTTTAAAATTATGTTATTTATCTCTTTATATCATGTTAATTTTTTGAGCGAGAGAGTGTTGTGGTGCGTAATATGTTCAACAATCTTTCATGTCACGCAATAAGGTGTGCATTACATTGACATAACTTGACATAACTTTTTAAAAATATATTCACGATCAGTGCGCATTATATTAAACACTTTTTACCAGACATAACTAGAATTTTGTATTTTTGGATTGCTTTGCCCTGCGTGTTATAATGAACATCCATATTGTTATGTCTCGTATATAAAGGATTTATAGTGGAAAACTTTTACGGGGTTTTTTATATCCCATTTTATACTTATACTGGCCAACTATTTTAACCCATTTTTATACTTATACTGGCCAACTATTTTATCCCATTTTTATACTTATACTGGCCAACTATTTTATCCCATTTTTATACTTATACTGGCCAACTATTTTTTCCAAGTTATTCTCTACAATTTTAAGGATCATTTTGTTATGAGGCACATATCTGATCCTCACAGAAAAGCACAGTATATTTGATTAGATTAAGTTAAGTTGATGTCAAACTTTGAGCTGAAGTTGTGTATAAGTTAGTGAAATAATTTTAAGGAAAGGGCACCAAATAATAACAGGCCAATTCTTCTTACTCACTCTGAATTTCGGATGCTTATTTTTAATATTTTGGTCGCTGCAGATGCTGTCTGTCTTGAAATGTCTGCCCATCACCAACAAAACGGTATTGAAAGAGAGCAAGATCCTGGACATCGTTGAGCGCTGGGCTGTGGCCGCAGTAGCGGCGGCCAGGAAACCACCACCACCTCCACCTCCTACATCAACAACCACATCCATCCCCGCACTGCCGCAACCTGTGGCTGACTCAGCCGATGTCACAACGGAGGTCACTTCGGGCGATAACGAGGCAGACGCCACCTTTGAAACCACAGCCTCTGGAACCACTGCAGCAGAACCAGAGCCCTCAGCGTCTTCCTCCGAGACCTCTCCCCCCTCCTCCCCACCGCCTCCCCTTCCCATCCCTGTCAGCAACATCACACCTGTCTCCATTCTGGCCTCAGCCAAAGAGACCAAAGAGGCCAAACAGAAGAGACGTGTGACTTTTGCTGAGGTTCATGTGGAGACGGCGTTCTCACCAGAGCCAGACGAAGACATGGAGGAGACAGATGACATCTCATCTTCCACCCAGTACAGTGATGAGAGCAGGGGTGAGGCTTGTGTTAACTTCTTTATTCATGTACTGTAAATATAGTTATGTTGTTTATTGGTGTATGTACTGTAAGTGTAGTTATGTTGTTTATTGGTGTATGTACTGTAAATATAGTTATGTTGTTTATTGGTGTATGTACTGTAAATATAGTTATGTTGTTTGTTGGTGTATGTACTGTAAATATAGTTATGTTATTTGTTGATGTATGTACTGTAAATATAGTTGTGTTATTAATTGGTGTATTTTAAATATAGTTATCTTGGAGTATTTATCAAAGAATCCCATATTTTAAATAAAAAAAGTTCAGTTCTAATAAAATCAAAGAAAGTAAAGTTTTATAACATCAAAAATCCATGAATATTTTGTTTGTGCTGATGAAAGTTATGTTTTTAAAAGTTTTATAACATCAAAAATCCATCAATGTTTTGTTGACAGATGAAGCCATGTCTCAAGAAGGTGTAAGTCTACTTAAATCACAGCTACCAGGAGAGGCCACCCCTGTTGGAATGCTGGACCTCGATCTGTCGAGCAGCGCTGCTGACTCCACAAGTCAGAAGGACTCTTTTGATGGCAGTGTTGGTGACAGTACGGGGTTGAGCAGTGACACTGACAACTCTGACACTGAGTCTGTGATAAAAGATCCACTGGCATCACTGGCTGCAGAGTGCATGTCTCAGTGGAGCTCTCTTAAGGTTGGTCATAGAGAGATTAGAATGTCTGGTAATGACAGATTGTCTTCCCATGGCCTACATTTTTGTACCCAGCTTATTTGTCTTTCAGTATTTTTTAAAAAAAAATATTTTAAACTACAAATACTTTATGCTTCCTGCAACCGGAATTTTCTTTTTTTCCCTACAGGAAGTTTTCAAGATCCCTAAGAAAGAAAGAGTTGAGGAGAGAAAGAGAACAGAGATGGAGCTAGGTGAGTTACTGATCTTCATTACTTACATCTTTTCATTGTTGGTATCGTGTCATTAAATTGTAAAGAGAGAATGCTGGTTGTATGGTTGATTGTTTACCCTGTGTAATGACATTATGACTCAAACGTTTGCTCACTCAATTTTTAACAGTTTTTCTTTCAAGTATAGAAAATGTTTTATTGGGTTTAAAGATTTAATTATAAGAATAATGTCACAAGAGACCATGATTGGCATTTCAATAATTCATTTATATTTAAACTTGCCACTCAAACTATTGTTTTTAAATGGACCTAAAGTTATTTACTCTTAAAGTGGCTTAAGGGTTTTCAATAAACTTCCGCCTCATTCCTGTAAGGATTTCCTGTGTTACGATCAACTGGTTATGAAATTTAAAAATTTGCGTAAAATCCATTAATAATATTATTGTCATACTAACTTCATTTTTTAGGCTATCAATGGTTATTTTATGAATCCAAAAGACCGTATTGGGTTAAAACAATATTTACCTGTAGTTTAGTACAATTATTTTAGTAAAAAAGTATCGCGAAAACGTATCTTTGAAAAAAACCCGTTCAAACTACCAAAAAACATCGCGAATTGAGCAATAACACTAGCGCGGGCAAAGGCCGCCATGCCGGAAGTAGAATACATCATTTTTCAAGCATTGAAGAGTTTTTGCTTTCCGAGATCTCATTTCTAACGAGAGTGGTATCTAGGGATGCTTTACGGATAGCTGGTGGAGACGCATTACAACGCTTTGCGACTTAAGAGTTAATAGCTACTGTCTGTTTATACCATCTTGCCACTCTAACTACCATCTTGCCTCCATTTAGGGTGGGTTTGTGATGTCTTTATGTCTAAGAGCTTCAGAATGGGAGAGTTTTGATCACTATTTCTTTCACTCTAGAACTGTTACCGTCACTTTTAGGCTAGAGCTTACCTGTTCCTATATGACTGTATGCTACTTACATTTTTTTTTATTGTTCAACGCTTTGTCACTGAAATTTTGATTCCTCCCTCTAAGGTATGCACACATTTGTATAAATATATGTGTGCTACTTTTTATGTACAGTGCTGTGAGCTCAGCTGCTTGCTGGGGTTATCCACTGTGTAAATTATCAAATTATTTTTATTTTGTCTACATAAACAAAGTGAGAACACATCATGGATCATATAACTCATACTTATTTTGTTTGCACCCACTCCATCAAATGTTAGCCATTGTCCTACAGATTTGCTTTATTTGATCTGTTATGTCTGGTACTTTAGTTTGATCATCAAGATCCAGTAGCCATTTGGGGATGTGAATTTTTTTTAATAGGGAGACGTTTACTGATTGTTTACTTAGTTAAGGTGGTAAGTACCTAAATCCAAATGAGGATCATTTGTTTATTCATAGTTATAAACAACAGTTGTCAATAAACAATAGACATGGCTAATGTTAAATTGATGCCATTTCATCATGTTGAAATGTTTTAGAAGCACTATGCCTGCCAATTAAAATTTCAGGAAAAAAAGGCAATGTTCAATCTTATTCTCTTTTGTCCAGGAAGCCCAAAAATTGATGGTGAGATTACAGATGTATTTGATTTTGTGGAAAACTTTTACATTGATGTTTTCTTAGCATTCAAAATATTGCATTATATTTACAACAAATCAAATTACTTCCATTATCCATTTCTTTGCTTTCTTTAGCTAACCTATAGGTTGGAGATTTTTTTAATATAAATCCGTTAATTATAATTAAAGTGTGGAGCTTTTTTGTACATATCAATTACCTTGACCCAGCTAGAATTATTATATCATTTGTCCATTTTTTAAAAACTAATTTTTTTTTTATCAAGCTTTTAAAAAATTACCTTTAACTTTCTATCCTTAATGAAACATATTTGTGTTTAAAAATTTGAAAGCTTCACTTTTAACATGCTGTTCATTGAGTTAGTCTGCTTAAATGTTAGAAATTAACACCACTACAACTGCCATCCTAGGTATTTAACATGAGGCAAATACTACATCACAATCTCATTTGCAAATATCTTTTATATTAGAGTAAACAAGTTGGTATATTTATGTGTGGTAGTGAGTTAATGATATATGAAAGATGTAATATCTGTGATTGGTATTTAATGATAAGATGAAATCTTTAATATTTATGTGTGGTATTTAATGATAAGATGAAAGATGTAATAATATGTGTGGTAGTTTATTAATGATGAGATGAAAGATGTAATGTGTGGTAGCCAAAGTACATTAGAAGACCAATGCATTAGTTTAACTGGGTGCCTGATGACATAACTGGAGGTCACCAGAGGAATAAGCAAAAATACATTCAGTCATTGTTACCCTTTCTCCAATAACTACCTGTAGATCCACTCACTGTCAGGTTGATTTATGTTGTGGATGATTTGACTTGATGATCCTGAAGAAAAACTTCATTTTTTATTTTTCTCATACAGATGTCTTGTCTAAAAAACAGCCTGAGGCATCTGACCCTTACGCCAAATGGAAACGGGGTCGGTCAAGAGCTTTTGTGAGGAAAAAATTGCCAGAAGATGAGGAAAGGTAAGCAATTAACTTGGGCCATATTGTGGTCTGTAGAGCCTGTAGTGTGTACATAAAAACCTGCTTGAAACCGTGTCAAGGTCAAACTTTAAAGAAGTACCTGTCAAGCAAGAGAGAAGTAATTAAGTGAGGGATGGTAAAACATTGTAAATAAAGTCCAAGAGATATGCAATACTTTTTACCATAAATTTGAATCTGAAGTAAATTTTTATTCATCTATTTTATCACTACCCTGATTAAAAATTTTTTAAAAGTTAAATTAGTTATACACTTTTAGTTATAGCAAATTAAAGTAACATAAAAAAGTGACAACAAAGTTAACTATAACAAATTCACTATTTTTAGGTAGAAGAGTTAATGGAAAAATATTAATGAATGTTGCTAATTACAAAAAACAAAATTGCAGGAAATCCAATCTGCCGAGAATGACAAAAGAAGAGCGCAGACAGAGGTTTGAGGCCCAGGTGAAGGCTGAGGACGAGATGGCAGCTCAAGCCGCAGCAGAGGAGTACCAGCGGCAGCAGGAAGCCTACATGCTTCACCAGCAACGGCTGCTGGAGGATCCTACATACTTCTATAACTACATGCAGCAACAGGGGGACTTTGCTGTTATGGATCCAAGCGTAATATCCCAAGAGGGCATGATTGATCCTGTAACTGGTCAACCCATTCCTCAGGAGGCTCTTATTGACCCTCAGACTGGACAGCATTTTATTGACCCCTCTGGTCAGCAGATTATAGATCCTAATACAGGCCAGCCCCTTTTACAAGTTGACCCCAATACAGGTCAGCCACTTATCCAGATTGATCCAAACACTGGTCAGGCCTTATTATCAATTGATCCGAACACTGGGCAACCGTTCCTTCAAATAGACCCCAACACTGGGCAACCCCTGTTGCAAATTGACCCAACTACTGGCCAGCCATTATTGCAAATTGATCCAAATACTGGTCAGCATATGGTCCATCACCAGATTGACCTACAGACTGGACAGCCTATTGACCCACATACTGGGCAGCCTATCCACCACATTGATCCTCACACTGGTCAGCCCATCGACCCCTCCATCGGTCAGCCCATCAACCCCTCAACTGGTCAGCCCATCCAACAATTAGTGCCTCATTCTGGGCAGCAGCAGATAGCCACAACACTGGACCAGCAGATGGTTCAGGCCATGGCTCATCATGTCATTGACCCTCACACTACGCAGCCCGTCTCAGCTGACCCTCATACTGGACACCTTATACAACGTTCTGTCCTTACCTACCCTGCTCAATCACTGCCAAGTATCAGTCATCACCAAACAGAGTTCACTAGTCAGGTATTCCTCAAATTTCATTGTTGCCTGTTTATTGCCATCTTTGGTTTTATTTGATTCAGAACAAGACAAACAGATGTGCCAATCCCCTGGTCATCCTTGTTTGTGCTACCATACATTTTTTTATCAGCCTTTATCTAGCTGGCAGTGTGTTACAGTAAGCATTTTTTCAGATTTGTCTAATATTTTTTAATCCTTCAGGTACTGACCTCCATTAGTATAATTTATGGTAGGTTGTTTACGCTTAACCAGTTAGTCGGTTAACCGATCCTCAGATCAGGACCGGTCCCTTTTAATTAGGACTGGTTAATCGTAACTTCAAAGCTTATTACCCAGAGTTAATTTTTGTTGTGTTACGGCAGAATACCAGAGCCGATATGCGAGTGACCGTGACACTAAAGTGTTTCTTAATATTCCGGTGTATAAATATTAATAAATAATAATATTAAGATACACATCATCATTGTTAGTGGAATTCGGCTAATGAACGATTTTATAAAAATACGCTTAATTGACGAAGCACTAACATTAATACACAGCGGGGGCGTGATGTCAAACTGAACAACAGTCAAGGCCGTGAGTGTTACTATTTATATTAAAAGAGGGAAGATACGCCTTGCAGTACTACTAACAGAGTGTTGATAATTCAATTTCAGTCTTATATTGACAGTTTTTTAAGGCATTTGACTCAAAATTACCACATTGAAATAAAATTTGATGTTTTCTAAAAATATATTTCTTATGCATTTGAAAAGGAGCACAGCGCATCATTCTGCCTAAGACTGCTGCTGTGTAAGGTTATATACTCATTTTTGTTTTTATAATAGAAACCCATCTGTGTGGCAAATTCAGCTAGTGAAAAAGAAAAGGGTGGGGCTACAGGGAAAAAAGGTCACTGCAAAAAATATGGGCACGGTCCGCGAATTGTTAATAGCTTGGTCTTGATAGGGTTGGGTGGGTTAGGGAACTGCAGACTTAACAATAAAGGGATGTTGTCAGCATCTAAGTTTAATTTTATAAAACATAACTGACCACCTATAAAAATCAGAAGCTGCTATTTCCATTTACAATATATGCACTCTTGTCAAATGGACTGCTAATAATAAATCATTATTTATTATATCCTTGTCCTGATTTTCATCGAAACAAAATTTTTGCATATGACATGTGGCAGTGTTTTGATGTTTGGCCAGCCATATTCAGTTCTATAGTTTGAAGCCTACTGACTTATTAGTTCTAAGCTTCAAGATTGTGTTTGCTTCAGGCCACTTTAATTTTGTTTTATATTGTTAATGGTGCTCAAATACCTGGTATACTTTTTTATGTGATAATGAAGAACTTGTTCATAAATTATGTATACGATTTGTGCTGATGTACGTCCTACATGTGGAAGAAAATCAGCAGTCCCGAGCCTGCGCTCTTCATGGGGCTTCCCGGAAAACCCCCTCAGCCCTCTGGCCCCCTAAGGGACGTAAAGACTGAGAAGCCCCCCCCGGAGCGGTCGCTGCTACAAGCGGCCGCCTGGGCGTCCAGGACACTAGGTCGAAAACGCCTCCCACTAAAGTGTGCCTCCCGAGGGAGGTGTGGAATTTCCTACTGTGACTCACTATCAACATAGTATCACTCTGGCGCCACCACGGCAGAGCTTACGAGTCTCAATGGTTTAGATCGCCGCAAAGCGTGGGATCATCACTGACCTACCTGGGGTTTAACCCCCACCGGAAGGTTTCCTCAGAGCTGGCGACCAAAAGCGTTTCCTAGCGGTACCTTTTGCTATTCCGTACTGGCGCTCCTGGCCCTAAACCAGCACCGCTCAACAGCGTTGCTAGTTAATTGAGGGGACGAAACGGTCGCTTCAGAGTAACCCGACCCTCAACGGGTACAATGTACGTCAAATGTTTTATCTGTCATTCTAGTTGGTTTATGTTTGTGGTCAAGTATTAACAGCTGACTTTCATTCTCAAATTCCCAGCAGCCAAAAACGCAGCTCATGCCAAAAACTGCTTCAAATCTCAGCCTGTCTGAACTGGACATGGAGGAGGAAGTGCCTCCGCCCCCTTCACCACCAACCATTCCGGTCACAAAACTCCCTCCCAACTGGAAAACTGCCAAAGATAATGAGGGAAGGGTTTATTATTATCATGCATTTACCAGGTCAGTACGAGGTCAGGGTTTATTATAATCATGCAGTAGTTACCAGGTCAGTACAAGGTCAGGGTTTATTATGATCATGCATTTACCAGGTCCGTACGAGGTCAGGGTTTATTATGATCATGCATTTACCAGGTCAGTACGAGGTCAGGGTTTATTATTATAATGCATTTACCAGGTCAGTACGAGGTCAGGGTTTATTATGATCATGCATTTACCAGGTCAGTATGAGGTCAGAGTTTATTACTAAACATTTGAATAAAACAGTTTTCCTGTAATTGAAATTTAGTCATACTGTACAGAGACTACAACAGGTTTTTATTGTTTTCTAATGATCTCCTTAAAACCCAGCATCTATTACAATCTCAGCTCATAAAATAATTTTAAAATTAATTGTTTTAAAACTAATCTCTCTTTTTCTAGTGGTCATTGGGGCTACTGTGATAATATTGTTAGCATTGTTATTGATATTTGACTTATCTCTACCTGCCTAGAAAGTTGTGGTCTATTTATATTTGATTTATCTCTACCTACCTAGAAATTTGTGGTCTATTTATATTTAACTTATCTTTACCTGCCTAGAAAGTTGTGGTCTATTTATATTTGACTTATCTCTACCTGCCTAGAAAGTTGTGGTCTATTTTTATTTAACTTATCTTTACCTGCCTAGAAAGTTGTAGTCTATTTATATTTGACTTATCTCTACCTGCCTAGAAAGTTGTGGTCTATTTATATTTGACTTATCTATACCTGCCTAGAAAGTTGTGGTCTTTTTATATTTGACTTATTTTTACCTGCCTAGAAGGTTGTGGTCTTTAAAAAAACCTATTTGACTGTGGCCACCACTCAATCACATGTAATATTTGTTTAAAGATAAGTCTGATTTAACAAGATATTTTTACCAAATTATTTCTAACCAACAGACAAACACAATGGGAGATGCCAAGCTGGGATGAAGATGAGGATTCGGCAAATGATATGGACTTAGATCCACTGCCACCTGAAGAAATCATTAGGGTAAGTGACATTTAGTAACAATTTCTTTATTTTAGTAATAGGATTAAAGTTGAAATAGCAGTGTAATTATTTACCACTGTCAAGTTCTGCAATACATTGAGGATGTTTGTTCCCACTTTGGAGATAGCTAAGATTTTTTTATTTTAAAATAGGACATTTCTTAGTTTTAGCTAATTGAAGAATTAGGTTTAATGGATGCAGTGTTGATAATCCTTTCATCCACAGCAAAGTAAAAAGAAAACCACAACCGCTGCAGCTGACACATCCAGTGAAGTGGCCAGGAAAATCAAGGACAGTTTCCGGATCAAAATGTCTGATCACATTATTCTTTATCTAAACCCTTACCGTAAAAAAGACTGCAAGATTGGCCGGATTTCATCCACAGAAGATTTTAAACATCTTGCCAGAAAAGTAATTCTTTTCTATTTTAAATTTAATACAGTAATTATTTTCTATTTTAAATTTAATACAGTAATTATTTTCTATTTTAAATTTAATACAGTAATTATTTTCTATTTTAAATTTAATAGTTTCTTTTGTTGGGCATGGTCTAGTGAAGTCATAGAGATGATTAAATCAGTTATTTTTCCACATTGAAAACTTTTTTTTTACAAATTAAATTGTTTATCTCACTTAAAAATTTGAACTCTTTTGTGAACTTGAGGACTGGTTTCAATTTTTAACTTTAAAATTACAGTGGTACTCCGCTTAACGAACGTTCGGAGTACGTACATTTGGGTTAACGAACAGCCTTACTCTTGACAATTTGGTCAGTATAATGAACATTTTCCGGAGAACGTACAAAGTTCCACCGAATACCACGTCATTAATTCAGCCAATGGATCAGTTTGTTATAGCAAACTTCAAAAAACTCTATACAAAGCATATGTTCAGAAGATGCTTTGATGCAACAAATGCTACCGATATCACCTTGAAAGAATATTGGAAGAGTTCTTTCAATATTTATCATGCCGTGCAACTCATAGGCAAGGCATTAAAAGAAGTGACGAGGAGGACGTGGAATTCAGCATGGAGGAAGCTGTATCCAAAAGCTGTATCAGAAAGGAACTTCGAAGGCTTTGAGGAGCAGCATAGGGTCGAGGAGGAGGCAATTGTAAATGATATTGTTGAGGTCTGCAATAACATGGAGCTCGAACTCAACAACGAAGACATCCTCGAATTGGTTGACTCCCACAAGCAAGACCTGACAACAGAAGATCTTCAGTTGGTTTTGCAAGAGAATGAGGGTGCTGCATTGCGTGAGATTACAAGTGAAGAGGACGATGAGGACTCTCAGCCCATAACAACAGTATATAATATTATACAAACAAACATTGAAATGGGTGGGTGTGGGAACGAGAGAACGGATTAATCGCTATTTCCATTATTTCTTATGGGATTATTTGGTCCGGTTAACGAGCATTTCGCTTTACGAACACTCTTCCGGAACGGATTATGTTCGTTAAGCAGAGTACCACTGTATTATAATTAGTCTGAGTTCAAACCTGGTAATTTTGTTTTCCCAGTTTTTAAGGAAACATTTTTATTGAAATGTTATAATGTTATAAATTAAAATTGGACATTAAAATATCAGTGATATTTTAGCATCTTTTAATTGGTTTTTAAAAATTTTTTAGTATGATTTTATAATATTAAATTTTTCTGTGTATCTAATTCTTTATAACTGTGATACTTGTTTGATGCACCTTAATTATGTAACTATTGAGGCTGACCTTAAATCTCTTCTTCAAGCTGACCCATCATGTCATGTCCAAGGAGCTCAAACACTGCAGGCATGTAGAGGATCTGGAGGTCAATGAGAATGTCAAGGCCAAGGCCAAAGACTACGTTCGCAAGTACATGAGCAAGTTTGGGACCAACTACAAAAAGAGCTCCTCTCCCCAGCCTGACTAATGGCTAATGTACCATGTTAACAAAAATTTACATTCTCAATGTTGACCTGCTGCATTGTTTGATCAGGTGAATTTGTTGATTTTTTAAAAAGGCCTCTTAAAGTTATTTAACAACTCTTATGTTTCAGTGCTCTTATTTTAGTCCTTGAATTTTTTTCAACACATGTTGCGATTGAACATAGGTGATATTTTATTTTTTTTTAGCTGTAAGAAAAAAATAATTGTGTGCATATTGGTGAAAAGTAATTTTGTTACAACTTTATTCTCACCTTTTCAATGTGATTTTTAAAAAGAAATATAGATTTTTATTAACTTAAGCTGCTCTTTAACCTCAACAGATATATACAACTTTAACCTCAATAGATTTGCACAAAAGGGACTGACATCATAGCATTTTTTGGATTATAATTATCTCACCACTTCCTAAAATAAAATTCATTACTTGAATGCTCTTAACAAAAAAAAAAATAATTAAAAAGTTGTTTTTTAAAAATATAATTACTGTTAAAAGGTTATTGCACTTTTAAAATGAAAATATTTCTTTTAAATTCTGAGAGACTGGGACATCAAGAGGTGGGATAAGGGTGGGAGGAGTGAAGATTTCTAAATCCTAAATGACAATGTCATTCAGGAAATTATCTTTTTCAAGACCATTTATTTACACTTGATAAATTTTAGGTAAAATATCATTTATGACTGACTAAAAATAATTCATATACAAACTTTTAAAGTATTTTATATTTCTAAAAAGAATATTAATAAGGAACTGGAAACAGGAACCATTAAAAGCTTTATCTTTTCCTTAAACTATTTCTAGGCTATGTTTCATAGATAAATTCTAATGATGTGATCCTTTGAAAAGCCCCCAGTGGCTGAATACAAACAAAGCAAATGCTTGTTATCTGCTTTTAATAATACTTAAATGAGCTCTTATATTTTATATCATTTGATCTCATAACTTTGCTCACTGAGTATCTATCATGCTTACGTCTTACTTACAACTGTTTTAAATTTACTTGAGGTTTAACAGCTATGACAAATGTGAATTATAAGAGGGGTGAGAGGGGATGGTCTGTCTGGGTTGCATGCCATTCTAATTTGTCTATATCTACATCTGTTCACAATATGCTGACTTTATACGTGTTCTTCAGAAAAAAATGTAATTTTTTTTAAACACTGATTAATATTGTTAAAATGTATTAGTGTATACATGTAATTTGCTTGTAAAAAAAAAAAGATGTAAGTGGAAAAATAACATTTTTAAAGAAAGAATTTCACTTTATTTTCTTATCAGGCATACAAAACTGTTTTACTCTTAAGTCATGTTAAGGCAATTTAATGAACACATTGTCAAAACATAACTGTCACCACAAAAGATCACAGGTCATGCTGCAATATGTGTCTTGAGTATTTACACGTTTTACAAGTATGAATTCTAAACCTTTAAAATATCACAAACGCTTCATTGCCTTCATTTTTACTAGGAATGAAGAGTGTCTATTTTTTTAACCTATTAATTGGAATAGAGTTTAAGAATTCATGTTTAATTTTGTTTTGTTCAATTTTTTTTAGCAGGATTGGTAGCTGGATTTGTTTGTTGTAAATAATGTCATTTTTTTAAAAATTATTTTTTTTTTGTGGGGGGAGAAAAAGGGAAGGGGGATAGGTGATGTTAAATGCATAATTTGTCAAGTTTTTTCTTTTTGTTTCTCTGTTGTAAATAATGATTTTTTATATGGTGAAAATATAATTATATTAGCCAATTAATTTCATTATTTGTATTTTTATTATTGTACATGTTATTAAAAAAAAAATTAAACAAATGTGACAAATTTTTTAATGATTAAAACCAAATTTAAAGTAACGCATGTTTTAGTTATTTTTAAATCCCTTACATTATATTAACTTCCCGTCTTGTCTGTCTCTCTGTCGTGCTTGGCTCTGCCCATGCATAGCAAAAACAAAAGTATAAATGACCCACTTCCCATGATGCTAGCGCACTGAAATTTTGGACATTAATCGTTGTCACCTAACAATGCATTGTATCAAAATTTCAGATGGATGAATGTACTGTAATTAAATTAATGAATTTTTAGTTTATCTCTATGTAACATGTAAATTTTTGTGTTAGTCTGTCGTGCGGTGCGTATTATATTTAACACTAGTGTGTTACCCATAAAAAATGATGGAAGTTTTAAAATAAATATATTTCAGCTGTAATTAAATAATCAGAAAATGTAGATACAAAGGAACAAAAATTAAATCTCATTTCCATATTGAATAATTTTATGTGCACATTCAAAAAAGTTATTTTTGGTGAGGTAATTTATTTTCAAGGCATTTTTTTAAGCGGAGCGCCCTCTAAAATTGCATAGCGTTATGAACAAACATACATAGCAAATTATATATATTGATAATCAATACTTTTAGTCATGTCTCATATATATGAGATTTATAGTTAAAAACGTTGTTTTTACGGGTAGTAAAATTCAAATATTTTTTTTATAAATTAAAAAAAATTATAGCAGAAACCATCATAAAATCCTGTCAAGATGTCTTATGCCCTCCAACTGGAGTTTATACTGGTGTAATATTTCTGTGGCATCAGCAGAAATGTCAGGTAATTCTTTAATCAAATCTGCAAACCATTGGACAGGTTGCTGGAAGAGAGGTGGACAAAGTTTATTTTAAAAAAATTTTAAACTTGAGCTGCTCATTTTAGTATTTTGGAAAAAAAAAAGTCACAAGCATCAAAGGTTTTCTATACAATAGTAGTCTGGCACTGAAGACAATATGTTCACCAGATTTATTATCAGAACTTTCTACAAAAGGAACACAACAAAAAATGATTGTAAATTTAGTATTGATTAGAAGAGTTATTGCGATTCTCTTACCATTCTGATGAGGTGTTCTACTATGCGATCATCTGTGTTTTCTCTTAAAATGCAGGCAGTGGCATGTGCCATGAATTTTTGCCTTTGAATCTCTTCTACAATGTGCTGATTGTCTTGACTGAGAAAGTGAGAATAACAAGGCAAGTTGTAAGTTTATCATGAACATCCTGCAGGGTTACTTGAGTAAAAGATGAAGAGCATAATGAGCCACTATCTGAAACTGGCTATTTACATAAATAATATAATGTAAGATTAAGCATGTTGATGACATGGATCTAAATTTTTTGAAAATGGGGATAAGAAAATACTGGAGGATCATGATTAAGCTTAAGGGGATGGCTGACATTTTCCCTCATTCTCATGGATGGTTTCCAGTACTGGCAAGAGGTCCCTGAATTTGAATGGATTTTTGGAGAGCTTAAAACAAATGGTAGTAAAACTCTACCCCAAATTTGATTAAATTAATATATCTTATAGAATGAGACTGATATAAAAATTCAAAATACACTAACAAATTGTGTAATGAAGACCAGAGGCGTCACTAAGGTTGGTCTCACCCGGGGCGGTAGCTCATGGTGTCACCCGGGGCGGTAGCTCCTGGTGTCACCCCGTCATGATTTAACCCATAGAACTCATCCGAATTTTCCAGTGCCAAATAACGAGAATATATAGAATTTTACAGTCTTGTGTCACCCCCCCTAATGGTGTCACCCGGGGCGGCCTGCCCCCACCGCACCCCCCTAGTGACACCACTGATGAAGACAATAAATTTTAGCTTTATTTTTAAATGTTGCGGCAAAGCTAAATTTATTGTTTTCATTATACAATTTGTTTGAGTATTTTGCATTTGATTGATAAAATAGCACAAAATAGGTGGTTTGCACCCTGCTTTAAATATTTAAAATAATTCAGCACTCACACAAATTTTTTAGAATTTTTGATATCGTGATCCAAATCTTCAATTTTCTGAAAGGAATAAAAAAAAAAATAATTAAAATTCACCTAAAAAAATTAAAAATTTAGGTCATGAAACATTTAAAAAGAAAAATTGAAAGTGAGACCTGCATCCATAAACACCCTTACATACAACAAACGCCATTTCAACTTATCTTGTCATGTATAGCATAATGAAATGTTAGACAACTTCAAAACATAAACTGCCACACTCCACATTCAGAGAGAATTTGGCAGTAACAGAATCAGTTTACCTTGGCCATCTTGTGTTGGAAGTTAGCCATCTTGAGCCTGTCTAAAATAGCTGAACTCAAGCCGTAATGTTCAAGAACTTTCTCATCAGACTGTTCATAATTTTGGTACAAACTCTCAATGTCATTATGATCCATTTTTGCTGGGCCTCAAGAAGTTAAACAAAAATAAATGAAAACAAGAAGAAATGAATTGCATAGATGTAGGTTGGAGGAGAGGAGTGGATTGAGACATGATATTTCATTATAGGTTTGCTTATTCTTTATTTTTCACACATTTCTTCTTATTTAATTGTCAATGGTAACTGTATGGTACTCACTGCCCTGATGATTCTTACACTTATCAATCATTTTCTGACAGAAATCGGACTTGGCTTTACTTTCTTTCCCTGTTGATGATAAGTTAATATTTTTTTTACAGTTACAAGGCAATTATGTTTGCATAAACATCAGTACCTAAAGAAAGTGTACATAATTAATACCATTTTAAATATTTCATCAACTGGATTATTTTATTTAAAAGTATTTGTTTTTATTATGGGAATGTTGGGGTGGGGGTTGGGGATAAAAACAACTGAAAAATAAAATTATGATAAGACTTCTAAAACAGTTTTTTAAACTTATTTATTTTTAACCTCCAGCAATTTACTCTCAAATGGGATAATATGACAAAATCACAACAACAATTTGTACAGTAAAAAAATATTTGAACAAAAAATTATTGTTATTTATTTTAGAAAGGTCTGTGTCTTTACTTAACAATCAATGACAAATGATGTAAATACTATGAGATACCAGAAAAGGAAAGATTTTCTTGTTAGGTAACTTACCTATTACAGCTGCATTGATATCACGAGTCTGTGAAAAAGATGACTCATCGTCATCTGGTAAGCTTCTTGGGCTCTCTGTATCCTGATATTTTAGACGCCTTATTGTTTTGATAATAAAATTCTGCCTTGCCTGATCAGCCCATTCTGAATCTTCAGTGTCACTGTCTGTGCGCTGGGTCTGAGGATATTAATATTTCCAAGTACAAATGTAATTAAAACATTTTGTTTTAGAGAAAATAAATTATTATATTAAGAAAAAAGATTTTGGGTCTAAAAAAATCATCAGATAACTCAAATTTCTTTGGATAATTTTCCAATTGTTATAACACATGATAGGTATTTTTGATGAATAATATTTCAATGTTTTAAATTATCAATAATAAGTTATTTATAAACAGTATTCTCAATTCCAGTTAAGTATACTTACAGAGACAAATTTGGCATTTCAGAGTTTAGTTAAAGGTAGTTAAAGAAGATTTTTGGACCCACAATTTATTAAAATTAAAGTTTGAAATAAAAAATTCTAATTACTTAAATTAGAGCAACCTTTGGCCCTATAAACCATCAACTTACACAGCTCAAAAATGAGGAATCCCCTCTGGTAACATACTCACTTTCTTCAAGTTCTTCAATGCTTTAGAAAAAGATCAAAGTCTTATTAATTGTTTAATTTGTTTTACTAAATTTTAGACATTTCACTTTACCCTTTATAATTTACTTACATGCTTTTTTCAGTTTTATCAATTTAATTAACTACTTAAAAAACTTATATCTCACCACATAAAAAGTTTTAAAAGTTTAAGATGTACTTGACAAAAATACATATTTAAAAATCAATTATTTGGATATATTCTTCTAGGTTCAAATAGGTTCTAAATTTTACAAGACCTAACTCTTTCACAATTTCTGTTACATCTTTCCATTCCCGTGGCACTATTGGCTGACTACTGCTAGAACTAGGAGAGAACACCTCAGATGATGCGACACTATCAGTATCTGTGTGAGAGTAATCACTCTCTGTTCTTGTCTCATCCTCTGAGTTTAGTTCAATAAATGTGCTAGATCCATAGCTCAACTGTGATTGGATTGTTGTCCCACCATCTGCACTAGTGTAATCTGTTATTTAAGCAGTTGTAAGTAAGATAAATAAATATTATTTATAAAAATAAATCCATAATTTGTATGTAGTAGAAGAAAATATTAAATCAGACAGTTAATATTTCTATTAGTTTAACTGGGACTAGACTATTAAAAATGACGTATACTTAAAGTGAATTGAAATCAATTTGACAACGATACAAAATGTTTCACATTTTCTCCAAATAATGATCAAACTATATTCAGGTGGACTCTATCCAGATGCATCACAATTAACCTGTCAATGTTTCTTGGCTTAGTGAAAGGAATGTGTCTCCACTGTACAAATTGTCTGATGGCATTAGGGTCTGGTCATCAGACGAAGTTGGCTGAGAGTAGACTGTTGACTGATCAACAGAGACTTCTTCATCTTCACTAGCAAAATGAACAGTCTAAAGATGAAATAGATATGAATTAATGTCATTTTTAATCCTTAAACTCTTTGAATAGCATGCTTTTCACTTAAAATTTAAATCCTTCGCATGTGGGTTGCCAAATACTTCTAGGATTACGATGTTCTAAAAAACTGTGCTTAATCATTAAGTTAATTTTCATTTAAAAAAAAAAAAAAAAAAGAGCTAACAAAATTCAGATGTCAGTAGCAATCATGGATGTGGTCTTGGCACCCCAAAAAAAGTGTGCAGCACTGATTATCTGTCAAGCCACCCAAGACTTAAGCCATGACCAGTTCCTTTAACCTGCACTGAGACGTTTGTCACTTTGTGTTTTTGGTACTTAACTCAATACTATACAATATAATTTGAGTTTAGAAGTTTGAGTTTGAGGCGAAAATTAATTACTATATTTTTCTGTTGGGTACGTCAAGTCTGATTAACTAATATCTATATTTATAATTAAATGATAGTGATATTGATATATCATATGCCCTGCTGATTCCTATTCCCCCTATGCTAATATTAATATAATATAGAATATAGTATAGTCTGTATAGGCTATTTCTTATTTATTTCTTATTATAATATGAGAATGAGGAAAATTTTATGCAGCATGACCTATACTATATAAAATATAATGGTTAGGTTAGGGCCAATAAAAATATCATTCATGCATGACTACTAAGTCCTAAGACTACTACTGTACTGTATGAGGATCTCTGTACTGTAAAGCAAATACTGACTAATGCCACATGATAATTGTCAATAATTGTAATGGATGACTGATTAGTGTATGATGTATACACCTTCTTTTCTTTTCCCACTGATTTGACTGAGATTTTTGATGAGCTTGGTTGTGCATCACTTGATAAGAAGGATAGTGTTGCTCTTGGTAAGTTGGTGTGATGCTTTATCAAACTAGGAGGCCGGCTTGCCATTGTAATCATTAATTTTTACAACTAAAATTGGGTAATACTGGCTAAATCATATTGTCTAAAAAATGAATTACAATATGCAAAATATAAAAATAGCCGGTTCATCGTCATTTTTTTTTCGGACTTAAGACTAAGAAGTGGCCAACTAAAAATTGTTTACGATTAGGAGAGGCTTCCTTAGTTTTATTTGCTTCCGCTTTTTAAAGTTTAGAGTAGTTTCCCTTTCCCGAATTTTGCCCCTCTCTACTCAAGATCCTCAGATTCACAAAAGCGACATCATATTTTAAAATGTATAATTATTATCATACAAACCTAAAATGTATTCCTGAAGGAATTTTTACGAGGCTATGTCTATTCTAAATCATCAGCTTGGTACCTCTTTAAAAATAAGCTGTGCCGATAACAGGTCCATGTTTATCTTAATTTACTGTTACATAGACTAGTACTAGTACTAGTACTAGTAGTACTAAGTAGTAGTATTAGTAGTAGTAACTTAGTAGTAGTAGTAGTAGACTAGAGTTGACATAGACATAGTGACTATGATGATAGTGATCAGTGATAGTGATAGTGAATGATAGTGACTTATCTTAGATATACAGACGCTCCTTCTATGCAGAAGATAATTGCGTCCACAGACCATGAGAGATGATCTGTTGGCAAGTGATGCAGCGGTCACAGGCCACGGCTATAACTATAGGGGTTCCACGCATTACCCCAGCCGCCTAACTATTGTCTAGTTAGGTACCCATTCGGAGCTGGGTGACTCGGGGACTCGTCAGGCCCCGAGAACAAATCCTAACCTTTGTGTGGATTCGAACTCGTGACCATCAGTATGACAGTCGAGAGCGCTACCTCTCGACCACCACGTCCCACAGTGACAGTGAGTTCAGTGACTTAGTTCACATAGTACATAGTCACTACTCACCATCATAGTATCATAAATCATAGTCAAAGAGTAGAGTATATTATATATTATAGAGTATCATAGGCTTGAATAATATCGTATAAATGGCAGTGTTATTTATAGTTTATATTTAATATTTATTTTGAACCTTTGTACCTAATGCCAGATAAAGGGGGTGAATTAAGTGAATAATAGTATTAGTGTTATTAATTATTATAGTATTGACACTGACATTACTCATTACTGACAATACCGAAATATGAGAATGAGAGTGGTCCCCAAAAGTTACCAAGTTCATTCATCCAGTAGTCAGCAGTTAATTTTTTAATTAATCGTCACAGTCAGACGCAGATGTTACTGTTACTATTACTATCCCTGCTCGTTAATTAAAACTTTAAAAAAAAAATAATTTCAACTTTTAATTACAAAACAGACCATACAAATTTGTTTAACACACTTGAATCAATAAGTTATTTACTAACTCTTACAATTCGGTCTCATTTCAGAAGTTTAATTGAGACTAAACTCAAGGAAAGAGTAGTTTTCAGTGGAATTTAAAAACGTGGAACTCCTGCAGTGATTATAACTACACTGGGGTTGTCCAGACTCTGTGTCAATAAACTCAGGCTACTGAGGAGACCTTACTGGAGACAGAAATTACCTAATTTTCTTTCTGTGGCTAATTCACTTTTTATTCATTCTAAAATGTCAGAGTCCCTAGTTTTACTGGTAAGAAAAGAAAATTGTGATCAACAATATTTCGTTTTTAGTGTTGAGAATGTTGTTTTGGTCAAACCATTTTTTGTTTCACCCAGCTTGTTTATTTACAATAAAAATTTCACTACCATAACCATTAAAAATTTGCCTCATCTCATATGCATTTAATCTCATTTTAAACTTTTTTTGGAAAAACATGGCATTGAAATAAATACACTTCCAACAATTGTCAATAGAAGTGTACTGTCCCTTATTAATAAATTTAGTTAAGTAAGCCTTTTATCTTCTTCTTGAACCTGAATAGTTTAAAGACTTTAAAATATTGAGATGGTGTTTGCTTTTTATTCAGTTTGTGGTTTGTATCACATATCCAACAATTTTACTACTGAGCAAATTAGACTGAATTCTCTTTAGCTCATTTCATAATTAATCACTCCATTCTCTCTAACTTTTGAAATAAGACAATATGTACTAGTTTGTCATATTAAAGTTTACCTCTTGATTGTAGGTTCCAGAGCTGGGCCGTAGCAATGTGAAAATAAAAGATCCAGAATTGGTGGAAAAAGCAATTCGTACAATGATGAGGGATGCACACCATAAGTTACAAGTTAGTTAAAATTATTTGAATGATTAAATTTAGTTTGTTACTTTTAAAATTGTTGAAAAATGTTTGTTGCAAAATATTTAAAATTTATATATTTAATATCTAGTAAGGTAGTTTTTTTAGGAATGGATAACCTTTAAAAATTAAAAGTCTGGTTAAACCGTTCATTAGCAGTAGGAGGGTATTTTTCCTTAGTTTTTTAAATCCACAAGATAATGTAATAAATCAAATCAGTTGGTGAAATCGTTTATACCTCTCTTGTGTTATTTATTTCAAAACAGTGGATAAAGAACCCAAAATAATTGAAAAGAAAACAACCAAATTTTGAGCCAGACCATGATGATATCTGATTTTTGTTAACGGCATATTATTTTTCAATCTTCAACTAAACAGAATTACTGTATTTGGAGGCACACTAGATAAACCCCTACTTTTCCTGTTCAAATATGGAAGTTTGGGCTTTACTCTCTGTACTCATCTGCCAACTCACACCAAATACATTTTTTAAAAAAATCAGATTTGATATAAATATGGTAATTTTAATTCAAACACTCTTGGTGTGCACATGCAAGAAAACTCACTAAAAGTCCAGACACGAACTTGAGGACTGTTAAACCATGCGGTAGTGATAGCAAGGTATCTTTCCTACTCTTTGTCTATCAAAGGACTCTTGTAATAGTATGCTCGACTGTTCACATCAAAAGTATTTTGATGTCACCATCGCACTGTATGTCAGCCCTCATAATATGCCTCACTCCACTATCAGTGATTACATGTATATTATAAATAAAACCAGAATATTAAGAAGGCACTTTGATGTCAAAGTAGTTCTCATATGATGCCCTGCATCTTAATCGTTAACACACTAAAAAAATGAAGTCCAGGTAATAAGTAGAAATAATTGAAGTTCTAAGTGTTTAGTGGTCAAGATTAAAGAGGACTGATCCTGATGTTAAGACTAGGAAACTGTTAACCTTAAAATCTTTCATTATTTTAATAAAATTAATTTCTTTTATATTGTACCAATGAATAAAATTATATTGTAGTAGAAAAGATGGCAGAAGCAACTTAGTCAAACTTTGCAATTTCTTCCGTATTTGGAAATAAAATATAGAGTTCAGGGACATAGAATAAATATATTAAATATCCAGTGTCTATTTTGTGCAAAGCATAATTTAAATGAAATGTACTTGTGTGCATGAGGCCCTGAGAGGAATTAATTTAAAAATAGTATTTTTGATTCTGACACGGACATTAGTTAGAAAAGAGTTTCCCCCCCTGTTGCCATTCCTATTTGCTTCTAGGTGGTTGCAGATTTTGACTGGACATTAACAAAACATTCAGAGCAGAGAAAAGTGTGCAGTACCACGCACAGTAAGTCAAATAGAGTTTTACATTATCCTCTTCTTTTGTGGCATCAATACGTAAATTATACACTCTTGATTTATAGGTTGTGGCCGATTTTGATCGTACCCTATCTAAATACTCTGAAAACGGCAGACTATGTAACACAACACACAGTGAGTTGGATTTGGCCAGTGTGAGCTTGATCAAATGAACCTGTTTTGTTTCACTATTTGTTACCCAGTTTTTTTTTTGTTGCTTTTTTCCTTTTACTCTATAGCATACAACTAAAATCCTTTGAATTTGCTTTTTTCTTCATGACAAGCCCTATTAACTTTAATTTCTTTAAAACATGGATAGGATCAATAATTGATATCAATGGCATTTACATTTGTATTTTAAAGTCATACATAATGTTGTTTGTTTTAAGTTTATACACTAAGTGATCCATGAACCCTTAAAGAAATAACCAGGTTATCCATTGTGTGTTTTAGGTAATATCCAGTGAAAAATAGCAGACTATGATATACATTTTAAAACCAAAAGCTATTTAAATACATTCTTGGTAATTAAAATTTTGATTAAATTATCTTTAAATATAAATCTTTGACCATTTAATTTTTTAAACGTGTTAATGTTTCCTGGCAAATTTATCACAAATACATATTATTATTATACTTTATACATATACATATACTAATTTTCAAATATGATAATAATTGACAATCTTTTTTAACAGAATCACTACAATACTATTTTAGGTGAATTTAAAAAAAGAAATTAATAATCAAATTTTTTTTTATTCCATGTACAGTGGAACCTCTCATAACGAGAACAATTTAAATGTGAAAAAGTTGCTCCCTTAATGAGTGACATTTCACATAATGAGTGACACAGAAAGGGGAAGTCCCTTTTTCCTGGAAATTCATTTGTGAGCTGGCACTTCCGCCCAGATTCATTAGAATGTGTTTAGCACTTGTTCTGTTAGCGTATCGTTTTTATGTGTGATCATCCATTTTTACAAATTTTGAATTCAGACAGTTTTCATAATTTTTTTATGTGCAAAGTGTAATAACGTGTGTTAAAATCTCTTCGAGGAAAAAAACCCACCACAAGAAGACCATAATAAGAGAGAAATAAATAACTGTTGAAGTGAAACGTAAAATCACTGAAAAGCGAGTACAAGGTGTGAGTGTGGCTAATCTAGCGACACTTACAATCAGCCAACATCAACAATCTACTCTATTCTCAAGATCAAAAATTAAAGTTTAAATTGACAAAGCCTTGTAATACCAAAGCGCGGTAAAGCGCGCCTTAATAGAACATGCTTTAGAAAAGAAATTACAGAAAATAAAAACTCTTCAGTGCGTAAATAATGGTGTATTCGACTTCCCGCAATGGCGGCCGTTTCCCTCGCTAGTGTTATCGCTCGATTCGCTGGGTTTTTTTTTTGAAGATGTGATTTAGCTATACTTTATTATAAAAATAATAGTACTAAACTACAGGTAAAATTAGTATTAAACTCAAGACGGTCATTTAGATACGTAAAATAACCATTCTTATCCTAAAAGATGAAGTCTGTATCACTATAATAATTAAAATTAATTTTACACAATTTTTTAAATTTGATAACCAGTTGATCACAACACAGGAAATCCTTACGGGAATGAGGCGGAAATTAAGAAAAACCTTATGGGGCTTTAAACATTAAGAAGATGGATGCTTCAAAGAGAGTGTTAAGAATTTCTAAGAAATAATTATGACACATTTTGTAAAATTTTGAAACTTCATTAAAAATAAATGTCCTTTGGAGTTTTCTATTTAAAAAAAGATTAATTATTTCTTATAAATTCATATTTTTATTTACATCTTTTGTTTCAAATCCAAACTGTATTCCAAGTTGTTATACTCTTAAATAATTCGTAAGTAATTTTATTTGAATAAATGTTATTAAACTTTTTAAAAAATATGTATTTTTTCAGCATGGAACGCGTTATTGTATTTTACTTTGATTTGTTTGGGAAAAATTGTTTTGTTAAGCAAGTGCTCCGCTTAACGAGTAAGACACTGGAACAAATTATGTTCATTATAAGAGGTTCCACTGTAGTTGTTCTAATCTTTTTCATTGAGTGTCACTGACAAGGATTAATGTGGATTATACTTCTTAGGAATTGGATTCTTGATTACTAATCAAATGTTAGATCAGTAAAATAATTACCTTAGTAAACATATTATAAATATGGTTAATTAGAACAGTTTTTTTATGTAACATATTAAACAAAAATTTTAAATAATATTAACTGTAAACAAATTTTTAACTATCAGCACCTAATAGTGTTAACATTGTTTAAAAATTGATTGAAAATGTGTAGCTCTCATAATAATTAAAAATAATGCTTTAAAGTTTCTAAATATATTAGGGCTGTTATCGATTAATTTAAATTTAATCGTTAACTTTTGAAAAATTACCGAATAATTAATAGATAATTTTGATTAAGCAAAAAGTTAGTTGTATGACGTCATTAAACTGAAAATTTCAAGGGAAGTAACAAAAACAGGCAATTAACATTTTTTAAATTTAAATATAAGAGCTTATTTTAAAGTTTACACTTGCAAAATCTTTTTTCTTCAATGGAGAAGTTTGTACGTTTAAAAAAAAAGAACTATTACTAATTATTAATAATTAATAATTTATTAATAAATCGGTAAAAATATTTAAAACAACCTCTTCAATTTAATCGCTATTTTATCGATTAAAATAATTTTAATCGAGAAAATATTTTACCGATTAATCGAGAAATTAATCGGTAATTTCCGCAGCCCTAAAATATATATTTCTCACTAAAAGGTGAAAACACTCACAACCAACAATACAATTAGTGCACTTGCTAGTCACCACCCTTTGTCTAGATGAACTATCAGTAGTATTATGTTGTTTTTTTTCTTTAATTTTAATTTATTAATTTTACAAAAAATTATTTTTGTCATGATTCCTGAATATATCTTTATGTAATTTTAACTGTTGTCATAAGGAGCCAATAGTTTAAAATTAAAATGGAATGATGGAATACTACATCATTTCTTTTACAAAAATTTTCCTGCTATCTATTTTTTTTTAAAGGGTTATGGAGATAACGTTTATTTAAATATATTTACATAAATTATTTTGTCATTAAAAAAAAAAAAACTTTTACAAATATTTAAAATCTAAAAATCCATTTTAAATCTTATCTTATTTCAATTTTAAGTTGATGACCCATCCCCTCCCCCCACTACTTCATTTTATCTACTGTGTTTTTCTCAAGGTGTGCTAGAAGAGAGCCGCTACATGCCAGACTACTTCAAAGAGGAGGTAAGAAAGACTCAGTTTTCTTTTCTTAATTATTAATATTGGTTTTAGTATTTGTATGTATCAATTATGTGCATAATTTAAAAAAAAGATTAATTTTCTCTGTGTAATTCTATAAACAAAATGAAACAACCTGAAAACTTTAAGTAGAACTAGAGATCAGCATTTTTCAATCTGACCTGTGTCATATAAAATGTATAAGTGTTAACAAATTTCTGTTTTATAGGAATATACATGATTTTTTAAACGATATGAGTAAATAGTGTAACCAGATTTATAATTTAAAAAAAATGTGATTGCAATTTAATCCCCCTAAAAATTTTGGATTGCACAATAATTTGGTGCATCCTGGTCATGTGATATACAGTTAAACTGTTTAATTTGTCTGAAATTGCACAATTGTTGGTACAGTCTTCAATGCACACAAAAAATATTGAGTACTTGGTAAGAGCCAAGCGAAACACTTAATTTTTAGTGTGAATTCTGTCCCAGGGCACTAATTGAACCATACTCAATATTGAAATGGGTCAGCCAGGAAACATCTATTCCAATTTCTATCTCATCTGATGACCTGTCTAGATTTTCAGTGACATTATATTTTTCTTATCCCAGGCCTGCAGGCTAAAGGAAATATACCTACCCATTGAGTTTGACCACTCAAAAACTATTGAGGAAAAGGTACCCAAGATGATTGAGTGGTAAGCACTGGACACAAAAAATTATACAAACATTAATACATAAATGACCAAAGTGAAACAAAACAGCTTTAGATCATTTCAACCATTAGATCTCAGCCTCTAAGCTTCCTTTTTATTTTTTGTTTGATAATATTCTTGTAAAAAAAATTCATGATAAGAATTGGTTTTCAGGCTTATAAAGTCTCGGTTCATCTAACAAAAAAATTTTGAGAACCTTGATTTAAAGTTCTTAATTTATTATAATATGGTTGCACTTCCACAACGGCTTGTCGAGATTATAGAGTGTTTAGTGTTGAACTGGAACTAAAAATTAACTAGAAAGTTAATCTGATTGTTTCATTAAACTGTTTTGTTGAGCACTTCTAATTCTAGTGGTGTGGATTAAATAATAGATACTCTATCATAAAAAGTATTTTAAAAAATATATTTTTGAGGGTTTCTCTCAAAATTTTAGAGTTTCTGTTTATGTAATTGAATTTTTTAAAGACAATATTTGATTTAATAAATATATTTTGACATATTTTTTTATTAAATTGTTTTTCAAAACTGTTTTTGCTCCTTCGATTTCTCAATATTTTAGGTGGACAAAAGGTCATGACCTATTGGTGACCTGTGGGCTTTCAAAAGACACACTTGAGCATATTGTGGCCGAATCTCAAGCTCGACTCAGGTGAGTGGAAGATTGTGTCCCCTGGAATATTGGGGGAATATGATTTACAGAAGGGCATCATGCTGTGCATATAAAACTATTTAAAATCAGTAAAGACAAAATGAAATTAAACATATAAAGTGTGCATCATGTCAATAGACTTGCATGATATATTTTCCAGCTTTTTTTGACGAGACCTATTGAGAAACACGATGATGTGATATTTATACCTCTCTGAATTTATTCTCTTTTTTCTAAGAGGGGGTTGTTTTTCTAAAAAAATATTTCTTGTGTTTTCAAAATTTACTCTACTCAAGATATATCTTGTATACATTTTAATTTTAAAAAATTACCTTGTCCTCACCTGTTATAAGTTATACTCTGTATTTAACTGCTACAAGATGAAGCTGATATTGATAGGTTGTTATATTTAGTTTATATAACATGTAGGGAATTGATGCGTTGTGAAACTCTTATAATGTATGCTTTGCCCTGTGTATTGTTGAATAATTATCTTAGTTTTGGTGAATAAGAAAAATTTACATAGAAATGAATTCACCATGTTGTTCTGATGAATGTCTGCAATCATTATTTCATTATTCCATCCATGTCTTGTCCACCCATGGGACAACTGTAATATTCCATCCATGTCTTGTCCACCCCAGAGACAACTGTAATATTTCATCCATGTCTTGTCCACCCAAAGGACAACTGTAATATTTCATCCATGTCTTGTCCACCCAAAGGACAACTGTAATATTTCATCCATGTCTTGTCCACCCAAGAGACAACTAATATTTCATCAATTTCTCATCCACCCCAGAGACAACTAATATTTCATCGATTTCTCATCCACTCCAGATACAACTGTAATATTTCATCAATTTCTCATCCACCCCAGATACAACTGTAATATTTCATCAATTTCTCATCCACCCCAGAGACAACTGTAATATTTCATCCATGTCTCGTCCACCCCAGAGACAACTGTAATATTTCATCCATGTCTCGTCCACCCCAGGGACAACTGTAATATTTCATCCATGTCTCCTCCACCCCAGGGACAACTGTAATATTTCATCCATGTCTCGTCCACCCCAGAGACAACTGTAATATTTCATCCATGTCTCGTCCACCCAAGGGACAACTGTAATATTTCATCCATGTCTCGTCCACCCAAGGGACAACTGTAATATTTCATCCATGTCTTGTCCACCCCAGAGACAACTAATATTTCACCAATTTCTCATCCACCCCAGAGACAACTGTAATATTTCATCCATGTCTCGTCCACCCAAGGGACAACTAATATTTCATTCCACCCAAGGGACAACTAATATTTCATCCATGTCTTGTCCACCCAAGGGACAACTAATATTTCATTCCACCCAAGGGACAACTGTAATATTTCATCCATGTCTCGTCCACCCAAGGGACAACTAATATTTCATTCCACCCAAGGGACAACTAATATTTCATCCATGTCTTGTCCACCCCAGGGATGGCTGTAAGGCATTTTTCAACCAGCTTCACGATTTGGACATCCCAATTCTGATCTTCTCAGCTGGCATAGGGGACATCATTCACCTGGCCATATCCCAGCAGGCAGAGTTCTTCCCCAGCAACATGAAGATTGTTTCAAACTTTCTACGATTTGATGAAAAGGTTTGTAGCTATGTTAGGAGACAGCTTAAGGTCATTTCATCATAGATATCCGGCATCCTTCCGTCTCGCGAGACGATGGTGCATCACCGTTGGGTTGGGTTGCATTTCCTCGAGTGACTGTGCAGTCCTATCCTTGAGTGACAGTCTTTGCCACAGTTTTTACACACGAGTTCTGTGCTTCCAAATGTTTTGGCCTTTCTCCTAGCTCTTCTGTCTGCAGCCTCCTCCATTCTTCGCTCCTCGGCTACTATGACGCCCTCTTTGACAACTGTGCGCCACGTAGATCGGTCTTCTGCCTTACACTCCCAGTCACTTGTATGTATTTTGGCTGCTTTCATGTCCCTTTGACAGACATCTTTAAATCGCAAGCGTGGGCGACCTGTTTTCCTCTTTCCTGAAGCAAGTTCACCATATAGGAGGTCCTTCGGGATGCGGCCGGGGCTCATTCTTTTGACATGTCCTAGCCACCTCAGGCGTCTTTCACTAAGAATTGAGAACATGCTTTGGGTATTGGCACGCGTTAGTACCTCACTATTAGGCACTTTTTCTTGCCATTTAATACCAAGGATGCGGCGCAAGCATCTCAAATGGAAGCTGTTAAGCTTACGCTCTTGTGATGTATAAGTGGTCCATGTCTCGCTCCCATATAGTAGTGTACTGATGACACAGGCTCGATAGACGCACAGTTTGGTTTTCTCCGTTAGCTTGGTGTTTTGCCAGACCCGCTTATTTAGTTTAGCCATTGTTGCGGCTGCCTTGCCAATTCTGCTGTTTATTTCTTCTTCAATGGACAGTGTATTGGAGACCTTGGATCCCAAGTAGGTGAAGCTGTCCACAACCTCCAAGTTTTCATTATCGATATTTATGGTAGGAGGAGGTCGAGTGTCTTGGGCCATGATGTTTGTCTTTTTCAAGCTGATTTGCAGACCAAATTCTTTGCAGGCATTGGAGAAGCTTGACACGAGTTGTTGCAAACCAGATTCTGTATGTGCTGTTAGTGCCGCATCATCCGCAAATAGTAGCTCTCGAATTAGGACATCCGTCGTTTTGGTCTTGGCTCGGAGGCGGGCAGTGTTGAAAAGTCCTCCATCAGCTCTGGTATGTAACCAGATTCCCTCACTGCTATCCTTGAATGCGTATCGAAGAAGTACAGAGAAGAATATTGCGAAGAGTGTTGGTGCGAGTACACAACCTTGTTTAACTCCGCTGCTGACAGGGAAGGCCTCTGACTTAGCTCCATCGAACTGTACTGTGCCAAGCATATTTTCATGGAACTGTCTGATGATGGCAAGTAGGTGAGGGGGACATCCAATTTTTGCCAGTATTTGGAATAGCCCGTTGCGACTGACTAAGTCGAAGGCTTTTGTAAGGTCCACAAATGCAATGTATAGTGGCATCTGCTGCTCTCTGCATTTTTCCTGGAGCTGTCGTATGGAGAACACCATGTCTATGGTAGACCGACCGGACCGGAAACCACACTGAGATTCTGGATAGACGCGGGATGCTAGGCTTTGTAAACGTTTTAGTATAACGCGGGCAAAGGTCTTTCCTACAATACTAAGGAGTGAAATGCCGCGATAATTATTGCAATCACTCCTATCACCTTTGTTTTTATATAGTGTCACTATATTTGCATCCTTTAGGTCTTGGGGGATGTAGCCCTGTTCCCAGCAGAGGGACAGAATCTCGTGCAATGGTTGGAGTAAAGCTGTCTTGCCACTCTTTAGAACCTCTGGTGGTATTCCATCATTCCCAGGCGCTTTTCCACAAGCTAGACTGTCAATTGCTTTGCTCAGCTCTTCCTGTGTGGGCACGACATCAAGTTCTTCCATGAGTGGCATATCTGGGATGTCATCTAGAGCGGTGCTGGAGACTGTGGTAACTGTTGAATACAATTCCAGATAATGCTCAACCCACCGTTTTAGCTGTGCTGCCTGGTCTTGAATAATTTCTCCATTTTTGGACTTTAGGGGAGCAGCTTTTGACGTCAAGGGGCCCGTTGCCTTTTTGATGTTTTCGTACATGACTTTTGCATTGCCCATGTCTGCAGCTGATTGTATACTGGAACAGAGCTTAAGCCAGTAGGTATTGACACATTTACGTGCAACCTTTTGGGCAAGTGACTTAGCTGTTTTTAAAGCATGCAAATTGTCAGGTGTAGGCTTTTCCTTGTAAGCCATAAGAGCTTTCCTTTTTGCTTCAGTGACGGGTTTCATCTCGTCCCAATGTTCATCAAACCAGTCCGTGTTTTTGTGAGATTTTTTGCCAAAGGCTTGTATTGCGGATGTATAGATTGTGTCTCTCAGTTGCGTCCATTTGGAGTCAATGGTGACGCATGGGGACATCTTTGAGAGACTTTCCTTCACCTTGTCTTTGAACAGCTGCGCTATCGCAGGGTCTTTCATGCAGGAGGTATTGATGCGTGGACTTCCCTTTTTCTTTGTGTGGTACGAGTTTTTCCTCATTATTCGTACTTTGCTGGCGACAAGGGAATGATCCGTGTCACAGTCGGCACTGTGATAGCTGCGAGTGAGTAGGACGCTAGCTAGTTGTGCACGCCTGGTGATAATGAGGTCCAGCTGGTGCCATTGGTGGGATCGAGGGTGTCTCCAAGATACTTGATGTATATCCTTGCACTTGAAGAAAGTGTTGGTCACACACAAGCCTCGTGAGCAGCACAATTCCAGAAGCCTTTGTCCATTTTCATTTAACTTTCCTCTTCCAAATAGTCCAAGGCAGGTGGGCCAGGCTTCGTGGTCGCTCCCCACTCTAGCATTGAAATCTCCTAGGAGATAGATTGCCTCGTCTTTGTGGATGCCGGCTATTGCCTGGTCTAACGCTCCATAGAACTGGTCCTTCTCTTCCGGAGTTGAATAGAGTGTTGGGGCATACACACTAAGAATGTTTGCTGGGCCCGCAGTTGTTCTGAGTCTTAGAGTGAGGATCCTCTCCGTGCCTGATGACGGTGGTTCAATGGATGGTAGAAGAGTGTTTTTAACAGCGAAACCCACACCATGCTGTCTAGGTTCGTCTTTCGGTCTGCCTTGCCAGAAGAAGGTGTAATTGGCCTCTTTGAGTGAACCGTTGTCTGGGAGCCTGGTCTCCTGAAGGCATGCTATGTCAATCTTTAGCCTTTTAAGTTCTCTATCGATTATTCCTGTCTTCCGTGTGTCATTTATGGACTGCAGATCATCAGTGATGCCGGGACACATAGTCCTCACGTTCCAGCTAGCGATTCGAAGAGCTGGGGTCTTCTTTTTCTTTTTTGTATTTCTTGGTGCAGGGCTTAGTGGCCCACTTGTTGAGTGGTACTCTAATCTCCACGCACCCAGTGGAGAAGGCAGGCCATGACGGGATAGCACCTATTTGACTGGGGGCTGCCCAGTTTGAGGCGGGCGGTAGCTGTCCAGTGAGACATTGGTAGTCTCTCCCACCGTCGGAAGCAGCCCCTGGCGCCTAGCTCTACGTCAATTGAGCTTTGGCTTATAACCGGTAACTGCTGCTTCCCGTGTTTTGTCGACACCTTGCGGCGACGCTGGAGTGTCCTCTCCAGAGGTGATGCAAGCCTGGGCGGGTATTATGGAGAATTAGCTGCTGCCCATACAGCATATCCCCCCTCTCCACGTCAATGGTGTAACCAAGGGAACGACTTGCGTCGATGCAGCTTGGCTGCCATTGGCGTCGCAGGAGCTGCCGGTATGTACATAAGTCTTATGTATAGACCGCCTGTAGGTGCTCCAATTCCTGATTTTCTTTCAGGGTTTACTCCCTTAGCCTTTCCCGCAAGGCAGGTATAGCCGCAAGGCAGCGGAGGATTTGTACTCGGAGTTTCCTTCTCCTAGATGAACTACCAGCCAAGGTTTTAACGAGCATCATCTACCCGTAGGGGTGCCAGAACCGGGGTTTGAACCCGTGACCGATTTTTGTTTTTATTTTAGAATTGTTTTTGTACCGCAGCGCACTAACACTTTGACCACCGCGCCCCACATCATAGAACTGCCACAGTAAATAATATATCATACAGCATGGGACTGCATAAAGCTAACCGTGAAAACCACAACGGGAAAACGATTTTGCAGTCAGGTAAAATTGTGGATTTGATTTATTCCATATGGAGCCAACGTACCAAATTGTTTTATGAGTCTATTTTCCATGTGGACTCTATCATGGGTATTGGTTGCATATAGAATACCAGTAACTGCAATATCCAAAATACCGTCATGGTCAATACTGTTAAAATGTTTAGACACAGGACACTGAGCCTGTTTATTTATATTGTACAGGTGTTCTCTAAACCGATCTCCAAGGCGACGACCTGTCTCACCCACATTAATTTTATTACATCTCTTGCAAATTTTACCTGACTGCAAAATCGTTTTCCCGTTGTGGTTTTCACTGTTACTTTAGATACTTCAACTTCCTCCTTTTTCCTATATTCTGTGTCCTTGTTTGTTTTTGTATTTCCTTTCTTTTCATTTTTTATCATATAATATGTTTTAAGATTTATGTAAGTAATTATTTATGTTATGTACTGATGAAAGCATTAGCCGAAACGTCTACTGTTATTAGTATTAGTTAATAAATAAAGCTTAAATTTATTGTCTTCTTACACAAATTGTTTGTGTAATTTCTGGATTAATCTGTAAAAAAATTTATCGATTAAAATTATTTTAATCGATAAAATAGCGATTAAAACAATGGAAAATCTTGTTATTGACATTACAGATTTATCAATAAATAATCAACTATTAATGATAAAAAATAGTTGCTTTTTTACATACAAACTTCTCCATTTAAAAAAAAAAAAGATTTTTAAAGTGTAAACTTTAAAATAAGCTGTTTTATAAGGGAAATGATATCAATAATTAAACATTGTTTTTACTTAATTAACAATAACAAAATTCAAATTCATTGACATTATATTGAACTACTAATATCTATATTTTAAAAAATGTGAATCACCTGTTTTTGTTACTTCCCTTGAAATTTTCAGTTTAATGATGAAATACATCTTATTTTTTGCTTCAATCAAAATTATCTATTGATTATTCGGTAATTTTTCAAAAGTTAACGATTAATTTTAAATTAATCAATAACAGCCCTAAAGTAAATGAAAAAGATGTAAACAGGGTAAGGGTTAGTGTCAGGTTTCGTTGTCTAGGGTTCCGGTCCGAGGCTCACACACCAATAACTGTTGTACAGTAATTGAACTCAAGTCCCTTTTTACAACAGCAATCTTTATTTACATGAGTCTCCACATGTCACCTATGTACAACTCTCAAGCGCTACCATATCTCCGTGTCTCTAAGTTACAACATAGTCCCGGCGTACAGTCCAGCCGGCCAACACGGCAACCCTAAAGCTCGGGTATCCCTCGTGTTCCTGAGACCCGGCGACTTGTCACTACGCCACTGGTCTCCGCAACATATCTCTCTTCTCCCCTACAGCCGAGACACACCCGAGTTATATACCGTGGGCCTGGACAGACCTTGCATGGACTGATCAACGCTCCCACGTGAATCTTGTTCACAGCTCACAACATGAGCTTGTGACCAGGCAAAATACAACTCAAAAACGCAGTGATTCTCATACCCCTGACAGTTAGCCTGACAGGACGTAACAAAACAGCTAACGTTTCGGCAAAGAGCCTTTAACAACAGACAAAACGAATATAAAGAATAAAAAATAAAAACTTAGCTGCGGTGAAATTCAAAGAGTCAATGAAAGGATATTGTCGTCTATGTTTACCTACCAGGATATTATCGTCTATGTTTACCTACCAGGATATTATCGTCTATGTTTACCTACCAGCAGGGGCGGATTAAGACTGCACGGGGCCCCGGGCTGCAATCAAACGGGGGCCCTATCCAGCCAGCATCCCTTAAAATGATTGTTAACAGCTAATATAAGACTGTAACTAAATATTAATTATGAAAAAAAAAAAAAAACACGAAGAACTAACTGTTTGAAGTGTTCGCCGCTATGTTACAATTGAGTGTGAAAACAAAAACTTTTAATTCCACTGCTGGGAATCGAACCCGGTACCGCTTGCATCACAAGCCATTACTCTCTCCACACGGCCAGTGGAGCTCGTCACAACGGAGAAATTTTTAAAATATAAACAATAATTTAAACTATGTTCTCTAAGGGAGGCAACTAAATCCAGTTGTAGAGATAATATTTATTTATTTATTTTATTTATTATATTTCCAAGGGTTTGTGCAAACATTTTTTACATAGCCTATCAGGATATTATCGTCTATGTTTACCTACCAGGATATTATGATCTATGTTTACCTACCAGAGTATTATCGTATATGTTTATCTACCAGGGTATTATCGTCTATGTTTACCTACCAGGGTATTATCATCTATGTTTACGTACCAGGGTATTATCGTATATGTTTACCTACCAGGATATTATCGTCTATGTTTACCTACCAGGATATTATCGTCTATGTTTACCTACCAGGGTATTATCGTCTATGTTTACCTACCAGGATATTATCGTCTATGCTTACCTACCAGGATATTATTGTCTATGTTTACCTACTAGGGTATTATCATCTGTCTACGTACCAGGGTATTATCGTCTATGTTTACCTACCAGGGTATTATCATCTATGTGAACCTACCAGGGTATTAACGTCAATATTTACCTACCAGGGTATTAACATCAATGTTTACCTACCAGGGTATTAACATCAATGTTTACCTACCAGGGTATTAACATCAATGTTTACCTACCAGGGTATTAACATCAGTGTTTACCTACCAGTGTATTAACATTAATGTTTACCTACCAGGGTATTAACATCAATGTTTACCTACCAGGGTATTACCATCAATGTTTACCTACCAGGGTATTAACATCAATGTTTACCTACCAGGGTATTAACATCAATGTTTACCTACTAGGGTATTAATGTCAATGTTTACATTCCAGGGTATTAACATCAATGTTTACCTACCAGGGTATTAACATCAATGTTTACCTACCAGGGTATTAACATCAATGTTTACCTACCAGGGTATTAACGTCAATGTTTACCTACCAGGGTATTAACATCAATGTTTACCTACCAGGGTATTAACATCAATGTTTACGTACCAGGGTATTATCGTATATGTTTACCTACCAGGGTATTATCGTCTATGTTTACCTACCAGGGTAATATCGTATATGTTTACCTACCAAGGTATTATCGTCTATGTTTACCTACCAGGGTATTATCGTATATGTTTACCTACCAGGGTATCATCATTGGGTTTGAGGATGAAATCATCCACACGTTCAACAAAAATGAGAACGCCATCCACTCCAGCGACTATTTCTACAACATCAAGCACAGAGAGAACCTGCTCCTCCTGGGAGACTCAATCGGTGATCTCAGAATGGCTGAGGGGGCTGACCACGTGGAGTGTATGCTGAAAATAGGATTTCTGAATTTTAAGGTAAAATTCAACATTTTATTTAATGAGAGGTAATTAAGAATAGATGGTCAACAATTTGTACATAAACATCTTCATTACCAGATAAAATGTCTTTAAAGTACCTTAAGATTTTCTGTAGAAATATTTCTACATTTTGTTCATCTATTAGTTCTGGGTTTAAAGTAGTTGAATCTAGTAACCAAAGTGGAGTACTAGCTCAATGGCTGGAAATCTTTCTTGAGGGAAAAGAAATAAATTTATGATTCATCAATTTTGTCTTCTAAAAAAAATATAAAAATTCCTTGAATCACATATAGGCTGGAATAATGTATATATATGGTGACAGCTTGAGCCACATATAATCATCATCATCATTGCCTGTCGTCCCATCTGGGGCATAGGCCATGAACAAAGACTCTCCAGGCATCCTGGTCTTGTGCCAATGTTTCCAACTGTCCCCAGCTGTGCCCACTCTTTTTGGAGTCTGTCTCCAGTTCCCTTCTCCCGGACATTTTGGATCGACCTCTTTTCCTGTTGCCCTGGGGGTTCCAAGTGAGGGCTTTCTGAGGGTATGGCCAATCCATCTCCATCTGCGCTGACGTATCAGTTCTTCCACTGGCTCTTGTTGTGTACGTTGTCAGAGTATAGGCTGGAATGTGTATATGGTGACAGCTTGAGACACACTTTCAATAAGAAAATACGTCTAAACACTATAAACACTCCAAAATTACTCACTCCAAAAGCTATGGGGGGGGGGCGACACGGTTAAATGCATGAGCGCTCGGCTGGCATACCAAGAGTCACAGGTTCGAATCTTAATGAAGGCAAGGGTTTGTTTCCATGGCTAAAAGGTGTCCCTGAGTTCACCCAGCTCCAAATGGGTACTTGACATTAATAGGGGTTAAATAAAGAGCATTGTTCTAGCCACACAATCCTGTTATAAGCCGTGGCTACACAAACTTGTGAATGCCGGTTCAGACCAGCATGTTCTAAAAAAGAACTTTTTTTTTCATTAAACACTATAAGGACACCAAAAACTATACAAGTCTTAAAAACTGATTAAGAGACAAATTAATTTCTTCTGAGAACCATTCATGGCTTATAAGCCACAAGTAGCAAACTACATCACTATATACAGATTTGTTCAGTGATTTTGGGGTGGGGGTGGCTTAAAATTTATTTGGATTAAAATGGTGGTTCATTAACTAGTGAGGGGTGGGGAGCAATGTTCCCTCTAAGGCAGTGCTACTCAAAAAATGTGGTCCATAGAGCGTTGACGATCCGTAGGGCCATCCGCTACTGTTCCCCAGAAGTTATAATAAAGGGCACACAAATTTAATTATTCTTTCCATTTGCAAATATTAATATTAACTATATGGAATATGTCAATTTTTCAGCAGTATGCACATAAAATGGAACTAATAAACCAGGGCTGTGGAAATTAATGATTAATTAATCGTAAAAATTAATCAATTAAAATTAATTTTGTCTATTAAAATTTAAGAAAATATTTCTGCAATTTTTTTCAAATTTATTAATAATCTATATTTTTTGTTACTCGCATACTTTTTGCTCGTATTATTATTATTTTTTTTTAGATGTGCAAACGTAAACAAAAAGTTTTTTCTTCCTTATTTCTTGCAAACTTGAGCAACATAGCAAAACAAATTTGCTGTGTTAAGTCACAAAATTTGGGAGCCATTGAAGTTCAGTGACTTAACAGATTTTGTGAAATAATGTATTGTGACTTAACGGGATCTGTATATGCTTTATGAAAATATAATTTATTGAAATTAATCGATTAATCAATTAAGTTTTTTCCTTTTAATTAAAATTTTTTTTAAAATCAGTACCAGTACTAAAGACATAACGTTTTGATACCACATCTGTATAAGGAAAATAGTTCACCGGTCCCTAGTGCAATGGAAAAATTCATGCTAGTCCGCCATTCTAAAAAGTTTGAGAAGCATCGCTCTAAGAATCTTAGTCCATGTGCGAAATAAAAAAACTTGTGTGCAAATTTGCACAGCATCCATGTGTTACCAAATTTGCTGCGCTGTAATTCTAAACTGCTGTGCTGTGGCTGTGGCATGGCATCCATATATATATATATATAATATAAAGGGAACGTTGGAGGTGGGTAACCTAGGAGACTATGTAGACATGGCAATAAAAATATGCTTCCCTATTTTATGTCTATCACATTTTATTAAAAATAGCTGGCGAAGTCAGGATTAAAAGAAATGTTTATTTGTTCATAAAAATAAAGTTTTATGAAAATATCAGATGCCGTGAATGTACTTGCTTAAACACTTGTGTTTATTTCAACAGGTCAATGAAAATCTCTCCCTGTACATGAACAGCTTTGATGTAGTGATCATCGAGGATGAGAGTCTAGATGTGATCAATGGAATCATGAGGTGTATAATGGGGGCCACCATTTAGTCAGTTTGTCTGTGTGTACAGTGCACATACGTCTTTATTTATTATTTCCCTTGGACACATTGAAGTCCGTGGCTGATCAAACCCATCACTGCTGGACTAGACTTGGGGATTAGAGTCTGGACAAAGGTCAAACACAGAAGTGAAAGTTTTAACCGAGGATCTAATAAAGTAAACAGTTAAGATTGAGGGATAAGATTAAATAATGGATTTTTATTTTTGTACATGTCATTTCATTTGAATGGAAAATAATTTAAAATTGAGGGACTTACGTATTTGGAAACATTTGAAGAAAACCTTGACAAAAAAACAAATTCCTCACCTTGTTCATTATTCTCCCTCCCCCCACCCCAAATTTACTTTAAACTATGAAATGACTCAATATTTAACCAAGTTGATGCTTGCTCTAATGTTTCTTCTATATAGATTTAACACGAAGTTTTCTTGTCAACTGAGTACCTCTGTAGTATAATAACTTATTGATAATTTGAGAAGTGCCCTCATTTAGAATATGTAAAGTTTACTGATAATGTTTAGAAAAATTGTGATGCACCACACAGATATTTTTATCTAACCAATTCCAAATACCCACATACTCTATTTGATGGCATGTTATAGTTGTTTTTTTTAAAACAAATTTTCCTTGTGATAATCAATACTTACAGCTGAAAACTGTTTTTTTATTTTAAATCTACTATTTCAAATTAATGAAAAGATTCATTATTTAGAGTCATGACTCCATAAAAATAAATAAATAATTGACATTGCAGTTCCATCTGTCTGCAAAGAAATGCAGTTCAGCATTTACCATATCAAATTAAAGGATCATATATTTACATAATTATAAATTATAAACAAATAAACTATTCAGTTGTCCTTGACAAGTTTCTTAAACTATTCTTGGAAAGGTCAAGATTTAATTTTTTTTTTTTTTAAAATCTTACCTTAAATTTAGTGGTGGTTTTCTTTTCTTTCTTTTTTTAACATTTGTTTTATTTCTATTAATTTTAAATTTTTACCAAATGGCATTTGAACAGCTAAAAAACTAGTCTAGTCTTATTATTGTCATTTGTTGGGATCTCAAACTGTGTGTTCCTCACCCCATGCAAGATTCTATTAACCTCACCAAATCAGCCATGGTTGTGAGATATTTTATTTTACACTTAACTTTTTAACATAGATAATTATAATACATTTTAAAATCATTTTTAATAATTATTTATCATTGAATCTTACTTTCAAGTCCCTTAAATATTTAAGTGTAGCAGTCATGTCTGCTGATGGCACATGTCCACGAGTGTAGCATGCATAAAGTGCATAATAGGGCTGCTCTTCACTTTTTGAGTTTTAAGCTTGTGTGAAATCAATTAGCTTTGAATGTTTGCTCATTATTAAATAGAGTTGATATATTTTCTGCCTTGTTTACTCTTGGGTGAGATTGAAGACAAACTTAGTTCTACAATGAATGAATAAAAATAGTCACCCCTGTCAGGGTTATTTAGTAGGATAGTATTTTCCTAGCAGTTATCCCCCTTTAGTTGAGACTTAGTGGTTATATAAATTGTAAAGTAAATGCAATGAATAAGTGGCACTAGTGTAGTACTTTATATGTCTAGAAGTTGAGTTTGTGTTAACCATTCACTAAACAGTTTCATGTATTTGTAAAGCTGGAACTCTAGAACCTGGGCAATAGATTTTTTATTACCATCTTGCTTAGATGATCATATCAACACAGTTTTGTATTTATATTTCTTAATTTTAATACTCAAACTATTTAATTGTTTTAACTATTATGTGACATTACTTACTTAAAGAAAATTTAAAATGTTATCATGAGACAACACTCTGTTATGCTCTTAACACTTTTGTCTTGAAAATGAAAGGAAAACATTTTCTGTTAGATAGTCAGACAGTTTGCATGTTTTGAGTGGTCTCACCAGATATTGTATGTTTGACTATGGTTATGTTTCCAACTCAATTTTCTTAATCTATAATCTGCTCTTGTATACTGATATCATTTTAAAATCCTACTTATAACATTGAGAATAAGATTATTTCCCTTCAGTGGATTTTGCTTAAAGCTATGTATCTGTTTTTTGTAAGGATCAAATGGGTGATTGCTTTTCTTTAAAGAAAACTATGGTGCTATATTTTTTGTTAGTTTTAATGATACATTTTTTAATCTGGGAACTCTACTCTCCTTTTTTAAGCTTCTAAACATGTATGCCAAACACTTAAATCTCAGACCTCACCTGTTTCCTGTTGGAATTCCCAAAATATGTGTGCAACAATTCTTTAATATCCAGACAAATAAAAGCTGAACTATATCTATAACAGTGTGGTATTTTTTAAAATTTATTTATTCTTTGTATCATAGGATGATTTTTGTTATGAAATTTTTATTTGGGGACAATAAATAGTTGTGGAATTTTAACTGCATGCACAGAAAGAATGTGTGGGAAAGATATCTTGATCACAAACTTGCTTTTTCAGAAGATAAACTTCAAGTTCATGCACACAAAAATATCAATGTTATCAACATCTGTTGTTTAATGAATCAAAAAATCAACCATTCATCATCACCAAGAGCCAAAAATCAATCTTTCGCCACTTAGATGTAACATTACGGAATTATTTTGAGTAATTTTTAAAAAGAGGCAGCAGTTGGAAGAATGTTCTTGCCAGCAGCACACAGGTATTTAAAAAAAAAAAGACTGTCAAATACATCAATTTTTAAAGTTTTTAATTTCGCACACATCAAATCAAATGTGTTAAATAGGCTGTTGAAAAAATCAAAAAATTATTTTGTCTATCACAGTGGTGGAATCTGCTTCAACTAAAAATGCATAATTTACACACACATGTAATTTAAAAAATAAAACAATAAAATATTTTGTTTGCTTGGACTTGATACACTCATAATAAAATACATTGTTAGAAATAGGCCTGAGAAACAAGCAGGCTAAAATGTTTGATTGTATAAATGTAGCAGATGTAGCAGTGAAACAAGTGATGGTTAAGACTAGTCATTAAGATATTACAAAATAATATCAGATAATTTATTTAACTTATTTCTTTTTTGTTCTGTAAATGTTCTCACTTACTTAGCTGCTCATATAAAACATATAAAATTATAGTATATTAATTGCAAAGCTATAATCATTACAAATTTGTGACAAAATCAAATGTTAGCAGAAGTATTTGAGAAAAAAAAATCTGTTAAATATTTTATGAATAGCAACCTTTAATTTACTTTTTAGGGAGGTATTGAACTTTTTTTTCTCAAACAGTACTTCTAAAATTTTGTATAACATTAACTTTCATATATTATTTTAAACATTGGAAGAAAAAAAAGGTATTAAGTTATATAATTATTAGGGCTGCGTAAAATTAAAGATTAATTTCTCAATTAATCGCTTAAACATTTATTGATTAAATGTCGATTAAAATTATTTTAATCAATAAAATGTAAGAAAATATTTATAATATTTTGTTTCAATTTATTAAAAAATAATTAATAAAGAAATATAATAGTCCTGATCACAGAATATGTATTGCTGAGGAATATAGTACAACAGTCCATAGCAGTTAAAAAAGCGTGTGGTGTATCTTGCCATAAGGCGCACACCCTACAACCCCTAGTTATTGATAATAGTTCATAGCTTTTTAACGTAAAAACTTTTCCCGTGTATTAATATAATTTATATAGACATGGATTTAATAAAATAAAATTTAGTTCAAAATATTATTCAACAACTCAATAAAAATGTCAATTACCTCTTTTGTTACCTCCCTTGAGATGTTCAAGTTTAATGACATTATAAATTTTAATTTTTGGCTTTAATCAAATTCACGATTAATTCATGAAATTAATCGTTACCAGCCCTAATAATTATAAATTTTTTTTTTAAAATTGGAAATTTAATTTTCAAGCTTAAATTTAGGACAATTTAGAAAAATAAAAATAGCTTGAATAAAATCTTTAGATTAAAACATAATGTGGTCCAGGACATAAAGCATTTCACCTTAAAGTTTTCTATACAAATTTTTTAGCAAGACATTGATCTATTAATTCAGCTTGGTGAGCATTTAAAAAAATCAAGAACATTTTTTGTTTGTTTTCTTTCTAAACAAACTTGAGCATGTCAGTTTTTATGTAAAAATGTAAACTCAAAAATTGGAAATGACAAAGATGCTTTTTATCAATAAAAATGTGCATTTTGATCTAAGCAAAATAAATGTAAAATTACCTGTTATTTCAGTAAGTAATCAGTAAGTACAATCACAATAAAGATTTTTAAAAAGATGAAAAAGATTATTTTGTTTTTTATTAAAGATGGTGGTTTTGTTCTAAAGATTTTTTGATTGAAGTTAAAGGAATGTTTCTTTGCAGTGACACATATTTTACCTTTGAATTCTTCTTTACTGCATAATTATATACATCTAAAAAGTTAAATTGGCTGCCAACATTTACAACATAACTCTTCTGCATTTCTTTAACTAGATAAATAAATCATAATACTAAGTGGTGTTTAAATAATACCATCTAGAGACAGAGGGAAGCACAAAAGTGAGGTCAGCTGTAACATTTTAATGGTGGGGTTGTGGTGGGGGGGGGAGGACTGGCTTGAGGGTATAGAAATACAAGATACATACAGCTTTTAAGAAAACTTAAAGAAAGACATAAGTTGCTTGTCTTTCTAATTATAAATATTCCCTTAAAGACCTTTTTTTTTTAAAAAAAACACTTTATTTAGTCATCTGCAGGCTAATGTATAATCTGTTTTAGCCTCATCATAAAGTTTTATCATTGGCATTAAAATTATTCACATTGATAGGCAAAATTCTACATGATTGTGCAGCATAGCAGAATACTGTAATCTAGGATGGCTGGCGAAAACAACATGGGTCAAACAATAAAGCAAATTATAAAATGAGATGGATTTTAAAAGTCACAGCGGCTGTTCTTATCAGATACCATTTGTAGCAAGTGACAGTTTTATCAAATGTTTATTTTAACATATCTTCAGTTAAAATTTTGATAGAATTGTTTACACCTTTGTCCAATGAACTTTAATATGCATTAACATAAATTTCATATACATGGCTTACCCTGTTTTTATGTCAGCCTGAATGCACTTTATATTCAATTAAAGTGTTGCACTCAGAAATGTTAGTTATTGTAGTAACTGCTAAAACTAAAGGTTTTAAAACATCTCCTGAACACCAGAAGGGGGAGAAAAATAAATCACAAAATATTACTAAAACTATCACTTAGATAATATCACTGTTCAGAGGTGAGTCACAATAGATCTTATCACTGGACAAGGTCAGTCACCATAGACATTATAATTGGACGAGAGCTGGATGTTTGCATTAAAATTATCAATCATTAGTGTGAAATAAAATCAAACGACTTATTTTTAAAAAATATTTAAGTGAACTATTCACAAATAACCCAACAAAATTACAGCAGTGGTAGAGGTATAAAAAGTTGACAAGAATTTGAATAAAATACACAAAAATTGCATGCATTAACTGAAAACAACTTTGAGCCCCAGTTGTGACGAAGTTCCTGATGGGATGAACTACTGGTAGTACACAGTATGAACTAATCATAGTAAGCATCATACCACAGTTGACCAGATTTTCGCAACATTCTGAAGAATGCAACAAAAATTTCCTCTCATAACATTCCTAACGAAATAGTAAATTAATATATTACTGTCATTAGGTTCCATTTATTTAGAGATTCCACATCTTTCCTGATTTATCAAAATAATACATAAATAATAAGACAGAGGTTTAATCATTGGGTGGAAATAAGTGACTTAAAAAAAAAGAAATACCTGATTATGTCAGCACATGCATTAAACAGGGTTTTGTTTCGATACTCTATTCCATGTTTTTTACACAAAGACTGAACCAGTGGCGCCACCTTGTGGTAGTTGCATCTTGGCATGGTTGGAAATAGACTGCAGAAAGGAGATATTTATTTTTATATTTATGACAGTAGTAACTATTAAATTTCTTTCTTTCTATGGGTGTTGTTTCTCCACATTAAGTTGTTCTATTTCAGGGTAGGATTATTCCATACATGCTGGAAATGTTTTGGATTTATTTTTTTAAAACCAAGTTTTCAGCTGCCTACAAAAACTACTTACTGGTGTTCTATTTGGTAATTCAAGTGACCAGAAAACCAGTCGTTGAACCAACCAGGCTTGACATTACAAGATGACCGCAGCTGCATTTGAAACCAATCAAGATCTTTGCTGTCCCAGTCAACTTCATTAGGCAGATGGCTCATCTGCGTCACCCAGGTGAACCAATGGCTTTCAAAAAACCTGGAGAAAAAAAATGAAAATTTTGCTACATGAATTAAATTAAATATAAGGTATATGGTGTGGAAATCTACAAGATGTATATAGTTACATTTTGTATTTACTTCATCATCGGTGAAGTTTCAAGACTGCATCTGTTTTATTGATTATATTTCCTTTTTTTATTTAAATTATCTTTAATATTTAAAAAAAAAACATAATTGTTTATGTAGTGCATACAAGGTTTGCAATATTGGAGCTGATCCACAGACAAACATCTGTGAAATGACATATAGCACACCGTAGGGATTTTGACAGCAAGTTTATAGCATTAAAAATTCCTGATTTGTACCATCCATTTCATATAGGAATAAATTAAGGGATTGGTTTGGATTTAAGATCTTCTTGTCAACTGCTTGAGACAAACAAATACAACTCAAATGTCATTTCAAGAAAATATTATTTTTGCTTATTATAGCCTAATATCAATTTTTTAAAATATTATTTTTGTTTTTCCCTTCAGCCACTTACCCCATGACCTTATAATACCCATATGTGCCATTTAGCCACTTACCTCATACCCATGTAATAGCCAAATGTGCCCCATCCACCAAAAAATGGTGTAAACAAGTAGAAAAACCTGAGGAAAAAACCTATGGCCAGAGCCAGGTCCTGAAAATAGAAATGAACATAATAAGTGCACAAAAAATATTTAATGTATTAGTCTTATTTTGTTTGCTTTTTATAATATTAATTTTGTTTCTCTGAAATTTATTTTTTATTTTTAGCTCTTATTAAAATACATACACATAGAAAGGAAAAAAATACAAAAAGCTTCTTACAAGCCAATCCTTCCTCTTGATGCAGAAGTAAATTATTTCAAAATGAAAGTAGATTGGTAACAATAATGGAGGACCCACTGTAAAAAAAGGTATATATTGTACACCTCATATGAAATAAGTACCAAAAAAGATATCATAATTAATTATTCACAGTAACTAACCTTATGTTAAAAGCAAACTTATTTGAAAGAGGCTAAATATAAATTAGGAGGGAAATAAGCACATTTACATAAAAAGAAATAATCTTGCTGCCATTGGTAAGGCATGAAACCCTTTTTCTTCTTGCCAAATTCTACAGGAAGCTTGTCCCCAATCAAAAACAAGTAGGCGATCTCGATGTCGGGATCTTTTTTTATCAAGTTTGGCTTGGCATGGTGCTGGAAGTGCCTGAAATTCCACCAGTGGGATGAAGCTCCCTGAAACAGGTGGCTTAGTTTAATGCTTTGGCTTAGTTTAATGTTGTGGCTTAGTTGAATGTTGTGGCTTAGTTTAATGCTTTGGCTTAGTTTAATGTGGTGGCTTAGTTGAATGTGGTGGCTTAGTTGAATGTTGTGGCTTAGTTGAATGTTGTGGCTTAGTTGAATGTTGGGGCTTATTTGAATGTGGTGGCTTAGTTTCAGTCTGTTCTTTCCCTTTGAGTGCTATCATTAAAAATTACTTTAAAAGATCAATGTAGGTTATATGCACGCACAGCAATGCCATTTAATGTTGTACTTAGGATATAAATGTTTTACAGTGAAAGAGTGTGATAACTATGTGTATTACAATTTTTATGTGAAGCCCTGTAAGCTCAGGTTCTTGCTGGGGGACTGCACTATTTAAATCATCAAATTATTATTATTTTTACTATTTATTATTATATTTAATGTTTTTATTAGAAATAACACAATTTTTAGCGCATTTTCGAGAAGTCGAATGCGCTATTGCACCCGTTTTGTCTGTCCGTCCGTCATCTTCCTTGATCTCAGCATCCATAAGTCCTAGACCCATGAGGTATATATGTTTTTTGTATGTCTTGACCTGCCATTTGTGCATCAACACTCAGTTACTCGATCCGTTAAAAAACCCCGTTAAAACTACCAAAAAATATTTCGAATCGAGAGGTAACACTAGCGCAGGGAACGGCCGCCATTGCCGGAAGTCGAATTCATAATCCTTCAGGCATTGAAGAGTGGTGCGAAAGGGTGCAAAAGAATTAGTTGTTTTTTTTTAGTTGACGTCATTAGAATATGTGTAAAAGTTTAGAGAGTTTTACGTCATCATTTGTGGTGACTTGTAGTTAGATTAAAGAGAAAATAATTTTTTTCAAAATGTAAAGAAATGACTTTTAAATAAAAAAAATGTCAGGTATATTCATTACACAAGAAAATTCATAAAAATATGTCTAAAATCTAAACACAATTACTGATAACTACATAATTCTGATATCTAACATAAGTACTGATACATAATACGAAAATGCGCTAACACGTCCTGAATTCCAGTAGGGACCAGGCTTAACATGATTTTTTTAAAAGGTATGAGCTGTTTTTATTGTGACATAATATGAAACTATATTGTATGAATAACTCAACCTGAGGGAGACCTGACCTCTCCTACCTTCATAAAGCCAATAGTCAGATGATGGAATAAATGAGAGCGCTTCACATCTGGAAACACACTGTGGTGACCATAGTCATGTTGTGTCCAGCCTGCTTGAGCCTGTGACAGTTGGGGATATCATATATAAGAATATTCACAACAAGCAGGAGAATAAATTGGTTGAACTGATAGCTAATGTCAATCACATTGATCCCCACCATTCCCACCAATTCAAAGTTTTGGGAATAGAAAGTGACAATTCAAAATAGAGAGACTCAACCTCTGGTTTGCTCTTAGTAAATATTCATGCATGCCATTTAGTACTTCAGACTTTCCATGCTTTTTACTTCATTGTAACTTAGTGCCTAGTACATGTATGATTTCCAAAATTCTAGGCTCCAGTAATTTTACTTAAGTCTTAAAAAGTGTTCAATTTTTTACAAACAGCTATCAACAAATGAGTGAAAAAAATCATAAATAGTTGATAAATCCCAAACTAATGTGGAAACTCTCCATTGGAAATAGAGATGTCTAGTACAATGTAGTGTAAAGTTTTTTTTATCTACTGTATCCATCAATGTTAAATACAATAAAATATTATATACAATTTTGAAAAATCCATAAGTGAATTTTTTTTAAAAACAAGATGAGCAGAATGTTGTTTACAGCAATTATCAAATAAAAGACTAATGTAAATGATTATTTATGTTTACCTGTGCAGTGGTTAAGATCAACATGGTTATAAGAATCATGTACCAGCTGGTGCCAAAATACCATAGCAACCAGACAGCTGCTGCCTCCAGAAATACAATGTGCAAAAAGTGAAAAATGTAAAACAGGGGCTCAGGGTTCATCCAACCCTTCTCCACAACAAGCTGGCGCAGCTGACGAAAATCTTCTTTGATTTCTTTCTATGTGGAGCAATAACCATTACATGTATTGTTAAATAAAATAGATGCTTATTTTGTATTTAGCTGTGGCAAGTAAAAAAAACAAAAAGTCATGTGATATTTTAAACAACATTAAAAAATTTCTTTAAAAGATCAATGTAGCTTATATGCATTGTAATGTCATTACATGTTGTTTTTAGCTTATGAATGCTTTACATTGAATAAAATGATAATTATGTGTGTTCTAATTTATGTAAAGCTGTATCAATTATCAAATTATTATTATTAAAAAGCAGCAGCAAAATTTGAGGAAAAAAATCTTCAACAATGTGTCTTCACAGAGATTCAGTAGCTCCACACAGCAATAGTAATTATAACTAATAAATTTCCAAAACCCAATGAAAAAATAAAAATTCTTATGGCTGTTATTTCCTGTATGCTTTTCAAAATCTAAAAAAAGGACTAAATTTCTGTTTAAATAATGAATACAAATTCCGAATTTTTTCGGACTGATTTGTTCTAAGACATATCTAATGAGAATTATTATTATGGGTCTAGGGTGATCTATAACTCATTTCCATAAAATTCTACAAGTATGCATGTACAGCTATGTATTTACATAAACATAAAATGAATGACTCACCACTGGCACATCTGTAACATCCCCTACGTACAAAGTACTGAGATATTTACTGACTTTCTCCTTATCATTATGAAAGGCCACCCATGCATCCTGTGTAATTATAATTTACACAGACTTGTGATAAAACATTTACGCATTAACAATTGTTATTAGAGAAAACATTTTTTTTTTAAATCTATTTTTTTTCTCACTCTTCCTCTTATCATGTAAAGCGTAGATTTTCCAAAAAGATTTAACTTGGTTTGGAGGTGATGAATTTCTAAAAGAAAAAGTTCAATGGTACCATACAAATAATTAAATAAGGAATTATAATTATATTATATATATTAATATGTTTTGTAACTTTTAATTGGATGAAATATTATTTCATTAAAAGTGTTTTAAAGTTTTATCATCTTAATTATCAAATAAGTTATAGTGTTCAGTGTCACAGTCCTACACATAATGGGTGAAATTTCAAAAGGTAGTTAATTTGTGAAGTATCTATAATCATTGAATACAATTTATTTAAATAATTTTATAAAATTCATTTACCGTGGCATCTTCCCCTGCATAATGATTGAGAATTTTAGCACCTCCGGGGTGCTTCTTAGCAAATTCTGTGACATCGTAAACCTTTCCATTAATTAAAATCCACTGGTCATCTCTTTTGTTGTGCCGACTCACTTCATCAAATGTTATTAATTGATTGAGGTGTGCAGTACCATTTTGTGCCTTGGAACCTTTACCCATTTTCTAAAAATTAAAAAAAAACACAAAAAAAAACCAATGGTTGAATATGTATTGATTTGAATTTTAAATACATGAACAAAATTTTAATTTCAGTTGGTTAACCAAAAAAGCTTATTATTGATTTGCAATTATCACTTGTCAAACAATATGCTATCACAATCTAAATCTAATTTAATCCTACAATAACTCCAATCAATCATTTTTAATAATTTAATTCTTGAAATGATTAAAAGTCTATAGTCTAGTCCATTGTTCGTTTTAATCTGCGCATCCGCGCAAATATCTGAACAACACTGTGCAGCAGTAAAGAATTACCGCAAAGCAAATTTAGTAAAATATTGCACAAAGAATGGATACTGTGCAACTTAACATATGAGCAATTCGGTGTATGCTATGCCACAGGTCATACCTCCTAGTAATAGACTATAGTCCATAGACTGTACTATAAAGTATATAGACTTTAATTTTTTCAAGACATTACATTATGCCATTATGCTGTACTTGTCTGTTATCCCACCATCAAAAGAAAAATATTTTTTTGTGGTAAAAACATGGCATAACGTAACATTTAATTAACAATTACTAACATCACATTTAATTAACAATCAATAATTTCAAATTTAATTAACAATGAAAAATGTCGCATGTAATTAACAATGAATATAGTCAGCTATGGTTAATGTTCTATTATCCCGGTGGCCAGAATATCACAATGGCATCAATGATGGTGTCAAAAGGATCAACGTGTCTCATTTTCACTTGATTTCTCCACATGTACTCACATATATGAGTCCGTCACTTGACGATGAGTACCGTTGTGGCGTTTATTTAGTTCCTTTGCAGATTTCCATGACTGCTTGATTCATTGGGTGTTAGCACCGGTATTAGTATTAGGATTGACAAAATGTAGACAGTGATGCACAGTAACCCATGGCAGCTGTAGTAGCTATTCCATTGTAAGCGCGCTAATGATCAGACATAATTGTTGTTCAAGGAAGAATGTATTGTGTAATTAAAGGCATCAGAGTTTTAGCACTTCTATCGTTCACAGCCAACATAAAACTTTCTCCGGTGTTGAGACTGATGCCGCCGTAAACCCACTGCTGTGGCAGCTGCCTGCCTATGTGATTTTTACATCTTGTAAAGAGGCTTTCGTCTATTTCAACTATAGTGTTTTAGGCCCTTCAATAATTACAGGGTTACGAAAACTGTCTACACATACCTCGCGCATGTACATGTTCCAATCGATCACAGCACATTTCGAAATATACAACTCATCTTTACAGAACTCGATGCTAGTCAGCTCCTTGCTCCAACAGTAGATGAATAGTATGACTTGTCTGTAAGATAACTTTGATCCTTGCATCCATGTGTTGTGTCGTACATGGATCGCCTCTCTGCAACCCTTACGACTGCACCGCCAGCGATCGTGTGTATCGCTCAATGACAGAACAATAGCAAGACCGTTGGCACATATGCGCGGATTGTGTAAAATGCCACCCTGCTGTAGAAAAAGAATGCTACTACTACTAGGTTTGTCGTATATGATAGCTGATAACTGAAGTAAGTTCATCCTTTTAAAAAAAAAATAATCAAGATGTCTACTTTAAAATGATGTACAGATTTTTTTGTTGCATTGTTGCCAACAACAACAAAACAAATTTTCTTTTTGGTGGTCAGATAACAGACAAGTATCCTTTATGCCTATTTTACAATTTTAGTAAGTAGTATAATTTTGTACACTATTACTATTAGTATTCATAAGTATAATTAACCATCACTTAACTGACTTTACTTTTGCTATATACACTGATAATAATATTAATATACTCATAACACTTTCAAACAACTGTGATTAAGAAATTAAAAGCCATGCAACAATTTTGATAATTGAGTCCATTGGGAAAGCCCAGTGACTTCAGTGAGTCAGTAACAGTATAGTATAGAAATCAGTGGCATAGCTAGAACTTTTGCTGCCCGGGGCGGTCTTCAATTTGCAGCCCTTTTAGAGGCCGCCTACGATGACGTCGCGCACCGGGGAGGGGGGATTCACACATTCGTGACGATGGGGAATGTTTAATAAATGTGACGTCACATAAAAAACGGGCTTAGATATTTTATTACCAACACTTTATTTCATGACATTTTACATGGCTACGATATTATAGTACATTATTACACTAAAGTCATACTTAAATGACAAAAAATAGATTTTAAACATGCTCAATTACAAATAGAAAATACGGTTTTTATAGGGGGGGGGGGGGGGGCAAAGCTTTGTGATGTCATAAGGAAAAGTGTACGTTTTTATGACGACTTGTAACGAGGGGGTGTGTGAAATATCAGTTAAAATAGCGTGAAGAAGTTTATGGTAGGCCCCTGAAGTCAATCATATGGTGGATTTGTATAAATTAATTAACATGAATAAATAATTGAAACGATGTAAAGGTGGGAAAAAATTTTACCATTGCATCCCATATTTATGTAAGCAGTAATAAATGGGGCTACATAAATAAGATACCAATAAATATACACTTATAAAAATATAAGATTGTTTTTTAAAGACCACAAGAAAGTTACTGAAGTCGCAAGTCCAACCTCCCCCCCCTCCCAAATGAGGCAACACATTCCAAAAAACATTACCAATTAATATACTATTCAATTGTATATATAGATATGTGATATTTTTACAAAGAAACTGTATACATTAGTATGTAAACATATTTATACATTTACTTTACTAACTTTCATAGTAGAAATATCGTGTATTATGCTATTGAAATGTCAAATTATTTGTAATATCTAGTCTATGGACGATACTGCAAGATTTTATAGTCTTTAATAACTCATTGTGGAACGAAGATAGATTTGTTTGTTTTTTATCAACTTCAGTTTAGAGAAGCTCTTTCACAACTAGCAATACTGATAACAATTGTAAAAATTCTTAGCAAAATTACAATTTTTATGTTGGGTACAGAATTTTCCAATCTATACTGTTGAATACATTTTAATATATAAAATGGTCTTTCTCCCCGTTTTTTTATAACGTAATGTTTAACTATTCCCTAAAATACTCTTATGAAAACAGAAGCAGTAACATAAATTACTACACACAAGTTAAACACAGTACTTGAACCACCATGGGCATTGCCATGTAGTTACTAGCTCGCGAATCATTCTGTACATGTGGAAATTCTACGCAGAAACTGCCGGGGCGATATTAATAGCATATATTTTTCGGCGCAGCGTTGACGTGTTTTTATGTAGTTTTCATATAAAAGCGTCATCTGTAACGTATGCCCATTTTTTTACCTAACAAATCGATACCTTTTTTTAGCGATCTTACTTTTTTTAAAACAAGTTTGCGTTAGTTTTAACAACCTATATGTAATCAAATAAATGTTGTTCGACCCGTTAATTAAGACTCGAAATTATGAATATTTTTGTTTCCCATTGGTTTTACCCCTTCAAAAAATTAATGGGAGGTTGTCGGAAACGGCTGTACTTTTCAACTGCCTACAAATGCCGCCCTCAAAATGTCTGCCGCCCGGGGCGGACCGCCCCCTCAAGCTACGCCACTGATAGAAATAGATAATAGACAGGTAAGGAACTTGACTCTTACGTGACTTAACTTAAGTAATGTGATCAGAATCAGAAGAAAGGAGGGCTCGAGTGAAGAATCTCGACCGTGACGTCACAACGCTACCGGTTGCTGGAAACAGAGTTCTATAAATTCTAAAAGGATTTTCACAAATGGAAGTTTTTAGGATTTGGGTTAGGTATAGCTATAGAATTTTAATTTTAGCATTTTTAAGGACATGCCATAACAACAAAGATGGCCGCCGGTAGGCCTGTCAACAGTTACCCGGGTACCCGTTGCCGGGCAATTACCCGGGTAGTAAAATTCCGTTTGGGTACCCATGAAAATGTTTCTGCAATATCTTTAACAAGGTATTTGGACTGCGGCTCTTCTATGTTCACATATCACCTAGCCAATAATTTATCAAAAGTGAAACTTTTTGTTTGAAATATATACTGTAAAATATGTTTACTGTGAACATGCTTAAAAAGATATAACTGTCAAATGGAAATAAAACACGGTCCCGACAAACTGAACATAAAACAAAAATCATTTAAAACAAAAAGGTTTTGGTTCTTTGAATTCTTTAAGTAAGGAACACTAATATTAACTAGAAAGGGCTAGAAATGTCATTGGCTTTGAAATACGTCGCAATCTTTGTTACCGATTGAGCGGCCAATGTTGTTTATCTAAACCCCCTCCCCCAATCACATGTGTCTCCACTCCTATCCCCACCATACTTTTTTTTTAATTAAACAAAGCAACACCTGCTATTTTCTTGTTTTTGTTTTAAATTATATTTGAATTGTTCAATGATTTTCATTATAATAACAAAACTAAATGCTTTTGGAAGTGTCCGTCGAATCAGTAGGACACAAATAATAACACAAGACCGATATCTAGGAAGGGCTAGATGACGTTGGCTTTGACATAAGCCGCAAATCTTTTTTACCGATTGCGACGCGCTAATGCTTTTTTTTTATCTACCCCCCCCCCAACTCACACATGTCTCCTATCCTATCTGCAACATACTTTTAAAATAATAAACACCTGCTTTATTTTTTTATTTTGTGTGTGTGTGTGTGTTTGTTAAAATACATATTTTAATCATTGAAAGATTTTCACTATATTACAAAAATAAATGCCGGGGATGGGTCCACTAAGTAGGTGCAAGTCCTGAAAAGTTTGGTTAATTAAAGTAGTTGTCAGCTAAGAAAAAGAAACATATCTCCTTATCATCATACGATTCGCCCTTTATTTTTATAATACTGTTTAGCACTGCTCCCACCCCCACCAAAAAAAATCACTTCAGCACCCCTCTGCTCTTTGTTTTAACACTGCTGTACTATAACTATAATAGTATTTGAATGTCATCATTTTCACATCGCTGAGTCATTACATCAAAATTTCCTTTTTCATAATAAAAAAAAAATAGTAGTATTAGCGGGCATAATGATGAAAATTTTGAAAGGGTAACCCAGGTACCGGTTCAGATTTTGGACGGGCACAAGGGCAGCTTTTTTCAACAATATTGACAGCTCTAGCCGCTGGTAATGACGGTGACTTCACGGTCGAGATTCTACTACATTTACATGTTTACCGAAAGGAGAGTCAGTGTTGAAATACTGTATTATAAATGATAATAATATTAAGGACTTCATAGATTCATAACATTAATAGACATAAATCAATGTAGCCTCTAACTCTTTACTGTTACTAAGACTAAAGACTAAGTCTTTACTCCTTTAATGAATTTAATGTCTGTTTAAGTTTAAGACAGTTAAGTTACAATTTAAGTCTGTTGCCAGTGGCCAGTGTTGCACTGTTTCAATGTTTAAAGTAAGTTTAATTATTAATAGTGTAGTTAGTATTGATAGTAATATAATAATATTAATATTAACATATTATTAAATTATTAATATATAAATTATAATATAATTTTTGTCTCATAGGTCATAGTCTAACTAAGACTAAGACTACAGCCAAGCCAACAGCCACAGTCTACGACTACATTCAACTACAGACTACAGTGACAGTGAGTGGTGTAGGAAATAATAATATTAAATATTAAACTATAACTATACTCTATACTAACTATACTACTACTACTTAGTCTTAATTACTTAGACTACTTGAACTTGACTTTACTATTACTATTACGATTATTAATGATTATTACTATTAATAATTAGTAACTATTAATTAAAAATAATTTAGTAACTTCACCTAGTCCTGTTATTTTAGCACAGGAGACGACCAAACATACCTAGTTCGGTGCTATATAAAATTTTCCAGTGTTATAAGTTACATAAGCGAGGAATCCTGAGCAGTACACTTACATAAACCACACATTCACATGTTCATTTCATTCCGTCGTCACAACAAACCTACACTCAGCCCAGAATTAGAATACAAAATCGGAGCCGGTGCCTCTGGACCTAGATTAACTAGGTCACACAATAAAATTTAAAATCATTCGGTGAAAGAAAGCGAAACTTTTCCATCGTATTATTTTTAGTAACTTAAAATATTTATTTTGAACACAAAATTAATTATTTATTTGTATACATAATATGACATATTTAATATCGAAATACAAAACTTAAATGTATTTCTAAATCAACATCAAATTCAATAATACTTCTAATTCTAATCATTGTGAAACAAGTTCAGATCACAATTCAGTTGTTCCGTTGTTCATTGTTCCATTATAGTTATAGCTAGGATTTGGTAAGGGTTGGGGGGCCGGGTACCCTCTTTGAGGGCCCCACATACCCACATAAATGATGGTAACGTAATAATTAATGTAAAAAACAACAACACACAATTCAGACACTAATTTGGGGACCCCCTCCCCCTCAAGTGGAGGCCCGGGAGGACTTTCGAATTTTGTTCTCCCCTCCCATTGCCTTGCTACGCCACTGACAACATTATAATTATAGTATAGTGGGTCGGGGTGTAAGCAAGATGAGATTTGCTGATGATCAATTAATTTAGTCAATCTGCATTGAAAACACGCCTTGCTCTTCTTGCCAAATTATGCTGTCGTAAAATAACGAAAGTTAGCTCACGTGTACGTGTTACGTGTAGGGATATTGCAGTGCCAAGGACACACAACTTTTGTTTGTTTAAATTATTATTATTATTATTATTTTTTATAAATTAAGAAATCAAAGCAGGTCAGTTTAAAAAAATATTTTTAAAAAAAAATGATTTTGAGATTCATTTATTCATAAAATTTATCTAAGCTACTTTAAATTACTTCCTCGACCTTTCCTAATAATAGGAGCGAGGAACACAATGATATATATAGTCTTTACTTCAGTCGCTTAAACTGATTGTAAGTTTTAGACATAATTTTTTTTTTCAAAGTAAAAAAAGTTTCTGTAATGGCATTGTTATGTAAGGAAAGAGCGGATAAAGAGCCTACAAGAATACCAAAGTAGGCATCGGATCGTTAAGCATTATGATTGGAGCAGAACTTACAAGCACTTCATTAAACTCTTAGAAAACCGGGTAGTGAACTAGGTCATATAACTTGACCAACTAGAGCAGTGCGTCTCAAACTTTTTCGTATGATGGACCGGCGGGAATTTTTCCAATTGCATCACGGACCGGTACACTGACGTGCTTTTCCATGTACTGACGTGATAGCAAAATGAGCCCCTACTTAGCCTACGTGCCATAAAGCCCTACAAGATTTAAGCACGAATTTGGCTTGTTTTAAGCTACATTTCATCGAACAATTTTGAAAAAAAGATAAACTTGTTCAATATGTAAATGAGATTTAATTTGTCTGATTGGCTGTGTAAGTCTGTAGGAGTTTGAGGTACCAATAACTATCGATGACCGGACAGAAAATTGCGTTTTAATATATAGGAAGTATATTCAATAAAATACACAGACTAGCTTAAACATTAAAAAAAATAAAAAAAAGTTTTGTAAAATGCAATTAAAGAACATTCGATCGATATGAAATTTTGACAGAATGCATTGGTCGGTGACTAAAGTCTATGTGCAAAATTTCAGCTCGATGGGATCACGGGAAGATGGTCACTTTTGTTTTTCCGCAGGACCACGACAGACTGACAAGACGGTGAATAATTAATGTAAGGGATTTTTAAAAAATAATACTGGAGCAGTGCAACAAAGTTAAAGCAATCTAAATATGCATTATACAGCAGTGGAAATCGTAAATATTGACTCCTTATACCAATGGTCACCTAACGGTTTTGGTTGACAAAATGTTTAGCGCGGGCTCCAGGCATTAATGAAGTCTTAAAGTTTAGCCTCTATTTCTTATCAATCGAGGTTATGTAAAGGATACTAAAAAAAATATTTTTTTTAAAAAAGGCAATAATATATAAATTTATACAGTCGAAACCACTTAAGTCGACGGCGTTGGGGTATGAAAAATGGCATCGACATAACCGATGATCGAGTTAAAGCGAAAACCAATATGGCGGCAAAATATTAACATGCGCTTGAAATTTCTTTATGTACGTGTTGTGCGTTAATTAGTGATGGGACGATTAATCAGAAAAGTATTGGAATATCGGGACCCTATTTCTTCACTCTTTCTTAAGGTTGTTAAGACCGTTCGTTTTTAAAGACCGTTTAAGTTTAAATATAACGCCGTTTTGCGGTGATTCCCAAATTGAGCGATACTGTGCCTTCGAAGCCACTTGCTTGATTTTCCTTACAAGCTACACAAATAAGTAACCTACACATCCCCTCATTGTCCCCGAACCATTCTCTTCCTAATCATCTACTTTGGGTCCGTCCCCGCAGCTTACAATGGGCTCAGAATGGTCTATCGTGACCTATATATGACTCATGACAAAGCGAACTCTTCTCTATATAAACGTACACAAATAAATTAGGTACTCCTTTTGAACTTTTGAACCTTCAACTTTGACATATTTTAATTAATTCTAACCAATAGTTAAATGGCTTTTGCACACGGCCACTTCTTATGAATGAAACAATGAGAACAAAGCAGTAGTACAGTACATGTAATACATGTAGTCAAAATGAGGTTGAAGGATGAATGGTTGCCAATGACAACAAGTCTGCACACGGTACATTTTATTATTCCATACGATCCCCTCAGCTTACCCCTTACAATGGACTTAGAATTCCTTCGGTAACTTGATGCTAATAGGACTAACCAACAACAATGGTGTGGGAGATTGAGAGTGGGGGTGGGTAAACTGTCTGTAGTCTGTTATATTATATATTTTAAAATCTGGGGAGCCTTGTTTACAGTAAGCAGCATTGATTTTGGTATCGTCCCATCACTAGCGTTAATAAATGATAATGTTCATGCACGTGTTTTTGGATTTTTTAAAAACACAACAGCATTGCCGTTATTTGTTTGATGAAGCTATCGGCATGCTATAAAATTGTACATACATGCAGTGGCGTCGCTAGGGGGGTGCGGAGGGGGCGGGCCGCCCCGGGTGACACCATCAAGGGGGTGACACCAGACCATAAAATTCTATATATTCCCGTTATTTGGCACTGGAAAACACGGAGCAGTTCTATGGATTAAATCATGAGGGGGTGACACCATGAGCTACCGCCCCGGGTGACACCAACCCTAGTGACGCCTCTGCATACATGTTTGCTAACAACAAAAGGTATATGTGCACCAACTGACAGCAGAAATTTACAAATTTAAAATAAAAACCAACGTCGATAAAATAACTAAGAATTTAAAAAGCCGGCGATTGCCATAGTACCAGAAGCAACACAGCGCTGAGAGCAAAACGCAAGTGGGCTGTGACGTCACCAGCAGACCCTGGTGAGGCAGAAACTTGGTCCCTTCCCTTTGGTTATAAAAAAATCATAGCTAACATTTTCAAAAGCTGGTGATTGGTCATGATCGAGATAACCAATGTCAAGTGGCAAATTTGACCCTTTTTTGTGCTCGTGTTATGAGGTTTCGGCGACTTAAAAAAATCGAAGGGTTCGACTGTATATATATATATA
>MUZC01000629.1:8203-29711 GCA_002072015.1 Radix auricularia | reverse complement strand
TGACGTCACTGATCAGTGAGGGCCGGCATTGATTAGTTAACAGGTTGTTTAAAGTCCGGCCCGCGGGCCGAATGGTGCCCGCGTTAAACTTTTGACTGTTCTGATGCCTCATCTAAAAAATTATTTGATCTGCGGATTTTTATTATTAAGACAATTCATTTATAGGAATAGAATGACTTATGCGCTTTTAAAAAGTATAAAATACGAAGGTAACAAATAATGACAAGCATCGCTGACCTTTTATTGTTCACCAACGCCGACATTGATTTTTTAAAAGCCGATAAAACTTTGTGCTGTCATTAGTATACAATTCGATGAGGTCCAAAGGCAAAATTGTTGTCGTAATTATTTAAAAAATTATTTAATTTAAATAAATAATTAATTATTTTGCATATTGGAAATGGAAATAGGCCTAAGGGTGACATTGGTGTATTCAATATTTTAAGGACATTATTTACATCACTTTTTTTTCACAAACATTTTTGCTCTAGTCATATTTCAACTAATTTTATTTATTTTAAGGCACGGAGTATAAAATACACATTTATAAATTCTAATTAATTTCTGACTATAAAATAAGATCACGTTTAAGTCTCTATTATCGCTACATAATTATTTCCCTTTTTTCACACACGGTATCAATTTTACTAGTGTTAAAAAGTAACACAACAAAAATTTTATTTTTTAAAAATCATCAAATCATAAAAATAAGTATAAGCCCGTAAATCAGTCTTAAGTTATGCCATTTTTATAGTTCTTATCTTAATCCTGCCCAACATACTTTTACTTCATGTTAAACGGCCCTCTTTGCAGACGGTTTGGGCATCCCTGGGATTAGCTCGTGTCAAAGAGGCCTTCGATTAATATTTAGCATACTGTAGAGAAGCCATTGATTAAAACAAAGTGTGGGAAGGCCTTGTTCGTACGTGTAGGGGGAAGCAATGATATAGGGGAGTGATGGCGAAACTAAGGAACGCGTGCCACTGTCGGCACGCGACTAAAATATTACTTCTTTAATCAATAATAACAATAAAATGATACTTTGTGATTTAACTAAGTATTTTAGTCTGTCCTTGCACGTTTCGCTTGGTTAATTATCGTATAAGATTTTCATATACAACCGAAGAAATGATACAGAGTTATTGACCCAATTTATGGCGTTTATTTTTTTTTGGCCAATTATTATTATAATATTAAATATTACATGGCAAAGAATACGCCAAAGTTCAAGCAGCTAATGTTTGCTAAACGAATTCAAATTTATTGAAGAGTGTCAGTGAGTTTTAATTAGATTCCAGTTTTCAGCACTAAGCATTTTGAGGTTACCTATGAATACTCTAATTGAGTATCTTAAACTGAATTTACAAATATAATAAAAAAACATGCAATTTGATAAGATAGCAAAACTCGAAGCTTAGTAAGGAAACAAAGCTTATTCACATGCGCCCCCGACAATATAAGTCCAATAAAAGCCGAAAAGGAACATACAAAAGCTAAGTTATAGGATTAGCAAAGAGATGTCAGTGTTAGCGGTCAACTTCCAATGTACTGAACAAGCAAATGCGAGGCTCAGTCAAAATGGCAGAAAAAATGTTTTGCGATATAAAACATTCGGAAGACAAATGAATGTTTTTGAAAGAGATTTTACAAAGTGGGAGTGGGGTGGGAACAGCTGAAATATTTTTCAAATTACAAGATGCGTCTAGAAAATTCTACACAAATTTGCACACAATCCTTCAAGTCATGAAGAAATCTACAAGGAAATTTCGAGCACCATGGCAACTACAAGGGATAATTTTAATGAACGACTTCTACAGTTTTGTCAGATAGAAACAACCATATATTTACTTACTTCTGATGATAAATTTAAGTTTGAAGAACTCAATCTTTCTTCCTTACAATTGTTAGATCTCGAAAATATGAAAACTGTGTTTTTGAAATTTCAAGAAAGTTCCAAGTGGAAAATAAATTCTCTGATCTGTGTGCAATACTTGAGAAGACGGAGTCTAGTGATCACACAGGAAAGTGCAATTGTTGATAATGAAAATGAAATCTTTAAAGTGTGGAATTCCCTGCCAAATACGTTTAAATAAATGAATGAAAACACTTGAGAGTGCCATTCTTACTTTGTTTGGATCATCTTATGCGTGTGAACAGATGTTTTCAGCTTTGAATTATATCAAATATGACACAAGAAACAGACTAACAGAAAACCTGAGTACTGTATGTGTCACTGACAGATAACCTGAGTACTTTATGTGTTACTGACAGATAACCAGAGTACTGTATGTGTCACTGACCGATTACCTGAGTACTGTATGTGTTACTGACACAACCTGAGTACTGTATGTGTCACTGACCGATTACCTGAGTACTGTATGTGTTACTGACAGATAACCTGAGTACTGTATGTGTTACTGACACAACCTGAGTGTTGTATGTGTTACTGACAGATAACCTGAGTGTTGTATGTGTTACTGACATAACCAGAGTACTGTATGTGTTACTGACAGATAACATGAGTGCTGTATGTGTTACTGACAGATAACCTGAGTGATGCATGTGTTCAGTTCACATTAATGAAATATGAGCCACGATTTGACGAAATATATGTATGTATAATGCAGCGAACATCCCATTAAGTACGCCAAACTTCCATCACTGGTAAAAGGCATGTTAATCAAACATTTGTGATGTCGTATTAAATCAAAATAACACCTTCAAACTTATTTGTGCTTTCGTATGACGACGTAATCAGATTTCAGCCATATTGCATCGTCATGTGACATTTTAAAAGAAAGCGACAAAGTCTGCAAGAGTAATTTTTTAATTTTTTAAAATCAAAAGTTGTTAATCGTTTTTAAAATCCGGTGGTGTATGGGCGATACAACCCCCCCCCCCCGAAACACACACATACACATAGACACACGTACACTAAAGAGCCAGAACATGAAAATGCTTTTAGCGCCCAGAGAAAATAATGCCTTTTACATCTGACCAATCAACACGACTGACTTGAGGGTTGTGCTCCACTCCTCCCCATTACACACAGACATAATTATATCTTTAAGTCTGCTTAATAGACATACTGAACATTCGCAAACTTTTTTTTGGGGTGGGGGTGGGGGGTGGTTAACAAAGCCGGTGAAGCGTTGGCAGGATTCAAGAGGTTCGAATGATTGGCCGTGACCGTGCGTGTAGAAACCTGTTGAAACCCATCCTGAGATTCTCAGTTGGAATGGTCACAATTAAAGATAACACTTCTTCTTTGACGACGTCTTCAGGTAACACAGAAACAACACACACCCCCACACAAAGCCAGACAAATACAGACACACACAACAGCTGTGGCGATCCTTGGCCTTGATTTTTACATGACAATATCTACATTCCAGTAACAACAACTTTTCTTTTCAGATCAGAATCCAAATGATTGCTCCCGACTGTTGGCCCATTATAACATGTCTGAAATCTAGTGATATTTAACTGCCCCATCAACACATAACATTTATGTCTACAGTTTGCTTAAAACTATAGCTGTACCATATTCATATTTGTGAAATCCAATCGGAGCCGGATTTTACCGGATTTATGAAGTGAAATCCGACCGGAACTGGATTTATGATTTACAAAAATAAAATAAAATAAAATAACGTACTACTGGATCACTTGACTTAGGTGAACGGAGTCACTCGATTGTTCCTTAATGCAGTTCTTTACTTTAGACTTGACAATGATGACACATACTCATTAAATCGCTTAAATGTAAAATAAATAAATCTACATTAAAATCAGAAATTTTCAGTTACATGTTCAAGATGAAACATAATGCATAAGGACATAATGGAAAATTTCATCCAAGTGCCTAAAACTTTAATGCGTCATGTGACTTAATTTGATTGCTAACTGATTTAAAAATTTACACTGATTTTTTAAAATATTTTAAAGTTGAATATTAAGTTAAAATAAAACTTGCAATATGTTAATTACAAATCCTGATTTTAAAAAAAAGCTTTAAAAATAATAATTGTAATAAGTTTTCGAATATAATTTTTTTACAACTCATTGGACCTTTATGTAACATGCCTTAAAATAACACTTGAGAAATGAGACAGAAATATTTTCCATTGTTAATATGAAGTTTTTTTTCCATCGTATGCATAATTTTGATTTCAATTTTAGTGTTGCTTTAAAGAAAAAAAATTTAGTTCAGAATATTGTTATTTTTTAATGTCTTTAAGACAGGGGAATTAACTCAATAGAAAAAAGTCAATTGTCTGTTTTTGTTACTTCCCTTGATAGTTTCAGCTTAATGACGGCACATCTTTATTTTTAGCTTTAATCAAAATTATCGATTATATAATGGGCAATTTTTCAAAAGTTAACGATTAAATTTAAATTAATCGATAACAGCCTTATTTAATACATTCATTCGGTAATTTTGTCAGTCAGTCTTCATTATGGCTGTAATGTTGAACTCTCAGAGTAAATGAGGGACGAATTGTATTTCACGAAAATCAACGTCTCCACATATTGTGGTAAAAGTCTACTGCGTGGTCTGTGATGTCTCGTGCACTACTGAACAGCCTTCCGATCTCACACTTGTAGGTGGTGGTGCAAGAAATGCCTACGGTAATCTAGCCATGAAACTGGTCCAATGCATGCCCCTATGAAACTGGTCCCATGCCACCATGAAACTGGTCCCATGCCACCACGAAACTGGTCCCATGCCACCACGAAACTGGTCCCATGCCACCACGAAACCGGTCCCATGCCACCACGAAACTGGTCCCATGCCACCATGAAACTGGTCCCATGCCACCATGAAACTGGTCCCATGCCACCATGAAACTGGTCCAATGCCCGAAGAAATGACTGCTGGGTACTGCCGCTTGCTTTGTCCCAGGTTCATCATAGATCTGGTCGCCAATACAATGGCCTAAAGTGATGCTTTCTTTTCTTCCATCGTTTGGCCATAGCTTTTCCTACCCATTGATCAATGTTGAGAATCTTTGGATCAATCTGATCATTCACGCGATAACAGTTTGTCACACAACTTACATTACGGTCGCTGAATCATCGTCTTTAACCTTTAAGTAAATGCAAACGGCACTGTATGATTTAGATTTGGATGTCATTTTAAAATAAAATTTATTTTATGGGCAAGACCAAAGAAATTTACGAAAATAAGAAATATTCAAGTCCAACAAACTCATCAAGTAATCATACAAATTAGTACTGCGATAAAGCTTTGACGTAGTGTGATTCTTTGTTGTTTTTTCTTTCCTTTATATCTTTATTGTACTGACGAAGGCATTCGCGGAAACGTATACTTTAGTATCTGAATGAAGCCTCACGCTAAATGTTATCTGATAGAAGCCTCACTCTATATGTTATCTGAAAGAAGACTCACTCTATATGTTATCTGAAAGAAGCCTCACTCTAAATGTTATCTGAAAGAAGCCTCACTCTTAATGTTATCTAAAAGAAGCTGTGTCGTGGCTGCTGAAGCGTTAAGAGCTTACAGCAGGCCCGCGCATGTGCAGTTAAAACTGTATATGTAAGGAGATCAATAAATGGTCGATCAATAACAACAAAAAATGTCATAGATTTCAACAGGGCAATGTGTTGATGGTCGGGTTTTAAGACCCGGTCAGAAACTGTAGTGTAGTCAATAGTGATACTTTTTAAAAAAAAAAGGGGGGGGGGTGCTATTCTATATGCAAAATTAGATTGGGGAGCGCTTGGTGGGGAGTCAGCGTCAGCAATCAATGTAACCGGGTTGGTGGTGGGGGAAAGGGGTTTTAGAAGAGACAAGCCAGTGGATGTAACAGTGAGCATAACATTGATGGGTTACAGGAGTTACGTGTAAGGAAGGTGTTGGGAAGGTGAAGAAAGGTGTAAATAATAAGGTGTACAGAAGTTGTAAAGTAGGTGTAAGGTAGGTGTCAAAAGGTGTAAGACAGGTGTAAGAAGATCCGGGGAAGGTGTATGGGAGGTGTGGGAAGGTGGAAAGGAAGGTGAAGGAAGGCATAAGAAAAGTGAAAGGAAGATATAAGGTGGGTGTAAGGGAGATATAAGGTGGGTGTAAGGAAGGTGAAAGTAGTTGTAAGGTAGGTGAAATAAAGTGTAAGGAAGGTGAAAGTTGTTGTAAGGAAGGTTAAGGAAGGTGAATGCAGGTGTAAGGAAGATGAAAGTAGTTGTAAGGAAGGTGAAATAAAGTGTAAGGAAGGTGAAAGTTGTTGTAAGGAAGGTTAAGGAAGGTGAAGGCAGGTGTAAGGAAGATGAAAGTAGTTGTAAGGAAGGTGAAATAAAGTGTAAGGAAAGTGAAAGTTGTTGTAAGGAAGGTGAAGGCAGGTGTAAGGAAGGTGAAGGTAGTTGTAAGGAAGGTGAAGGTAGTTGTAAGGAAGGTGAAACAAAGTGTAAGGAAGGTGAAGGCAGGTGTAAGCAAGTTGAAGGCAGGTAAGGAAGGTGAAGGTAGGTGTAAGGAAGGTGAAGGCAGGTGTAAGGAAGGTGAAGGTAGGTGTAAGGAAGGTGAAGGCAGGTGTAAGGAAGATTAAGGTAGTTGTAATGAAGTTGAAGGCAAGTGTAAGGAAGGTGAAGGCAGGTGTAAGGAAGGTGAAGGTAGGTGTAAGGAAGGTGTAAGGAAGATTAAAGTAGTTGTAATGAAGTTGAAGGCAAGTGTAAGGAAGGTTTAAAGCAGGTGTAAGGCAGGTGTAATGAAAGTGTAAGGACCTCCTATAGTAAATGTCAACGGTGTAGGCCTACCAATGTTCACAATGGACTAAATGCTTGGACGCGCCAACTAATGTCAAGTTACCATGCAGTGGCGCTGTGGAGTTGACTAGGGGTGAGGGCGTCACGGCTATAGCTGGAAATATAGGTTAGGATGTCGAGCAAATCCAGGGGCGTAGCCATAGTTAGGATACTTAGCGCCCGGTGGACTGACTATAAAATGTAGCGCGAGCCATCTTTTGGTTAATATCTACCATTGTTTACTACACCCCTTCAATCAACAACCTTAACCGCCCATACATTCTACATGACAACTTTGATCGCAGTTTGACATGAAACAAATCAATCATTTAAAACAGGGCTCTCCAAACTTTTCTGCCGAAGGGCCGCATTAACTGTAGAACAGCAGTTAGGGGGCCGACCACTAACCCCAACTACTAAGTCTTGTTGTAAACTACAGGTAAAAATAGTATCTTCTTAAGGAGATAAAAGGTCTCCGGGGGCCGGATGAGAGGGCCTCACGACCCGCATCTGGCCCGCGGGCCGTAGTTTGGAGACCACTGATTTAAAAGAAATGCACGCGGGGGAAGGGGGTGCGGCGACGCGAGAAAAGAACTTTTTAAAGACGACCAAACAGCTGTTAATCTGGACCACTCTGTACTAAGGTTTAATTGCAATTTTATATGTACGTGTACACACTATTGATACAGGTACGTTTTGTTTATTCTAACATAACGGTTAGCGAATAAAGACTTCCGTTGGGGGTTTCGTGACTTTGCTTTGTGTCAGCTGTTTTCTTCAGGGGCTCTCAACCATTTTATTCTCATGGGAGTTATTGTAACCATGCAGTCTATGCTGCCGGGCTCTGGGGTGAAGAGGGAACCCTTGAAAGAATTTAAGAAACAATCTCAATGATTAGCCGCTATCCCTGGTCGTTGTCGTGCCCCAGCTGATGGACATCGTCCACTTTATTGAGACCGTCACTGGCCGAGGCCAAGGAACACAGATGTCTTTGTTTTAACATGAGATAAAAAAGACTTCTCTCTTTTGTTACAGAAATCATTTACCTTAAATGTTGGTGACTTTACCAGAGATAAGCGGCTCACTGCCCCAACGCCGAGCCGTTGTTACGCCTCTGATTTACCACGCAGCGACTCAATGTGAATTCACCGCTGAAACACACCTGTAACGGTGCCTGGTAAACGGACGTCTATAAAGTACGTCACGCTATTTTTGACCATTTAACTGCCCCCACCCCTGTTACAAACTGTCATAAATCTCGGACCCCCGCCCCAAAGTTTGTCAAACGTTAGAACAAAAATACATATTTCATTTTAACTAATTAAAATTTAATATAAAACACCGTGACGTCACACTTGACCGCGCCCCCCTCCCCCGTCACAAACTGTCACACTTTCTTACACCCCCTCCCCCCTCTGGAGCTGACGTACTTTATGCATGGACAGCCCCTAAAGTCATACATTGAAAACTCCTGTATATTTGCCTGAGATAAATGTGGATTGGCTGCTCAAAGCCTGATATTAAATCCGTGTATAGACTTGGTGTGTCGTTTAATTTGCTAGTGCCAGTGCTACCTACAACTACTTTACTCACCTACAACATCGTTACTCACCTACAACATCGTTACTCACCTACAACATCGTTACTCACCTACAACATCGTCAATCACCTACAACATCGTCACTCACCTACACCATCATATTCATTACTCACCTACAACATCGTTACTCACCTACAACATCGTCACTCACCTACAACATCATATTCATTACTCACCTACAACATCGTTACTCACCTACAACATCGTCACTCACCTACAACATCGTCACTCACCTACAACATCGTCACTCACCTACAACATCGTCACTCACCTACAACATCGTTACTCACCTACAACATCGTCACTCACCTACAACATCGTTACTCACCTACAACATCGTTACTCACCTACAACATCGTCACTCACCTACAACATCGTTACTCACCTAGAACATCGTTACTCACCTACAACATCGTCACTCACCTACAACATCGTTACTCACTTACAACATCATTACTCACCTACAACATCGTTATCTGATAGAGAAGCCACACTGACGTCACCATTCTTGCCCTCCACAGTATCTCCGAACAAGCTCACTAAAGCCATGGCTCTCTGACTCTGACTGTAATAGTAATCCACTAGAAACTCACTTCCGCAGCTATAGGGTGACGATTACTAAACGCGACCTAATGTATTGGTTCACAGACCTAACACACACGGACAGATTAGACCAAATGCCGTGAAGAATGAATGACTCGACTCAGCAAGTCGTGTGCAGTACGCTAAGTTTTCTTGTCTATTTACGCTGTGTAATGGTCACGTGACTGGGCTATTTTTAGCACGGTGCCGACGATTCGCCCAGCTGTTTAAAAAAAAAAAAGGCCGTTGAGAAAATATCCTGGTAAATAGACACTTAAGATTTGGCGTTAATTCCCTTTGGTTTTTCCCCACAGTTTATGTTACGATTATGGGTCTTTATGTACCCTAGCTGGTACGGGCACATTTTCTTATATTCTTATTCATGTCCCTGTTTTTAATGTTCGTTTTTGAAAAATTATGTATGTGGCCCCCTCATTGTTTACGTGCGTGTTTGTATGCGTACGCTCCTATAATTTATCATTATTATTGTTATTATTGCTACCCCACCCCAACCCTCATGTTGGCATGGCTTTAGTTCTCTACCCATACGGCGGTCCGTCTATTACACACGTAAGACTCGTTGCAGTTGTGTTATTTGGTCTGTGTGACGTAAGGAAAAAAAAAAGCTCGCATTATTTGTGGGGGGGGGGGGTGAGGGGTGAAGTTTTTTTTACCTCTACTCCCGCTATCACTTAACTACCCGTCATTGGAATCCAAAAAAAGACTTTTAAAAATTAATTTTTTTATAAATCCATTATATGAAAAAAAAAGTTTTTAAAAAGTTGCCCTTTGTTTTTTTAAACAATTAAAATGTCTATAGCTTGTAATGGAGTAATGTCTATAGCTTGTAATGGAGTAATGTCTATAGCTTGTAATGGAGTAATGGAGTAATGTCTATAGCTTGTAATGGAGTAATGTCTATAGCTTGTAATGGAGTAATGTCTATAGCTTGTAATGGAGTAATGACTATAGCTTGTAATGGAGTAATGTCTATAGCTTGTAATGGAGTAATGTCTATAGCTTGTAATGGAGTAATGTCTATAGCTTGTAATGGAGTAATGAGTAATGTCTAAAGCTTGTAATGGAGTAATGTCTATAGCTTGTAATGGAGTAATGCCTATAGCTTGTTATGGAGTAATGTCTATAGCTTGTAATGGAGTAATGTCTAAAGCTTGTAATGGAGTAATGTCTATAGCTTGTAATGGAGTAATGTCTATAGCTTGTAATGGAGTAATGAGTAATGTCTATAGATTGTAATGGAGTAATGAGTAATGTCTATAGATTGTAATGGAGTAATGTCTATAACTTATAATGGAGTAATGGCTATAGATTGTAATGGAGTAATGTATATAACTTATAATGGAGTAATGGCTATAGATTGTAATGGAGTAATGAGTAATGTCTATAGATTGTAATGGAGTAATGTCTATAACTTATAATGGAGTAATGTCTATAACTTATAATGGAGTAATGTATAGAGCTTGTAATGGAGTAATGTCTATAACTTGTAATGGAGTAATGAGTAATGTCTATAGATTGTAATGGAGTAATGAGTAATGTCTATAGATTGTAATGGAGTAATGAGTAATGTCTATAGATTGTAATGGAGTAATGTCTATAGATTGTAATGGAGTAATGTCTATAACTTATAATGGAGTAATGGCTATAGATTGTAATGGAGTAATGAGTAATGTCTATAGCTTGTAATGGAGGAATGTCTAAACAACATGCAGAGAGTAACGATGTCCCACAAAATTACAAAACGTTTTTGCTAACGTCATCTTTGTTGTCATTATGGCGTAAGAATCAGTACCGAAGTTGTTGACTGTAGTATGGAGTAGCGGCCCTTGGGTCAGGTGGCGTCTTGAGACACGGTTACTTGCTGATTACAGTGATGGGATGGGGGGGAGGGGTGCGCTGGGCGATACACGACTGTATCCAGGGAGTCTCACATAGAAGTAGAAAAATGATCAGGGAGTCTCACATAGAAAAACTGGTTAGGGAATAACTCATTGCTACATTTGTGTGGTCAGGTTTTTCCTTACGAAGTGGTGTGGTAGCTTGTTAATGAAGTGATGTGTGTTTGTGAAAGTGTGTGTGAATGTGTGTGTGTGTGAGTACGTGTGCATATATATATACATACATACATACATGTGTGTATGTACATGTGTGTGAACAGGTGCGTGTGTGTACACAAGCCAAATTAAAACCCCTGTCACAAAAAAACAACTGCCAACCCATGTCACACAAAAAAGAACTGCCAACCCCTGTCACACAAAAAGAACTGCCAACCCCTGTCACACAAAGGAACTGCCAACCCCTGTCACACATGACAAATTAAAACCCCTTTCACACAAAAAGAACTGCCTACCCCTGTCACACAAAAAGAACTGCCAACCCCTGTCACACAAAAAGAACTGCCAACCCCTGTCACACACAAAGAACTGCCAACCCCTGTCACACATGACAAATTAATACCCCTGTCACACAAAAAGAACTGCCAACCCCTGTCACACAAAAGAACTGCCAACCCCTGTCACACATGACAACTGCCAACCCCTGTCACACAAAACAATTCCCAACACCTGTCACAACCCATCACACATGACAACTGCCAACCCCTGTCACATTAAACAACTGCCAACCCCTGTAACACATGACAACTGCCAACCTCTGTCACACATGACAACTTCCAACCCCTGTCACACATGACAACTGCCAACCCCTGTCACATTAAACAACTGCCAACCCCTCTAACACAAAATATCTGCCAACCCCTGTCACACATGACAAATGCCAACCCATGTCACATAAAACAACTGCAAACCCCTGTCACACAAAACAACTGCCAACCCCTGTCACACATGACAACTGACAACCCCTGTAACATTAAACAAATGCCAACCACTGTCATATAAAACAACAGTCAACCCCTGTCACTCAAAATGTCACATAAAACAACTGCCATTTCCTGTCACAAAAAACAACTCCTCACTCCTGTCACATAAAATAACTTCCAACCCCTGTCACACAAAATAACTGCCAACCCCTGTCACCAAAAAAAACAACAGCCAACCCTTGTCACACGTTATAACTACCAACCCCTGTCACACAATACAATAGAATCCCCAGTGTCCGGTACAAGCTGGTTACCGATCTCACAGTTCTTTCCCCTGACATGGTTACTAACGTTCAGTTCACTCTCATTTCTTCTCTCAGCCACAGAACAAACAAAAACCTATCGATTAAATAAAAGCATTTATTGGATTGGTTGTTTGATTTTTAAAGTCGGTGGCTACAAGCACTACAGCACTGCTACTCAAACAATCATAGAACATTTATATAACATAGAGCAGTAGCATGCAATACAGATAGTGGCAGACTAGCCAGTCGGACGATGCCTGGTGGGCCTATTTGTTCTAAAGAATAATAACATTATTATGCACGTGAGAAGGGCGGCTTATAAATATTGCTCGGGCCGCTTTATAGCTCCAGTCCGCCACTGAATATAGAATTGTTTGTGATGTTGTGTGTGATGTTGGATGTAATGTTGTGTTGTTTGTTTGTGATCTTGTTTGTGATGGTGTATGTAATGCTATTTGTGGTTTTAAAATTATGATTTAAAAATATCTTAGGTTAGCCGCCACATCCCTTGTGGTCACCGCCCCCACCTAATTGGACTTGTGTACTGTGTTTGTATGTGAGTGGGGAGGGGGGCTGAAGATACCCAATGTTTACATCTTCGTACATGTGTGGTCAAGGAATGCAGAGCTGACAAGTTATACTGGTAAAAACTGTGGTATCAGGTCATGACAATAGTGGTGATATTTGTGGTCGTTGAACAAAATAAATACCATGAAAGATATCTACTTCTGAACTCTCCGAGGTGTTGATTAGTTTGACCAAGTTCTTGACTCGTTAGTTGATAACAATAACAGAACAAACTCAGTGGTGTATGGGGTCAGTGGTGTATGGGGTCAGTGGTGTATGGGGTCAGTGGTGTATGGGATCAGTGGTGTATGGGGTCAGTGGTGTATGGGGTCAGTGGTGTATGGGGTCAGTGGTGTATGGGGTATGTGGTGTATGGGATCAGTGGTGTATGGGGTCAGTGGTGTATGGGGTCAGTGGTGTATGGGGTCAGTTGTTAAAAAAATAAATTAATGAATTCAAACTGCTATGATTCAAGTTTATTAAGATATTTAGCCTGGAAGTTACCATGCTACTAGAATTAATGAAAAATTAATGACGATCAATAATGGCTGGATATCGAAGTTAGCAGTGCGCTCACCTCACAAGCTGAGGGGCGAGGGATCGAGCCCACGTAAAGCCACATTAAGAATGATGAATGACTATCGCTAAAAAAAAAGTCCTTCGCTGACCTGGAGAGGAGATGGGCGCCGCCTAGGTCTACCAAGCCCTGAGAAAGTTCTAATGGAAACAAAAGAACCCGTTACGACCACAAGGTTAAGCGACACAAAAAGAGAAAAAAGATATAAAATACTCACCTATAGCAATTTTGGCTATTGAGTTTGTTATGACTGTCAAAACTGATACCTTTTTGATTCTGCCAAAAATTGCTTAGTGTCCTTAGTATTAATTTCTAATAAAAATTATATTTTCTTTATATCATAAAAAAAAATTTAAAAAAAAAAAAACGCGGAGAGGGGTGGGGGCGGCACATCCTTGGTTCTGCCTTCAAAATAAGGGGTGAGACTGCAAATCACGGTACACTCGCCCCACATGGGATGAATGTGGTGTTCGCTTTGACCACCTAGGCGTTTTGCCCCACCCACTCTCTGCTTTCCTATATAAACTCGCTCTGTCATCTCTCAGCTTTACTTTCTTCGATTCTTTGGATTTCACCGCAGCTAAGTTTCTTAATTTAATTTTTAATTTTTGTTTTCTTTGTGTATTGTATGTCCGTTGAAAAAGGCTCTTTGCCGAAATGTTCGCTGTTTTGTTACGTCCTGTCAGGCTAACCCTTACCTTGTTTACGTCTTTTCCATTTAAGTTCTGCCTTCAGCTGCACATACCTACTATACACCTCTGTCTAATTTGATGTGTTGAATTCAATGAACTCAGTTTCAAAATTGCTCACAGACATTTTTCCAAACATTGGTGTCAAGCAAGCGAAAAAAACTTATGTGCATAAAAAATTCTATTTTTCTACATATACAATTTAAATATATACTGTTAAAATATTTTCTTTCAATATAAACTGGTAAAATATTTTCTTTCAACATATACCATTTAAATATTTACTGGTAAATTCTTTTTTCTACAAATACAATTTGAATATGTACTGTTACAATCTTTTCTTTCAACATATGCTACTTAAATATATACTGGTAAATTCTTTTTTTAAAAACATTTACCATTTGAATATATACTGGTATCTAAAACTTTGTTCTATGTTCTACATATATCATTTAAATATTGTAGGATATCAGCTTCGGGGTTATTGTTTAGTTCTACCACGGCTCTCGTTCCAAGCAATAACATCAACAGCCACTCAGCAAGATAGTTGATAGTTCTTTTATTTAGTGCACACGTTTCTCATCTGGCCGCCACCAAGTTTCTACTGGACCACCCTCCTACGGACCACCCTCCCACGGGACCACCCTCATACTGGACCACCCTCCTACTCCGCACCCTTACTTCGACTCGCTGACTACATGGCTTAGTACATCGTGGCTCCCTCGCTTCTCCTTCCTAAGGTCCAACAATTCCCTGCCCTTGTATTGTCCACGCTGCCTACCCTGTATTTAACCGCCACTTTCCTTGCTGGCGTCACACACGTATCCTACGAAGTGATAAATGACTATGCGAGTTTCTGATTGGTTAAAATTTATTTAGTTTATGCTAATCTACAAACTTTCCCACTAAGCTATTTAGGTCGCTGAAATACAATATTTGTTTCTACCCCGACTTAGACCCTGGGTCCCTCAAGGGACAAATTTCCCGCAACCCTTACCTCCACGCGACACGTCCGGTTACTCCATTGTCTTGCCCCCAAAAGTTGAAATACATTCTCCGAAAGATCTGTCCCCTGGTGATATGGGATTGGTACCCTTACACGGTTAAAAACAATATATACTGTAACCTCCATTCACATGGAAATCAGAAGCTTGTATATAAAAAGCTTAGGTTTACATAAAGGTTAAAAATAGTCTCAAACTGTGTTGCTTGTCTTATTCTTACTTTTAGTAAGTAAAGTAACATGCTCTAAACTAAAAATAAATAAATATTGCAACATACTTTACTGAAGTATAGTCTACTACTGGTTTAATTCTGTGAAATTATTGTGATTAGATATTTTATTGATTTAAATTTATGAAGATACCTTATTACGTAATTATTTAATGATAAAAGATCATTTGCAAATGTTTTCTATTCATTTTAAAAATTATTTAAGTTTAAGTATATTTTAAGGAATACATTTTGTTTTAAAGATGGTGATAATTTTACATTTTCCATGCAAAATGGCTAATTTTAAAAATATTTCTTTAGCTAACTTTCCAACAATTTCATATCTTGTAATATCATTTACAATGAAAACATTAATAAGCTGTGTGTCATGTAAAATTTTAAAATTTATTTTAAATTCCAGAGTGATTTTTAAACATTGCTTTAAGAAATAATGTTGTTTGTGGTAATTTTTTAAAAAAAAATCTTACCCTGAGAGAGTGATGTTATGAATTCAATTTCTTTTCATTTGATCATAAATATGATATATTGTTGAAAGAAATATTATTTAAAAAATATAATTATTTCATTCAATATCAAAATGATCATTGTACTCTAGGTATTGAAGATTAACATAGTTTAAACTGGACTAGACCTATAGAATTTCAAATAATTTTTTTTTAAAAATCGCATTGTCGTCGTTGAGTTAAATCTCTGAAATTGTAGTTATTACTGCCAACACAAATTGACATTAAAAGTTAACTGAATGGATTATAATGAGATTAAGACAAAGCAAACTGCTAATCCTTGAGTGGATTATAATCAGAATGTGGAAACAATAACTTCTTATCATTGTAATATACTGCATATGTATAGACAGTTTATGGACCCATTAAAATTATATTGAACCAATACAATCGCTAAAACGTTTTATTTTATTCATTTAAAAAAAAATAATTTGACATAAATATATAAAAAATAAAATATTGTAACAATGACAATTATAAAACAGCAGAAAAAATATAAGGAAGTCTCAATATACAGAGAAAATCTGATGATGATTTATCACATGGAAACATTTTCTTTGAATAAGACAATAGTGATATTTCATACAATCTCCAAAACATGATTTTTTCTTTAACGAATGTGAACATCTACTTTAAATAATGTTAATAATAAAAATAATTTTTTAAATAATATGTATCATATGGTGTTAATGTCTTCTCATTTTCCTTGTGATGTGATGTTGATGTAAATATATATATATATATATATATATCAATTTTTTAAAATTTGGTGAGACATTTTATGTCACATTTGTCATGGTTGTGTGTGTGTGGTTAGGGGTGGGAATGGGTCCATACTTCCAGATTGAGAGACAATCAGTTCAACCCAGCCAATCAAACGAGTTGTTATTTTAGTTAAACATAAACTGTATGTAAGAAAGGCTCTCATTGGTAAATTGTTTTGTTTAAGTGATTGAACAACATTTTTACAGAAATAAATTATTCATAAAACTATGAGGTTAAAAATACTTAATTCTGTCTATGAGGGTAAGATTACTTGTCTTAACAACAATACATCTGTCCCCTTGTGGCTGGAGTTGGATAGATTATGAATCACAGACTTTTAGCAACATATATTTTCTTGTATTTAGCCAATAAATCCTGCTACCAAATATTTGATGTGTGCTGTGAGCAGAACAAGATGAGATCAGAGTTTACACAAATAGTTTAACACAGCCTTCAAAATATGTCTTAAATATTAACATAACAAGTGTTGGACATTTTTTGGTGTTACAAAAGCTTTAAGGGAGATAAGAAATAAAGTAGTGGAATAAACGTAAACGATAATTTTTAATGGGAATTAGAAATTGTATGGTTTAAAAACCAAAGAGAAAGATTGGAGTGGGGACCCCTAACGTTTGTTGGTCAGTGTGCAAAGTATAAAAATATCATGTGCAAAGATGTACAGCATCCATTTTTTGGGGTATTTTTTTTTTTACAAAATTTGCTATGCAGTAATTCTAAACTGTTGTGCGGCGTCAGTAAACTATCTGAGAATCCATGCAGCCGCACAGCTAAAATTGGATATTGCTGGTGACATCACACAAGTGTTTCATTAACTGTCGTCCTAGAGTAACAAACATAATTTCGTCTCTTATCTTCGTCTTCACTTCTTCCATGGGAATGCCTCCCCTTCGCTGTCCTCTGTCACGATGTCGTTGCCATCATCTGAGATAGTGCTTCCATCTTTGGGGTCCACGAGCACCAAGGTGGGGATCCCACTAATACTGTACTCCTCAGCAAGAGATTCCTCATTTGGAAAAGTAAGTAATTGAGGTAAGTTCAAGTTAAACAATTTTATGGTGTGATTGTAGCAGTACTTTGTTCCTAACACGACTAAAAGGGACATATAACCTCCCCCCCCCCCACCCACCAACCCTTCTCCGACACAGCCATGCCAAGACAAGGGATGATCCAAAACCTGAAACCTCTAATACAGGCCTGTTCCCTAGTTACAGTCCCTGACCTGACCTACTTACCTTACGAGCCCTGTCAGGGTATGGCAGCAGCAGCCAGGGCATGGAATCGTAATACTCCTTACAGGACTCCTGGTCCCTGTCCGAGCTGACGAAGACGACCTCGAACTTCCTGCCTGCTGCTTTCAGCTTTTTGTAGAAGTCGCTGAGAACCGGGGTGAAGCCTCTACATGGGGGGCACCAGTGGGCAGAGAAGTAAATACCTGGGAACAGATGGCAGAAAGGTTTATTTAGTTGCTTGGTTTTTAATGGGTACATAGAAACATTGTAGTCATTGTAGTCCAACAAGACTACATGAACGACAAGCCTACACGCACAAAAACAATCCTACATGTATAACAAGCCTACATGCACAAAAACAATCCTACATGTATAACAGCTTACACGCACAAAAACAATCCTGCATGTATAAAAAACCTACACGCACAAAAACAATCCTACATGTATAACAAGCCTACACGCACAAAAACAATCCTACATGTATAACAAGCCTACATGCACAGAAACAATCCTACATGTACAAAAATATATGTACAGCAACAATCCTACATGTACAACAAGCCTACATGTACAAAAACAATCCTACATGTACAACAAGCCTACATGTACAAAAACAATCATACATGTACAACAAACCTACATGTACAAAAACAATCCTACATGTACAACAAGCCTACATGTACAAAAACAATCCTATATGTACAACAAGCCTACATGTACAAAAACAATCCTACATGTACAACAAGCCTACATGTACAAAAACAATCCTACATATACAACAAGCCTACATGTACAAAAACAATCCTACATGTACAACAAGCCTACATGTACAAAAACAATCCTACATGTATTTCTAGCTTACGCGTACAACAAAAAGCCTAGATTTACAACAAGCCTACGTGTACAACAAGCTTACGTGTACAACGACCCACATGTACAATAATCCTATGTGTACCGCAAACCTACATGTACAACAATCCAAGTAGTGGATTGCAATACACCATGGTGGGCCGCAGCAATAATCAATTACTTCTTTCCACCTCGTCCTAATCCACTTTCTTGTCAAAACAAAGGCCACGCCACCAATGTCACCTACAACATCATTACTCACCTACAACAACGACACTCACCTACAACATCATTACTCACCTACAACATCATTACTCACCTACAACATCATTACTCACCTACAACAACGACACTCACCTACAACATCATTACTCACCTACAACAACGACACTCACCTACAACATCATTACTCACCTACAAAAACGACACTCACCTACAACAACGACACTCACCTACAACAACGACACTCACCTACAACAACGACACTCACCTACAACATCATTACTCACCTACAACATCATTACTCACCTACAACAACGACACTCACCTACAACAACGACACTCACCTACAACATCATTACTCACCTACAACAACGACACTCACCTACAACATCATTACTCACCTACATCATTACTCACCTACAACATCATTACTCACCTACAACAACGACACTCACCTACAACAACGACACTCACCTACAACATCATTACTTACCTACAACATCATTACTCACCTACAACAACGACACTCACCTACAACAACGACACTCACCTACAACATCATTACTCAACTACAACATCATTACTCATCTACAACATCATTACTCACCTACAACATCATTACTCACTTACAACAATGACACTCACCTACAACAACGACACTCACCTACAACATCATTACTCACCTACAACAACGACACTCACCTACAACATCATTACTCACCTACAACAACGACACTCACCTACAACAACGACACTCATCTACAACATCATTACTCACCTACAACAACGACACTCACCTACAACATCATTACTCACCTACAACAACGACACTCACCTACAACATCATTACTCACCTACAACATCATTACTCACCTACAACAACGACACTCACCTACTACATCATTACTCACCTACAACATCATTACTCACCTACAACAACGACACTCACCTACAACATCATTACTCACGTACAACATCATTACTCACCTACAACATCGTTACTCACCTACAACATCATTACTCACCTACAACATCGTTATCTGAGAGAGTAGCCACGCTGACTTCACCATTCTTGCCCTCCACAGTATCGCCTAACAAGCTCACTAAAGCCATGGCTCTCTGACTCTGACTGTAATAGTAATCCACTTTAAACGCACTGTCTCAGCTATAGGGCGACGATCACTAATCTTGACCTAATGGGCCTGTGTTTACAGTCCAGCGTGACCTAATTGGCCAGTGTTCACAGTTCAAACACGCACGGACACATTAGACCAAATGCCGTGAAAATGAATGACTCGATTCAGCAAGTCTCGTGCTCTTGTCTATTTACGCTGTGTAATGGTCACGTGACTGGGTTATGTGTAGCATGGTGCCACCGATTCGTTGAGCTGTATGAACGGACCTCGTCAATAGTAGACACCTAGTATTTGACGTTATTTCCCTTTGGTGTATCCACAATTTATTTTTTGGGACTTCATGCACCCCGGCTTGCGTGGGAACCCCTGCTTGTGAGGGCACACCCAACTTGTTTGGGAACCCCTGAGTGTGAGGGAACACCCAACTTGTTTGGGAACCCCTGCTTGTGAGGGCCCACCCTAACTGTTTGGGACCCCCTGCTTGTATTGGGCACCCCAGCTTGTATTGGGCACCCCAGCTTGTATTGGGCACCCCGGCTTGTGAGGGCACCCCCAGCTTGTTTGGGAACCCCTGCTTGTGAGGGCACACCTACTTATGCAGGAACCCCAGCTTGTATTGGGCACCCCGGCTTGTGCGGGAACTTTGAACTCTGGTGGTATAATTTTTATTTTAAAAAATCAGTTTGTGTTGCTGTCTTGTTCTTACTTTTAGGACAAGTAACATGCTCATACATTTAAAAAACACCAAGAAATATTGCAACATAATTTACTGGAGTATAATACTGGTATAATAATTCTGTGAATCTAGTTAAATCATTAAACCTTGAAACACTGGAGGATAGAAGAACCAAGAGTAAATTAGTAATTATACATAAGGCAATTAATTCTAATTTAGAAATACAACACAAAGATAAATTAATACAACCCTCAAATAGACATAAAGATAAAAAATCATGTTAAGCCTGGTCCCTATTGGAATTCAGGATGTGTTAGCGCATTTTCGTATTATGTATCAGTACTTATGTTAGATATCAGCATTATGTAGTTATCAGTAATTGTGTTTAGATTTTAGACATATTTTTATGAATTTTCTTGTGTAATGAATATACCTGACATTTTTTTAAATTTAAAAGTCATTTCTTTACATTTTAAATTTTTTTATTTTCTCTTTATTCTAACTACAAGTCACCACAAATGATGACGCAAAACTCTCTAAACTTTTACACATATTCTAATGACGTCAACTAAAAAAAAAAAAAACTAATTCGCACCACTCTTCAATGCTTGAAAAACTATGTATTGGACTTCCGGCATTGGCGGCCGTTCCCTGCGCTAGTGTTACCTCTCGATTCGAAATATTTTTTACCACGTTTTTTTTACCACGTTTTTTTTTATTATTACCACGTTTTTCTTAGTTTGCTTTCTTGTCTGGATGTTTGTCTTTCCGGGGCAAAAATTGAATTCCTTTTTTGAACCACTTCTGATCATCCAATTTTGATGAAATTTTGCATGCATACTTGATTCACATGACAATTTAATATTTCATTAATTATAGTACTCAATTCTACTTAATTATAGTAGAATTAAATTCTATTTTTCCTTATATGGAATAACTAATCAAATGTCATTTGAACC